>CP126890.1:31295000-31727500 GCA_030440675.1 Furcifer pardalis
ACAGTGCTGGTTCTTTGGCTACGAAACAGAGATGAGCACTGAACCCTAGAGTCAGATATGACTGGCTTTTGAGCAAGGGTTACCTTTCCCTCACCTTTACCTAATGCTTAGAAAACTCTCTTGGCAGTTCACAAAAGAATTAGCATTTTGCCCCCAACAAGCTGGGTACTCATTGTATCAGCCTTAGAAGGATGGAAGGCTGAGTCAACCTTGACCCCTTTGGGACCAAACTCAGATCACAAGCAGTGTTTTGGCTGTAGGACTACAGCTTAACTACTGTGCCTCAAGGGCTCCCATGGCCACTCTATGGGCAGAGGGAATGCCCATCCAACACCACTGCTGCCACCATCATCCTTACTATGATTTATTTATTTATTTATTTTTCATACTTCTATACTGCCCTCCTCGCCAGGGCAACCCACCTTCTCACCTGACTCCACTGGTGAGAACAACAACAACAACAACAAAAAGGTGAATGATGGAGTCACAAATTAAATTTTAGCTTTTTACAAGCATTGAGTGATAACTAACTTGGCAAATGGAACAGTTTCTTACCACATAGCTGCTTGATTGTCTCTGCATTATGTGGTGAAGTTATTTTTAATGCCATGCGTTCCCCAGCATGTTGAATCTGGGACTCTTTATTAATTTAAAGATTTGTATCCAACCTAAGCCATAAAACAACACAATAAAAAACAGCAGCAAGCAGCATAAAATCAATAAGAAAAATCAAATGCCAGTCACCATAGGCACAAAAATAGTGACAGCAAATGTCTTTAAAAAAAAAAAGGACAGACGTCATGATATCATTAAAAGGCTGCAAAAATAGGACTGACTTTGCCTGGGGCGGCCATGTGCATTATGTGGCTTTGGCTGGAAAAGGTCTCAATGTGGCATGGAGTTTGAGAATGCTGGCTGATTGAGATGCATCATCCCAAAGGAAATAACACAAAGAGATGGAGGCAAGTGCAGTTACAAACGATAAAATACCTCTCGTTTACAGTAGCAACATCTATAGGTTTGGCACTTTCCACATTCTCTTTCTTCTGGCCACTGCTGTTCTTAGGGTCAATTGGACTGTGGTCCACTGCCTGAATCAAACTCGCATGCCTCTGTGAGATTGTGTGAGTTGAAGGCCAAGGAACACAATGTCTCCAGCCTCTGTGGAAGAGTTTTGGGTAGAGGTCAGCTTGCTTTCCGCTGGAGCCCACAAGGCCTTACCAGTTTTGGTTGGCCACAAAGAGGATGACACTCAGAGCCCATCCAGAAAGGTGCATTGTACTACTGCTGTGACAGTGTGTTTATTTAACAAAAGAAAAAAAAAAAGAAATAGGAAGCTTCTGGGTTGTCCTCTTGTGTGATTGCTCCTTCCTTATGTATGTATTGTGTGCTGTCAAGTTAATTCTGACTTATGGTGACCCTTTCCAGGGTTTTCTAGGCAGAGAGTACGCAGAAATGGTCTATTATTCCCTTCTTCTGGGCCTGTGCAACTTGGCCAATGCCACACAGGCTGGCTCATCTCCTGGGAGACACAGTGGGAAACTGAACTACCAACCTCTGGCTCTGAAGTCAGAAACTTAAACCACTGAATTCTCTGGCCAGCTTGTTGCCTTCTTACTCATGAGTAAACCAGGTAAACATTTTAATCACAAAACAACTCAATGAGCAGACGAGTGGCAAGAGCAGCTTCCTGGCTCCCAATATATATCTGGCAGGCAAACTAGGCTGACCTCCTACAAATAAATGCTCTTGTAGATGCCCCATTCCCCCCTCTCTCTCTTCTATTTTGGTAATAATTCCCTAACTGATGCAGCACAATTCTAGATACAAAAGGAAAACAATGGAGGTTTAGGTGTAACATGCTAGATTGAGGCATCACTGTTTTTCTAGACAATTCTTCTTCAAGTGCCATATCTGTTCTGGATATTGGCTATCATAATGGCGATAGTCTTCCTGTTCTTAAATCTTAGGAACAGTTCTACTGAGGACATTCCACACCATTCTCTCAGGTTCTTTAGCCATGAAGTCTGTCTACATCCTAGGGCCTCTCCTCCCAGGGATCCTTCTCTTGAATAAGAAGTTGGAGTATTCTATATTTCATGTCGCTCCTCTAGATTTGTGTTTCCCAACTTTGGACCCCATGTGTTCTTGGATCTCAATTCCCAGAAGCCCAATCATCATCGTCGTTGTCGTTGCTGCCACCGCCGCCGCCGTCATCATCATCATTTTTTAAAAAGGAAAGTGTTCAGGCCTGTGGATGATCATGAAAAAAGGTGCAAGAGGGGGTAAAAATGGAAGTATCAAGAAGCAAATGGATAGGCCAATGTGGAATGCTCTGTAGACATGTCTGGAGCCTTGGCACAAGGAAATAGGCATCTAAGTGTCAATTGTAAGGTTGATTCTCTGTGAGAGATAAAATTAATTGCAACAAAGATAAGAAACTATTCAGTGTGGTCCGAATAGTCTTGGCATGCCCTGAAATTGAGTCAGTTTCCTTCGTTTTTGGTGCTTTTTTCTATCAAGCTTTATACTCAGAAGGACTTCCCTCCTTTGCAGGACATGTGTCCACTCAGCTCTGGCATGTCACCCTGATTTTATGCACAAGACTACCTGAGGTTTTACAAATGTAAATGCTCTCCATGGTCGTTGACATCTTGGGGCAGAAAAGTCTTCAGAAGAATCCTCGAGGCTTTGTCCATTGTTATGGATGTCAGGGGTGATGAATTTCAACTATAGTTACATTAAGAGTTAAAGGTCTTGATTTTAAGGAAACATACCTCCCCACTCCCAAAGTGTTTCTAATACAGAGTTGTAAATTTCAGCCGTAGCTTTTCAAAAACCAAATTCAAACTGGATGGAATAATATTTTATAATAGACTGAGAAGGCAATATAAAATTAACTAAAGCTGGAGTTGGTGCCTTAAAAATATTTGGCAGAATTCCCTGGAAAACCACATTTAAACTTTTTTTTTTAAAAAAATATATTACAAGGCAGACAAGAATAATTATCTTCTCTTGAAGTTCTCCAAGAGAGAGAGAAGTATATTGTTAATTCCTTTTGAAAGAAAACAATGCAGACTGCCAAATAAGCATGTTATGGAATTTGCTGCCTTTTTCTTCATTCCCCCAGTTTATTGGCTTTCAGTTAGTGATGAAGTATACAACACAAGCAAGACTTTTGCAATACATAATTTTTTGTAAACCTATACATTTTCATATCATACCACTGATCATCTAAAATACATCTCAGCAACTGTAAGGGCAAATCCCCACTAATCAAAGGTGACTTTTGGCATGTGTGTGACTTGTTCACAATGCATCTATGTTGTGTGCACCCTGAAATCTTTTATATTGGATGCTGGTGGATGTACACAGAGCTATGCAACAGGATTTCAGCCAATGTTTTGCAGGAGTTATAGTGTTCTGGAATTTGGAGGGCCCGGGTTCTAGACCTCATGGTGCCATGGACATTTATCAGGTGACCCATTGGTCACTTTCATTCAATATGATCCACATACCATGCTTGTTGTGATGATAGTGTGCAGAGGCAGAGAGAGCCATTTGGCCAATCTTGAAGGGAACTGGGACATAAATGTTATGAATAGGCAGAATCCATTTCATTACATTGTGCAGCAGTTGATTATTGCAAGCAGTTGGAAAGTTTTCAAGCTTGCGGAAGAGCTGTGACTGAATGCCTTCCTGCACAAGTGTGGAAACTGTCCAGCTAACCACGTACATATCAGATTATTGCCCAAGTCGAAGGAATCAACAATGCTGCCAAAGAACAAATAAACAAGTATATTGGGAGTAGTCCTGCCTCTGCTGACACAAAAGTAAGTCCCATTTAAATTGATGGGACTTACTTCCAGGTAAATGTGTGCTAAATAAGCAGAATATGACTTATCAAAAGACAAGGCAGCTCCTGTTGGGTGGGATATATGTGGAAGCAAGTCTTTCTAAAAATATGCTATACTTTTGTTTCTTCCAAAGATGGCTCAGTATCATTTCTTTGTGGAAATCTTAGAAACTGCCATTCTGGAAGCACTGGATGGCTTTTCTCAGTCTTGTTGCCTGGACAGCCCTGCAGCAAACCTCCAAAACCATAATCCCCAAAATCCCAAATCATTATTTTGCTGCATGGTGGTTTCTTAGTATGGATAGCCAAAAGCTTTCCAGTTTCCACGCCTTCTGTTCATTTTGGCCAGGAATAATGAAATCATATTTGCAAGCCAAGAACACGGGGAGGAAGGAAGTGGGTCAGGAGCTGATACATGTAGAACAAAATTTATTTATTACATTCCACCATTCCTCCAAGGAGCAAGGAAACTCCATGGCCTGTGCCCCTTTCAAACATTTAATCTGTGTCTCCATGAACACTCTTCCATGAACATGTTGAAATCAGAGGCATGACAGAGCTAGAGATTCAAGGGTAAATAGAAATTTTAACTCTGTTTTCTCATGTCCCTCTGGGTACAGACACTGGCTTTGGCCACTGGATACCACTTGGAAGGAGCAAATGAGAAAAGGGAAGACAAGACCAGGGAACCAGGTTTAGGGCTTTGGAGTGATAGTTGCGTTAGTTTGTGAAGACATATCATATGAAAAACAAAATAAAAATTAAAAAAACCCAAAAAGAGACAAAAATGTAGTATCTTAAAGAATAACTGCTATATTCAGTGTGAGCTTTTGTGGATCAAGTTCACTTCCTCAGATACAGATTTAGGACATATATTCTCCACTTTTGGCAGTTTTATATTGCTTTGATAGTTGTGGCTGCATTTAATCAAATCCAGGTGTTTGTAGTTTGGTGAAGTGCCTAGAATTCTCTGGTGTAGCCAGGGCCATAGCCAGGATTCTAGATGTGGGTGGGCGAATATTTTTGCAGGATGGGCAACAATGACACACACACACACACACACACACACACACACACACACACACACACACACACACAGTGGCCCTGGGTGTAGCTCTGAGGAGGACACTAGAGCTCTTATCTAAATCCTTCACCAAACTTCAAGTCCCAGGATTCTATAGGGTGGAGCCACGGCAAAATGGGCAAAACTGCTACAATGACATAGTGTAGTGACACTCAAAAGACAGCAGCCAGGTTGATGCCTCATGGGAAGCCAAGTTGTGGTTGCCAAAGTCTGTCTGGTGGTGATTTCTTAACCAGTCTCTCCTGCCTATACTTTGTTAACCAAAGTTAGAAGCTGTGTTTGTTTGTTAGCTCATTAATTCTGGATTAAATCCTACTCTTTATTAAGCAAGTCTTAAACCACATCTTGCATGTGAGCCCTATTCAGAGAGTACACAATCTGGCATTGTAATCAAATTTAGGTGGACTCATCTAGGCCCACCCTTCTGTCACTGCACTGAGTATGGAAACTGAGGAGAAGTTTCTGCTTTGGTGTAGCCATTGCCAGGAAGCAACAACACCTGGTAAATGTGGAGGGTTTTTTTTTTTTGCTTATGTGTAGAGCATTCATGCAAACAGAAATGTCTCTTCTTCAGATTCAGTGCTGAAAGTAGTTGGGTGAAGCAGATAGGCAGCCCCCTATAAATGTGTTCACAGTTCTGGCTTGCATAATGCCTAAACAGATCTAAGGTCAACAACAAAAATCATTAAAACAGCAAGCAATTTAAACATCTGGATAATAGTAATAGTGAGCTGGATTTCTTCGCTTACAGCGCTTATTGCTCGATTCCCATTTATTCAGAGACAAGATAGATCATCTGGCAGCCTGACTTATCTTACAAATTACCTCACCTGGTAACTTTCCAGTTAGACTACTGCAACACACTCTATGTGTAGCTATACTTGAAGATGGCATAGGTGCTGTAGCAGGTGCAGTATGCAGAAGATAGACTGCTAACAGGAATGTCTTTCAGAACCTACATGACACCATTCTAAAGGATTTGTAATGGCTGCCAATACACTTCCAAACTGAGTTCAAGGTGTTGACAATAATTTGTAAAGCCCTAAACAGTTTGAGATCTGGATATTCACATAGAGAATAGTACCATTTACATAGTACCATTGACATAGAGACATGAAGCAATGGAAAATCTCAGAAACTGACTCATTTTTTAGATCAGTTAAACACTCCTCACCCAAACACAAAACAATTGCCATGGATGTTTATTGACAAATGTGTATGGTAATGAGCAGAAGAGGGAATCCTGTAGACCCTCTTGATTGCTGCCATTGGTGTTGTCAGTAATTCAGGCTACTCTTTGCTATGTAAAGCTTGGCATCCTTTTTCTTGCTGACAACATGGACACAATGTTTTTGAGCACTATCAGACCATTTCCTGGCATTTTGAATCTTGGATACAGAGGCACATTATCCCAAATTCTTAAATTGGAGGCTTTTGTTGTTGAATTGAATGATTATACCTTGTTAAGTTGTGAGATTAACCCCATAGCATAATGTGGCTGCAACTGATGAAGCGAGATTCCTGTCCCATCTATATACAGATGAATGTGATTCCATCCTGGTATTTCCATATGCTTGTCTGATAAAGTCCTGTGTTTATTTTTGTGTTTTAAACATCATTTCTCCCCTTCTGATTAAGAAATATTCAGGGCTGTAATTGAAGCTGTTCTCTTCCATTTGTATATGTTGTTTCCAGCATATCACTACCAATGTTTTGCAATGTCAAACCTTTTCCCTCTCCACTCTGGCAAGTAGGAGCAATGTTCCCTTGACCTAGACTCAAACCATTTTATCCACCAAGGCCATCATCCCAAGAGGATGAGCTGAATTTCAGATAGCTGTGCAGATGCAGCTTTGGCAAAGACACCCTAAGGTCATTCTTGACAATCTGGAAGTGTTGTCTATGTCCCTGGCCAATGGTCACATTTACACTCTCCCGGATTGCCATGCAATTGCTTGATCAACAATAGAGTTGAATACTTCATGCCATTACACCTACATGTAGCTCTCTTGTCTCAGTTCCATGAACTTCAGTGACCTTAAATTTAACAGGATCACTTTTGACTCAGATGGCTTAGTTGCCACTAAAAGCATCCCACCAGAACATCGTATGCAATTTGTAGCCCTCTACTATCAGATACTGTCTGAATGGGTTTAAAACATCACTTTCTAAACTCTTTGAGGATAAGTTGCCAGAGGTCTAAAGAGCATGGTGAGCAGGACTGATGCCTATGATAAGTAGGCTAGAAAACCAAAAATAAATGAGTTCAGCTCTGATTGTCCCATCTTCCTTCCTCACTTAATGGGCAGCTTGGGAGGGAACAGAGTTCCCTTAGAGAGGGCAGAATTAATTGCTTGTAAAGACATTTTGAATTAATGGAGATAGCCAAATGGATTCAGGTTGAGGAGGACTGCATGGAATCCTAAAGTTAAAGGTTGTTCACCTCTGGCTATCATTTTCTTGCAGTGATGTCTTTTGACAAGGTTACCAGTTCCTATCATGCTACTAATATATAGTATTTTCATTTCAAATATGGTGTGAGTTACCATTTTAAAAAATGAGAGTACCAGAATTGCTGCTGCTGCTGCTTCCACTATCATTACTGAACAATGACAACTGCTTGAAGCCCTTCATTGGTTATCTGGAATCCAACAAGATTCTCTTATTTTTTTTCACTGGCAGATACTCTCTGACATGAAGGTTCTGGAACTTATTTTTGGAAAATATTCTTGTCTTCTGGAAGATGTGCTTTCCTCCATAGCACTTAATCAATGTATCAAGTAACCTACCACAAGAAGTGGTGATGGCTGTCAGCGATCCCCTCCGACGCTCCACACCGGCTTAGAGGGAGATACGCCACCATGCAGGACCTCCACCTGGGGTCTCTTGCACTTGCTCTGCGATAGCCTGGGATATCCCAAGGTTCAGGTCATGAGCACCGAGACTTGGGAAATCTGCCCTGGATTTGTACCAAGTTGGACCAAACAAACCCTCCAACCCCTTGAGGATAGTTTTGGCTTTAAGCCTTCTCAGCCAAGAGAGTATGCATGATAAAGGCTTCATAAAGCCTGGCAACCCTTTCCCCAAACACAAAGAAAACTATGTAACATGCCATTTCCTGCCCCATCCAAAGACTAGGGTCAGCTCCTTGTTCCTTCACCACCAGCTTCTTCCCACTACCCTTAAGGCTTTCCCCTTCACTACCTATAGGGAAAACCAGACCATGACTCAGCTTGTTGACTCCAGGTGCTGGTTCTGTAACCTTCTCCACCACATCAAGCTTACTAAGACATTTTCCTTAAAGCCCAAGGCTGCACTGGGAGGTTCAATACGGGCAGTTCTAAGAGGATTGGAACATTCATGAAGAATTTGTCATTGACTATTAGCAGTAATCTACATATCTAAATGGAGACCACAGGCAGAACAGTGATGTTGCCCTTAGGTCCTGGTTATGGAAATCTAATAGACCACTATAAGTAGACCACTACAGAGATGGGTATATCTTTCAAAGCTCTCCTTGGGTTACCATAAAATTATCTAGATTTTGCAAGGTGGAGAGAAAAGGAGCATTTTGCCGATTTGAAAGTTTGAACAAAAGGTTTCAACCTGATCTCAGCAGCCTTTGCCATCCCCCCCACAGGAAACACAGTCTAAAGTAGCTCTCGGGAGAAGCACTTTTCCCATGATCCCCTGGGTTATGCATTTCACCGTATCAGTGGTGGTGAACCAGAGGTGGCACTCAGAACCCTCTCTGTGGGCAGCCATGCAGTTTCCCCAGCGCAGAGTTTGCCCTGCCCCTCTGCCCAGCAGCCCAATGGGAGAGTTTCCTCTCTCCCCTGTTTCCTTGTTGGCACTTTGGGTTTCGGGTTGTAGTTTGGGCACTCGGTCTCTAAAAGGTTTGCCATCTGTGCACTATATTATGAGGCAGCAGATGATGAAACAAAGATAGCCACGCCTGCTGTTCCCTTGGCAACCATTTTCACAGAGAAAAGAGAGGGACTAGAAAGGAAATGGCATTTTATGAGGTGAGGTGCTGAGGGTAGCAAACATTTGTAGGAATGGCCAATGGGAGGATGTGGGAATTATTTTCAATATTCTCTTGTTGTGATGTGAGATGAAGAAGAATTTGAGAAATTTGAAACCTTCTCTTTCATTTGAAGTGGTTGTTAATGAGTTCACAAAGATTTTCATTGAGCCTGGTTTGGGAGAATGTCACTGATATCTCTAGCATTTGTGGTAATGAGCTGTTTGGTGAGGGAGAAGGCATTTGGACAACCAAACCCATTCCTCAACAAGAGTGATCTGCAAGATTGCTTGTTGCATCCAGCCCTAGTGACTTGATGGGACAAAGTGCAGGTATGGAGTGTATGACTAATCTACTTTATCTAGAAACTGGAAAAGTTTTTTTATGGGACTAGAGAAAAGTAACTTATCCAGCATCTAAATGAAGATATACTTGTGCATGGCCCCTGGCTTGCTCAAGGTGATTTTCTGAATGTGGCCATGTTGAAGGAGGCAATTTTTTCCCTCTTCTTCAAACTGGCATAATTCAAACCACAATTATTTTAATAATACAGCAGAGGGGCACCATGGAATACTCCCCCTCCCCCAGTAACTTTGTAGAACTCGATTCTCTTTGTGGTAAAATAAATAGATTAAGTACTCCAGTCTATTAACATAATTCATTATTTTCCTTCTAAGCTATGCTAAAGAATATGAAACTTCCTTTGAAAGGTGTATCTCTCTGTCTGATGTACTTTTTCCTCCCTCTCCCCTTTCCTCCCTCTCTTACTTGTTCCAAGGGGGGCACATAAACCCAAATAGACACTCTGGCTTTTCACTCTTTTTGCTGGGAAACCAGAGATTCCACTGTCATTCTGGAACCTATGAGCTCCAGAGCTGTGGTGGTGCCGCTAGGTCGGCTACTGTTAAAAAAAGAGTAACTCACTTTCCCGCCCCCCTTTAATATGACAAATCAGGCTGGAAAACCAGAGCGTCCTGAAATACAAACTCAATGAAAACAAGCTACAATGAAAGTTTAAAAAAATTAAATAAATCTGCGTGTCATTTTACAGTCGACAGAAAATGAGGACCAGATGAAAACGTTTGGAGGCCCTGGGCATTTCATTTGGTAGAATTGGTCAGTCCTTCGTAAAACCAGAATTGCTCTGCACTTCTTTAGTATAAGCAATGCAGTATTTGTTTGTACACAAACATAATTTAGTCAGGTAATGTTTTTGTTTACATAACTGTTTTATCCAAGAAGGGACACCAAGGAAGGACTTGCCTCTGTTCATGATGCTGAGACATGAGGACACAAAACGATATCTTCAAGATACATCCTGTCTCCTCTGCTCTCCATTGTTTTAGAGCAGCTAGTCCATTTGTTAAAGCAGAGTCCTTTTTATTGCTATGTGCCTGTTGTGCAACATTCTAGGCTGTGTGTTTTTGAGTTAGGTCTATTGTGTGCATTCTGACAGTCAAATATTTCCTGCGCAAACCTCAAAATGGGTATTTGGCACGACAATTGATCTTTTGGGAGCTTCAACTAACTTGTGTACTGGGCCTTGTCTTCAGAAGATCTGTTGGAAAAAGACTCCTTTTGTTGACCTCACCCATGTTGCTTCCATTACTCACACGCTTGTTGTGGGATCTAAACACAGGGCTTCCACATTACCAAACTCTACTTTTGAGGCACCACACATGTTCAGGCTGGTTCTCTGGCTCACTATGTGTTATCAACTGCTGTTACCAAGTGTTGCTAAGATCCACTTCTTTTTTACCTGTGTCAACCTCAACTCAAAAGGCTCCTGCTTCCATCTTTCTAGTTCTGAGGATCACAAGAGGTGGCAAAAAAGTGTAGTTTGCATAATTACCTTGAGGACCACCCAGAGAGTACTAAGCACTATGGGACAGTATATAAATGGAAACAACAATAACAACAACGACATAGTAACAGCACCATTTTGTGGTCAGAAGTGCAGGGTTTGGAAAATTTCATCTTCTGGAATATAGCGTCCAAAACTTAGCATTGCCAAAAATCTTCCCAGATTCTGCAGAAATTCAGTAATATACTAGTTTAGGAAAATATATTTCAGGTAGGTATCGAGTTGCCATAATTCTCTCCCACAAAACCGGGACAGAAGTATATTTGACAAAAATGGGTGGGTTATCTACAAAATAGCCTTTTAAAAACAAACAAACATAGTATCATGACCTCTATAAAACACTTCCACATTAAATATATCAATAAATAAATGAACTTATTTACAACAGTTAATTCTTACTGTAAGATGATCTGTTGTACAGTACTTCTGAAAAGTCATGTCATGGTCATCTCTTAATGTCCTCAGTTCCAGGAAATACACTGGTCACACTTATCGGGCAGTGGTATGAGACAAGGGAATGTGACAGGAAATCGCTCATTTGATGGCCAGAGTTCGAATTTATTTTAATGGTGTGTTATAATACACACCATTAGTTTTATAAACCATGGACTTTAACATGATTTTTTATTGAACTGTTTGGTACAATTTTTCTGACCTTGAATTCGTGACAATCCCGGTTTTCCAGGACATATGGCAACCCTAGGTCGGTCTGTCGGTCTTTTGTTCCTGACAGCTCTCTTATGGTCTTTACATAAAAGTATTATTTGTAGCTTTAACAACAACAGCAACAGGGGTGGTGGTGGTGGTGGTGGTGGTGGTAGGAGACAACACTTTAATAAAGCTATTTTCTTTTAAGTGTATTCTGTGTAAGATGAGTGTGGCTCTTTGGAAAGAAAACAAGAAAGAGCTTGGCAAAGCGGTTGTCCCAAATCTCCAGGAGACTGTACTTCATTAGATGATTAGAAAATCTGTAATGATCACACACATAGATCTAAAGGATTGGGAGGCATACAGCTGCAGTTTCAAAATGTTGGCTGTGCATGCCATCTGTAAGTATGAGAGTTCTTGGCTTGGAGTTCTGCTTCTCAGAGTTCTTATTCCTTCTCCTCATCACCTCTGTGCTGGGTTTTCTGAAAGGATTATTGCAACATTAAGAGAACTAAGACTTCATCCTAGCCTCAGTATGTGCTGCATAAATAACAGGCGGATCATTAATGCAGAGACAATATTCCTGTGTGGCAGAGAATTGCAGTGAAAACCTATGTAAATCTTGCCATCTGATACAGTGAAAAAGAGAAGAGAAATGTTGATTTTAAACACACACACACTTGCATAGCTAAACACACACAGAGACCACTTGGCTGTTTCTATACAGTACTTTTAGAAGCTTCAAACTATTAAAATATAAGACAATCAATTGCGTGTCTCCCACTTGCTCTTTTGAATTTGTCTGTCAAAAGAATGTGTGTTGATGTGGGTAAAATGAGAAACTTGGGGTGATCATTATAGGCTGTTAAAATCTATGATAGAAGGCCTCAAACGGATACTCATCTCATCTTAGAAACTCACTCCATAGCAGTACTAAACACTGAAAAACACTGTGGTTAGCCTAGAACAGTGATGGTGAACCTTGGCACTCCAGGTGTTCTTGGACTTCAATTACCAGAACCCCAAGTCAGCATTCCTGCTGATCAGGGCTTTTGGAAATTGAAGTTCCAGAACACCTGGATTGCCAAGGATCACCATTACTCACCTAGAAGATCCTCTCCATGGTCTCTGTTCTCACACAGGCAACAATAGTCTGAAAAGGACAGCTCTATTGTGCGTGGAGGTTCTCTGTGTGATCCAGAAATTTAGAAAATCAGGGATTCAAGCTTTTGGGTGGCCCTGCATGCATAGAGAAGCCCCTAATTTTATAATTTTCCATGAGAAGAGACTGGGAGTAAAAGTGCCTTTTTCTCATGTATTCAGGTCAACCTCTTCTTATGCCTTGGAAGTGGGTTTCATAGGTTCCTCCAAACACTTGTGATTTTTCCATTCAATCACCTGGGTTCATGTTTTGGGCATGGTTGGAGAAAGGTACCATGGTGCAAAAAGCACATTTCAGTGCAGGTGGCAATAACAAGGGTTGCAGCAGTGATGCATGAAGCAGAGCTGGGTAGGTGGTTGTGGCTGTCATTTTACTGTGAAATGTCATAGGGAAGTATCAGAGAGATGATGGGAATAATAAAGGTTGGCTAAGCAGAGCATTGGGAACTGCGGTGGTTTAGTAGGTAAGAGACTGAACTTGACAACTGGAAGGCTGGCAGGTCAGCAGTTCAAGACTTGAGGGCTGCATGACAGAGTGAGCTCCTGTCTCTGTTCCAGCTCCTGCCAACTTAGCAGTTCAAAAGCAAGAAATTGCAATGTCCAAGGGTCAGTTTGACTGATGCTATTTTAATGGTGGAACAGAGGAATGAAAAATATCCTTAGAGCATAATTTCATTAGGGCCACTGGATGTCGAGTGCTGTGGATAAAAATGATCTCAAATAGCAACTGATATTTTGGCTTGGAATCTCTGCTTTTGTAGCAGGTTCTGAATGGTCAGTCCTCCATCCACAAAGAGAGTCCATCCCTTCTACAATTTTCTTCTCTTTACTGAGGCTTTGAATTATTAAGTCACTGGAATGGGAATGTTTACATTAAAGGAGCTGAAGTAATAATTTACAATTCATTAAAACAGAGCAACAGTTCTGCCAGATTTGTTAAAAACAAATGTCAGCATTTGCTTCATGGGTTCAGAAACCAGTTCCCCCCTCTGTACACTTATTTTCAGACAACAGAAATGGCTCTTACGTATAAGAATCTATTGTTACATTTGTGTTTAAAATTTAATTAAACCCAACACTGAGAAATCTTCAGAAGCTATGTTCCAGGCCAAATAGCAATATTCTTCTTCATGATGAACAGTACATTTGTTATGAAACTAAATATACATGGTAGGAAGATGCCTGATGTAACTGAATCCCAAAGAACTAATTAGGCAGCACTGACGTGTGAAAATCAGGCATTTTACAACCTTAGTTTTTTTAAAAATAAATACTTTTGCTGTGGTATTCTGATGAATTTATGTACAAAAGAAAGAATAAAGATACTTCCTTGAACTCTCTCTTTTGGAGGCAGGTAACAATAGTACAACTGTTTCATTTCTCCTCTCCATCCTTTGTATAGTAACGTGAAAGGAGTAGTCATTGTCCAGTGGAGAATTATGCTGGTGAGATGCAAGCACATAACCCAGATGGGATACAAATAAGAAGTAAATACTTATTCTCATGACTACATAAAAGAGAAGTATTTTATGACCATCTAAAGAGTGACCTCATGTCATTAATATCATCCAGAGATGCAGTCTTTACATCTTTTCCTTCATCAGGCCAATTTCTTCATCACTAAATGGCATCATTAGGCTTATGTCAACAGGGAGATGCTTTTCATAAACTCATTGAGTAACAAACATATATCCCCAGTTTTCTTGTGCCTCTGTTGGTTTCCTTTCAAATACGAGTCTTCCTGTAGGCAATTTGCCTGGTTCCGGCAGGAACACAGTTTACCTGGTTTATGGCCTAACCCTGTACAACATGTGCTTTGTCAGTTTGCATGACGGGGATTTCAGGATACGTAAGGTGCTGGAGGGTTGGACCCTGTTTGTTCAACAGCTGGGCTAGCAGGATCATGAGAGTGCTTCGTGGCTGGGGAATTAAAATGTGGCCCATGACCAATGGACTACCAAAGCTGGACAGCTTAGTAGTCACATGTTGTGTGTTCACCTGAGATGAATACAGAAGTTTAGACCATCAGCAGGCCACTTCTGGTGGGCTGTAAACTGGGAAAAATTAGCCTTGACCCATGCTACATAGGCCCCGGTGCAGAGCAGTTATGCCACAGTTCAGTTGTTTGTTACATAAACTGGCTCATTGATTAAATCCATAAATGGTGTACGTCTCGTTACTCGAGGGGTGATAGGGCAAAATATAAACAGATGAACTTTCTGCATTCAGAATGGCTGGTTTCCAAACTACACTAGTAGTGACTGAACACAGGAGCTATAAAGGATGGACAGATAATTTCGTCAACTACCATTGTTTTTCCTTAGGTATCAGTATTCATATGGAAAAATATCTCCACTATAAAGGTGCATGACCACCAATATAGTTTCATTATATGAAAGTAGCAACTACTGCACAATGGTAATACATGAATGAGTGCTTGAAATGTTTTCTGGCTGCTTCTGCTGAACAATTTCTCTTCCAGGCCTTAATACCTGATCCATGATGCATAAAAGCTATAGGACACCAATATATTGTATATGCATGCATTTTTCAGTGTGAGCCTAAGGCAAACAGATTAGGGCACTTCATAATTACCAAAGGTTGAACAATACAGTTGGAAAATTCAGATCTATCCTGCTTTGATTGCTGGTAAAGAAGTTGTGGTTCCCATCTAAGATTTTACTGCTAAATTGCTGAGGTCTAAGATTTTTTATATTTTTGGTGAAAACTACCTGCAAGGTTCTTTAAAATTCTTGAGGTGCAGACTGAGCTCATTCAGTTCCTGCAATACCAAAGTCAGAAATGCAGGCATCTTCTCTGTCACATAGAGTTAAAATTATGTGCAGAAGTGTAAAATGAGAGCATGAACAGGTGACACGTGATGGCTTCTATCAATTGACAAAGGGTGAGATTCTCTCACATGGTATCAGTTAAGATATTCTCACAATCGGAAACTTAATCATTTACTGTTTTATATCCTCTATTAAAGTTTAATCCTTTTTCTTTGTAATCTCCTTGCTCTGGAGACAAAGTTCTACTTTGTTGAAGGCAAGTCAGAGTAAAAGAACAGGATATTTTTAAATTACTGTACATATTAAGCGATCAAGGTTTACTTTAACTGAAAGTCCTATCTTGTTTTCACTGGATTGAAAACTGGCACTGCTGCTTTCCTGAACAGCGGACAAGCATACAGTAAGTGCACCAGAGTCTAACATCATAACACAGTGAAGCATGGTACAAAATGTAGGCAAAATGTTATCCCCAAAGCATCTAGAAATATGGCTTTCCAATCAGTGATGGGATGACAAAAATTCTACTACCACGCCATGACGTCACGGACGTCATGGGCGTGGCCAATGGCATGACGTCATGACGTCACGGCCGACGTCATGACGTCATGACGTTGTGGGCGGGGCCAAAATAAAAATAAATAAAAAATAAAAATAAACATACACACACACCCCTCCCTCTCAGCCCACCCACCCAGACACAAATAAATAAATAAAATAAAAACAACCACCCACCCAAAACACAAATAAATTACCCACCCACCCCAAATAAAAACCCCTCGCTTACCTTTCTTGGGACCCGGCACCCCGATTGCTGTCCACAGCCGCCGCCGCCGCCGGAGCTGCCTGCACCCCTGTGGCGTCCTCCTTGGGCCGGTACCTTTTTAGCCCGGCTCCGGCCATGGCGAGGGGCGACGGGCAGCCGCGGCTGCCGCGCCTCCCTGGGCCGTCCCCATGCCGCACTGCCGCCGCCTACAGCTTCCTCCTCCGCAGCGCGCGGCAGCCGAGCTCAAAAGGGACCGACCCAAGAAGGAGTCCACAGGGATTCAGGCAGCGGCAGCTCCGGCGGCGGCGGGCGGCGGCTGTGGACGGCGGGTGCAGGCACCCGGCCCACAGGCGCCCGGCGGAGGCGGCGGCAGCGGTGTACCCCGCCGGGCGTCCCCAGGGCATGGGGCTTGTCAGCAGCGGACGGCCGAGGCAGCCCTCAACGTGCCGCGGGGAGGCGCCCCCCTCAGAGGGCTGCTGCCGCCGCCGCTGCCCTGAAAGTTCTAAATGTTTTGAAAATCGGAGCGAAAATGGCTCTAATTGACTGCGCATGCGCAGAAACTCAATCTGACGCATGTGCAATGCGTCAGATTGAGTTTCTGCGCATGCGCAGTCAATTAGAGCCATTTTCGCTCCGATTTTAATTTTTTTTTTCTTTCGGTCAGGCGTCCGGAACCGGACACCCCAAAAGTGGACTTCCCCTCACGGAGAACCCTCCGGGATTGGTCTTACCGGTTCCAGAGATCCGTCTGGAACCGGTGACATCCCATCACTGTTTCCAATGTTGGTTCTATAACATGTGAACATAGGTTAAGACAAATAGGAAAGGAACATATTACACTTGAAGATGAGCCCCTGCCTAAAAGTCGGCTGCTGCTGCTGCTGCTGCTGCTGCTGCTGCTGCTGCTGCTTCTTCTTCTTCTTCTTCTTCTTCTTCTTCTTCTTCTTCTTGGAGGTGGAGGTTCATTGGATGAGCTGGTGAATCATTCTCGTGGAAAAGAGTTTTTTCCTGGGTTTTCAGAGGGGTTGCCCCCCAACTTTGGGGGGCAGCTGAAATCTGAAATCCCTGTGCATCCAGGGAGACATCTCCCATCCAGCTGCACCTTCGGGTGAGGAAGATGTCAGTGGATGAAATTTCAAAGTCGCTGAATGGAGTTTCTGCCGAGCATATGGCAATGGACGCTCAGGATGGAAAACAGCCTCGGTTATGTGAGTTAAAAGGGGACCCTGCACACCCTGAAGGGGTAGATGAAGACCCTAGTTTATCAGGGGAGGGTCTTCCCTCCAGAAGTCTATTAAAAAGTCACCCCCAAACCCATTGGGAAAGGGAGGGAGGGACCGTGAAAAAGGCCCCCCCTGCTGAGGCCTTCCAGTCTGATGGATCCCCGGCCTGTAGTAGTCTGCTTACCCAGGAAACCCAAGAGGACGGAAGGGTATGGAAAGACGCTACTAAGGAGCGGATGTTTTCATTTGGGAAAACTGCTGAGGCCTTCCAGTCTGCTGCATCCCCAGCCTGTAGTAGTCTGCTTGCCCAGGACACCCGGGAGGATGGAGGGCTTTGGAAAGGCGCGGCTCAGGAAGGGATGCTTTCATCTGAGGAAGCTTTTATAGACTCATTTCAAAGTGTGGGCCCTGTAGTTTCAGCAGAGGAGCTGTCTGATCTTACTCCTTCTTTTGAAACCCCGAACGAAGCAGAAAGAAAAGAGGGCCCTTTTGGACAATATTTAAAGTGCTCCTCTACAGTAAGAGAAACAGGATCGATCCCAGACCTGAGACTGGATCTGACTGTTGTTGATGAATCCTGTGGGTCTCCCCTGTCCCTGGGACCCACAAGAAATGGTGCTGAGGCTAAGAGGGATAAATTTATGAAAATTAAAAAGAAAGCCAAGTGGACAGACTGGGCTGAATGGAAAAGAGACCGATCCCCTCTTAGTGACAGAGATGGAGAGATGAGTTCTGCATATTCCCCTCTTGTGTCGGGGGAGGAAGATGGGGAATTGCAATCTAAGGAAGGAGGGGGAAATGACTTTTATGCTGACACAGAGGAGGACTATTTCTGCTCAGATGAAGATGGCAGGAAGTCTCGCAAAAGGGGCAGGGGACAAAAAGAGCCCAAGAGGTCCAGGGAAAAAAAGATTATGGATCTTTGGACCCAACAATTAAACAAGGACTATCGTGAATTTCAAGACTGGCTGTGTGAGCCCCCTTGGGAAGAAGATGACTTGCTGAAGCTTTGGGGTTTTGTAGTTTACCGTATGGATTACAATCGCATCGACTTGAAATGTGTCCTTAGGAACTGGACCCAGAAAAAGCATTTTGACTCTTTGTCTTCTCTACAACAAGAGATTGTAGATTTCATGATGGGGAAAGATTTTGAAGACAAAGAAAGGGGACACTATGTAAAAACCTTGACTCTCAGTCTTTTGGAACGACTTTTGAGAAGAAGGAAATCAAAAGTTTGCGATGTTCTGACCCCAGATTGGTTAACAGAATCTCAACTGGTCAGGCTTTTCTCCAGACTGGAAAATTACTGGCGTGGTAAAGGTAGTGGATTGGGAACAAAGGACACTGGGATGAGAGGGAACTGGGATACCTCAGCTATGCGATTTCCACTGTTGACTGTGGAGGAGATGGCAGATTGGATGAAGTGCCTGAAGGAAGCTTTGGAGGGTCGTGTCCAGAGAAAAATGGATGGCTTACAGTTGCTGGAAGCTGGAGGGTTAGGGCCTGGACTGGAGCAGTGGAAAGGACTCGCCTCAGAGAAGGAGAGCCAAAGGAGGTGGCAAGATGAGAAGTTGGGAGAGATAGCTGGATTTGATGGAAAGGGGGTCTCTTCTCTGGTTGAGCCTGTGCAAGCGGGTCAGGTGATGGAAAATGTTCAACAGAATTTGGAGGCGGGGGAGGGGTCACCCTTGCTCTTTTCAGAGGGAGATGAGGGAAGGGATGAAGGGGAACAGGAAAGTAAGGAGGGTAGGGAGATGGAATACCAAAAAGAAGGGGGTGGAGAGGGAGGAAAAGACGGAGAACCAGTTCTGGGTGAGGTTTGTCCCATGCCAAGTCCTTCCTCTCCACCGAGGAAGAAAAGGGGGAAAGACAGGAAAGGAACAGAAAGCAGACCAGCTGGCCATACTCTTGGCCATATAGATGTCACTGGAGAGGGAAGGGACAATGGAAATGAAACAGGGCAGGTAGAGGACTGTCAGGAGGGGGCTGGGGAGAAGGACAAATCAGGTACTGGTCCCCCTCTGGATTCATTTCAAATGAAAAGAACAGAGGCTAAGAGGAAAGAGGTGGATGAAACTAGACCAGACTCTGACAGACAAAAGACTGGACCTAAAAAAAAAACTGACCTGGACTAGGGGGAAGAAGACTTCTGAAACAGGCCTTGAGTTGGAAGCGGGTGGAGGGACGGGAGGACTGGAACTGGAGGAAGGCTTCCCTAATGTGGGGGGTGGAGGTGTTGTACAAAGAAAGGGGAAGACCCTCCACCCACCAGGCCTAACAGATCTTTCTGTGACACATGCTAGCCTGGGCAAAGGCACGAGTCTCCACGAGGATACGCTAATCACTGAGGAAAGGGGAAGGAATGAAGGAATTCAAACGGAAGCTAGGAATTTGGCTGGGGTTAGAGGGAGGCCTCCCAGGATGAGTTACGCTTCTGTGGCTACATCTGGAGTGGGAAGATGGGGTGGTGGTTTGGGTGGGAGGAGGGAGGATTTGGGAGATGTAATACAGGACGAAGAAATGTTAGATGCTTACTACCAGAGTCTGCCAGAGGAACGGGATGAAAGGCAGAGATATGTAATAAGATTGAGGTACCGAGGGGTGGAGGAGAAGAAGGCCACAAGGGAATATGTGGAGGAAACTATCATGCTGAGGTTGTTGAACTACCCACTTTCCGATGTGTTAGCCATTATTGTGCCACCTGGGATGAGGGAGATTGATATCTGTTTTCCTAGCGAAAGGAATTACCAAAGGTTCTGGGACCGATGTAGGCTGGCCCTGGTGAATGGCGATAACCCCTTGGTTGAATATGATGTGGTGCCCCTTTTCAGGGGGGAAACAAAAGTTGTGACGGTGGCTTTTAGGACAACGGTGATCCCAGAACAAGATGTGGCTCTGTGGTTGGGCCAATACGGGAAAGTTCTGATGGCCCCCCAGAAGAAAACAGATAGTAAGGGAGTTTGGACAGGAGAATTTAGAGCTGTGGTTGCTTTGGAGAGAACTGGAATAGGGGGAACCTTTAGGCACTTACCCAAATATTTCTTTCTGGGAGTAGATCGGGGCTGTACACGATATGCTGGCCAACCCATGGCATGTTTTCAATGTGGTGCCTTTGATCATATCCGAAGGGACTGTATCACTCCCTTATGTTCCAAGTGTGGGGTGAGGGGACACTCCACTCTACGTTGCATTAAGAGGGTGACTTGTAATCTGTGTCGGGAGGTGGGGCACCCATACGCTTGGTGTCCAAGCTCCTTCTACAATATAAAGGACCCAGGGAGATTGAGTGAGGCGTTAAAGAGGGCAGAAGAAGGATTGCGAAAAGACTCTGAGCATGAAGTGGGAGGGAGATCAGCAGGGAGGAAGGAGGCAGAGGAAGGTCTGCAAAAAGACTCTGTTTCTGAGATAGGGAGGAGATTGGGAATGAGGACAGAGCCAGGAGAGGCCTTGCAGGCTGTGCGACTTTCGGAGGTATCACCTGGCTCAGAGGAGGGAAAAGAGGAATGGCAGGTGGCAGGAAGGAAAAAGCGGAATAAAAATGTCCGAATAGCAGGAAGGAGAGGATCGGAAAGGGGGAATGTGAATCTCAGTAATTCTTTTGCTGTGTTAGCTGAAGAGGAAGGCCGAGAGGAACTGATGGAGGTAGGAAATGATAGAGAGGAAGTAATAGGAAAGGGAGGGGAAAGAGAAATCAGGAAAGAGTCGGCAGGTGTGAAAAAGTATAGTAAAATTCAGGCTACACAGGAGGAAAGATCAGAGGTTGAAGGTTGGAGTAAGGGATTACGGGAGCTCACCTATGAGGAATTGAAGGTGGCAGAAGAGGATCTTTATAGGAAGAGAGAACTGGGTGTCAAAAGGATAATAGAAATAAAGGAAAGTTATAATATGGAGGAAAGGTTTATCCCTACAGAGAAAGATAGAGAAGAACTTCGAACAGTACACCAGAAAGACAGATTGTATACAATTAAGTTGCAAGTGGTGGAGGAAGAAAAGGAGAAGGCTTTGGAGGAGGGGAGGAGAGTGGTGGGAACGGAGGAGATGGAAATAATGTTTGCAGGGTCTTTGGGGGATCCCGGGGGGAATGGTGCATCAGGGTGTCAGGAGGATGGGGGAGGGAATCAGGTTCCTCCCAGTGTGTCCTCTAACACCGACCCACCTACCCACCTTACGCCGGAGGTCAGTTTGCATTCTGACTCCAGAGAAGGGATGGGAACCTCACCTAGTAGGACTACACCTCACTCTGACAGTGAGGGGGTAGAATCAGAGACAGGAGTAGAATCAGGTTCAGAATTAGATTCTGAAATGGAATCTGCGGTGAATGAATTAAAGTGATGCATTGTGGATTTTTTAATGCAACAAAATGGATAGTAAGGACCAGAGCATGGGTGCAGCTTTTTCGCTCGCTACGTGGAACGTCCACGGTTTGAGGCAGGCGAAGAGATCTAGAGAACTATTGTCTTCTTTAGCCTCTTTAAATGTGGATGTGGTGGCAGTACAGGAGACCAATTTCATCTCTGAACAAGACAGAAGCAGGGCACAAAAAGTGTGGACCTGGGGACCATCCTTGTGGTCGTATAATGAAACGGGCAGAGGAGGAGTAGGGGTGTTATTTCGACAGAGACATGATTTGAAGATCGTCAGGAAGGTGGAAGCAGCACCAGGGCATCTTCTTGTGGTGGATTTTGATTTGGAAGCATTTAGCCCTAAAGGAGTAAAACAAGCATTTTGTTGTCGCCTGTGCATATTGTATGCTCCAGTGAATGCTAAGTTAAGGAGAGAACTGTGGCAAACATTGAAGGACTATACAAGGACGGGGAGGAAAATGATAGTGATGGGTGATTTTAATAACAGAAGCCGGGTGGCTGACAGATTTGCAGTGGTTCGGACAAGGACAAAAGAAAGGTTGATAGGAGGAGAACACCCTTTAACAGCAGAAGAGAAAGAGTTAAACCAGATGTTGGCACAAGATCTCGGTTTGAGGGATGTTGGCTTGGAGAGAGAGAATGAACTGGAATATTTTCCAATATGGGAAAAGCGGGCATTTTACAAAAATTTCCCAAAAGTGGATGGGGTCTCCTATACGTTTTTTCATCCGCTGTTTGCCAGTCGCATAGACAGGGTGTGGGCCGTAGAGGAACTTTGCCCTGAGCGAGTAAAAGTGGTGCTCACCCCTTGGTCAGATCACGGACTTTTGGTGGTGCATTTGAGAAAAGGAGAAGCAGTCCCTCAAGGCAAGCCTGGCTGGAGGATGCCTGTGGTGCTGTTAAGGAACGTTTTCTGTAAGGAGGAGCTTGAAAAAGATTTGAAGACTATGTTGGCGATCAGAAAAGGGGAAACAATGGAGATAGGTTGGTGGGAAGGAGTGAAAAAAGAGCTCAGGAGACGAGCGACAGGGCTCCAAATGGGGGCAGACAGGAGGGACCTGAGAAGGTACCATGAGGCCTTGTACAGATATCTGAGGGCCCATTCTTTGATGTCTCAAGGATTTCCCGTGGAAGCCAGGAGAGTGAGGGATTTGAAACAGGAACTTAGAGAGTTTCAGCAATTGCAAAGGAAGAAGAGGATGGAAGCAGAACAGGCTAGGACCAGGGGCCCGGTGATAGAAAAAGGGGAATGGGAAAAAGACAGGATGCCAAGGGGGAAACGGGAATGCATGGCTGCGTTACGTGACCCCCAAACGGGCGAACTGAGTTCAGATCCACAAGCTATCTTGGAGGTGGTGGGACGTGCTTATGAAGATCTGTATCGAGGGAAAGTATTAAATGCGGAGGAGATGGAAGGATTCTTGAAGAAAGTAGACAAGCATAGGTACGGTGAACTTTCAGAGGAGGAAGTTCTAAACATGACTGCTCCCATCTCTCATGAGGAAGTGGCAGCTGCTGTGGCAGAAGGCAGGTCTAACTCTACTCCAGGACCCGATGGGGTGCCTTATGCGTATTACAAAGAATTTAAGGAGCCCGTGTCAGAAATCTTGGCGGCTTGTTTCAATCATGCTCTGCAGAAGGGAGAACTTGGAGATACCTTTTACAAAGGAACTCTGGTTCTGTTGCCTAAAGAAGGAGATCTGACTAATCTGGCTAACTGGCGACCTATAACCTTAACTAATGTAGATTATAGGTTGCTGGCAAAGGTGTTGAATAGAAGGTTGACTAAGGTAATGGGAAAATTGGTGGCGAAGGGTCAAACGTCATCTGTCCCCGGGAGAAAGATGACAGAATCCCTGGGGATCATTCGGGAATTTTTTGAAGGAGCAGGACAGTTCAGGGAAGAAAGAACTCTCCTGCAGATGGACCAGTCCAAGGCCTTTGATAAGGTGGACCAAACCTATCTATGGAGGGTGCTAGAGCTGAAGGGAGTTCCGATGCAATTTGTGGCATGGCTGAAAAATCTGTACAGTCGGGTCACGGTGCAGCCACAGGTGAATGGATGGAAAGGGGCAGAGATCCCCATTCGTTCTGGGTTGCGTCAGGGCTGTCCGCTGAGTGCAGCACTGTATGTGCTGGCATTGGATCCACTTTTGACACTGATAGAACAAGACAACCGGATCGGGGGATTCCTACCTTTTAGGAGGGACCTCGATGGTAGGGAGGCAGATAGGAAAATCAAATTTGTTGCCCACGCTGATGACGTTTATGTTTTTACATCGGGAGAGCAGGAGTTGGATCCAGTGAAGGAATTATTAGAGGGTTATGGGAAGGCTTCCGGAGCTCTCATCAATGCCACAAAAAGCAGAGTGTATATTTTGGGTGGAAAGACTGGAGAACTCAGGGGAAAGACACTAAAAGAAGCTTTGAATGGGGATGGAGACAATATAGGTAGCAGGCAAAGTTCAGTCAAGATCTTGGGCATCCTGTTCACTGTTGACCCCAATGGATGGGAAGAGAATTGGAAAAGGTGGGAAGAGGGGGTGGAGAACCGACTGGAGAGGTGGAAACCCTGGAGGCTGAGTCTCTACAAGAAAGTACAGTTCTTCAAAACTTATTGTATACCGGTGGCAAATCATGTGGCGGCTGTGTATCCCCCTCCTCAGAAACTTATGGATAGGGTGATGGGAAGAGTTTTTGTTTTCTTGTGGGGAATGAAGGTTTTCCCTCTCCCTAGGGCAGTGGCGTACTGCTCGGTAAAAGAAGGTGGGTTAGGGTTGCCGGCTCTCGGACCTCTTTTCCTAGGTGCCTTTTTGGCCAATAACTTGAAACAGAAGACTAATGAGGGAGAATCCCGACTGATCGGTGTGCAAGGTGACCTATGGCAAAGCAGAGGTTGGGGGAAACAGTGGTGGGAGGAGGAACTCCGTTCTCCCAGATTGACCAGTGCTTCGAAAATGGGAATGAGGCCGTACGTTAGAGATATGGCAGAGGGAGTCAATCGTTGGGCGGTGAGGGCAAACACACTTAAGATTGCAGATACAGTGAGGGAGTCAAAACGGGTTATTTACACTGAGGCCGTAGAGGAAAGAATCGCTAGGCCATTCAGGGAGAAGTGGGCTTCTAAAACTGATCTGCCGGAATATCTGCAGCCAGGGGAGGAGGACTTGTCTGTGTTTAAAGATGGGAATATACCCCTCTGTCTGTGGGAAACAAGGTGGAGGGCATATCATCAGGTACTTAATGTAGGAGCGACCTACCCATGGAAAAAGGAAGAGGAGCAGCAGTGCAGGAGGATAAGATGCCAGAATGTTAGAGGTGGGATAACAGACCAGAAACCCCCGAGAGAAACCTGTTCACATTTTGCAAATGAATGTCCTTCATCGCAAGAAGTTTGGGGAGCTCTGGCAAGTAAATTGGACTGGCCTTATTTAAAGGAACAGAAAGCAGAGACGATTCTATCGGGGACAGAGCCAGGAAAGGGGTGGAAGGGGCCGAGAAAGAAAGGGAAACTGGAGAACTGGAAAGTGCCCTGGTCCTTGGTTCGATTAATCAATCTGTTTGCCTTAAGCGCTCTGATGTTCCAAAGGGGACAGGAAGGGAAGACGGGAAAGGTGGCAGATCCCAAACAAACGGTGGGCAGTTTGGTGGCAAGGCTCAGAGTATATGCTAAAAGAATGATGGTGAGACAGAAGGAACCCGACAGATACAAATGGTGGCAGTGGTTGACAGAAAGAAATTTGGGAATAACTTAGAATGTTAAAAGTTAAGTTTCATGTAAATGACAGTATAATTGTAAATATCGTTGTTCTTTTGGTATTGTATATAATGTATATTTCCTTCCACAATCACTATGTATGTAACTATGTTTACTGAGCTAAGTATTTGAAAGTGATGACAAGTTTATGTAGTTCACCTCGACAGATGGCTCTGTAGTAAGAATTTTATCAATAAAAAATTTCCTTCTAAAAAATTTCCTTCTTCTTCTTCTTCTTCTTCTTCTTCTTCTTCTTCTTCTTCTTCTTCTTCTTCTTCTTCTTCTTCTTCTTCTTCTTCTTCTTCTTCTTCTTCTTCTTCTTCTTCTTCTTCTTCTTCTTCTTCCTCTTCTTCCTCTTCCTCTTCTTCCTCTTCTTCTTCTTCTTCTTCTTCTTCTTCTTCTGCTGTGTCTCGGCCAGACATGAAACCACCAAAATGAAGGCACCTTTTGGTGACTTCATTCTGCAGTTCCCTTTGCCTGACCTAGTTTAAGAAATATTAGCCAGCGACACAAAGTTGCTGCTACTAGGGTACACCTGATTGTGTTGCAAAAATACCACAATCTTCAAGGAGGTTCTTTCTGTGTAACCTCCCCCCCACCCCCACCCCAGTAGCCTACCAGAGGACAAGAGAGTTCTTGCACTAACTTTCCAAAAGGAGGCAATGACAGAGTCCTCGTGGTGCAGTGGTTAAACTGTAATACTGCAGCCAAAAACTGCTCACAATATGAGTTTGGTACTGATGGGCTCAGGGTTGACTCAGTCTTCCATCCAGGGTCAGTAAAATGAGTACCCAGCTTGTTGCATGTAAAATACTTACTGACTTTATTGTTATTACAGTCTTTGATCAGCCTTTACAATAGAAAAAAGTTTCACACTTTGTTAACAATAAGAAAAGGTGGTAAAACTGTACAGCATATCCTCTAGTTAAAATTTTTACATAATTGAGTGGCTTGATAAAAAATATTTGGCTTAATTGCCCCAGTTATTTCTAAATTTGTGGGCCATAATGATAGCTTTTATGTTCACATAAAATACTAAATACCTTGTAAACTGCCCAGAGGGTACTAAAAGTGCAGGACAATATTCCGTAGGTTCACCACCACTGCCATAATGTCTCAACTAAAGTCAGTGTCCTTAGCCAAATAACAAACATTACCAATAAGACATGCATAGAGTGTTCTGTGAAAAATGTAGCAGTATCCATTATTCTAAAGGCTCTCATGCTAAAAAAGATCAAAAGCAAAAGGAGAAAGAGTGGGAGAGGGTGAGATGGTTAGACTGCATCATTGATGCAATGGGCGTAGCTCTGGACAGACTGAGGAGCCTGGCGTGCTATGGTCCATGGGGTCACTAAGGGTCAGACTTGATTGTGCAACTGAACAACAAAATTGCTCTAAAGTAATATGCATGGTTTTGGTCAACAGGTACTAGAAGAGTCCAGATTTTATATTGAAGACTTTTGATGGAGTTGGAGTTTTCAAAGGGAGAAATGATGATGTAATGGACAACTTATTTAAGAAATGGAATGCGGCAAAGAGAATAAGTTTCTCCCAGCAAAGTTGTTAGACAGAGATCATTCAAGTCTTACTGAAGACAGCTAAATTACAAGTTTTACAGGTAACCATCTTGAAAACTTTGAAATAAGCTCCCTCCTCTCTGCTTATATACACACACCTAATTTGACTTAAATAAATTGTATGTATATGTAGGATGTCTACCAGGAACATTTTCAAGTTTCATTAATTTCTGAGATGTTTTATTTAATTTTTTTCAGCACGGGGCTTTCAATACTGGTATTTTTGGGAATCCTGAAAGGAATTGGCTCTATCAAGTGTTTTCATTTCAGGCTTCCCATTCAAAATTCTGGTACTAAAAAAATTATCAGGGTGGCAAAGAGTGGGATAAGGAAGACCAGAGCTCAGAAAAGTGTTGGGGAGGAAATTACAGGAGAGCAAGAGTGATGGTGGTGTAAGACCAGGACTTGTATAGCATAACATCTCATTTGACATCCTTTTTGACACAATCAGCCCCCCCCCCCCAAGACTTATGTGCACAAAAAATGTACCTCTATTCATGTGAAACAAAAGGTATTATGAACATTTAAGGACATTCTTTTTTAACTTCCTGACTGATTGTAAAGCAAGATCACGTTTGATTAAATATTGACTGAAATGGAGAAGTGTGCAAAGAAATTCAGGACTTGCTTCAGTAACCTGATCCATATAAACTCCAGCTGTGGCCAAATAAAATTCAGTTGAATTTAAACATTTGTTTTAGAATGTTGAGACAAAGGCACATGATCCCTTATTTTGGAAACAGATCTTGCACTTCAGCGATGTTGACATTGTTCAAAACCATTATGGGGCCGTGTGTGTGTGTGTGTGCGCGCGCGCGTGCGTGCGCGAGTGTGCGCATGCATGCGTGCAGCCCTGAAAGTTCTGTTTTTAACTGTACTGTGTATTAGAGATAGGATACTATCAGCAGCATTTACAATACCCTCTCTCATCTTTGTACTTCCTCTTTCAAAATGTTTTACCCTACATATTACCTGGATTGAAAGATGAAATTTATTTATTACTCTCCCCAAAACAAAATGTAATATGTCACACATCTAGCACAAAACAAATTAAAGGATTTTTTTTTAAAAAAAGAACACCATACTTTTCATTTATTTTTTTTAAAAAAACTGTCTTTATTTTTACTGTGATTTGTAGTTCTGCAATGATTTAAATTGATTAAATAGGCTGTAAAAAAAGCACCTTTGTGTGCTTCTGACATGATATATAAAAACTTGTATACCACCCCATAATGCTTAGTGCACTTTCTGGGCAGTTCTCACGTTATTTAGCATTTTGCCCCCCAACATGATGGGTACTCATTTTACTGAATTTGGAAGATGGAAGGCTGAGTCAGCCTTGAGTCCTGGCCAGGCTCAAACTCACAACCTTTTGGTTGTAATACAGCATTTTAGCACTGTGCCACCAGGGCTCCTTTAAATAATTAAACAGTTGAATAAATTTTCAAATTTAATTGATTTTTTAAATGTTCAAAAGACAAATATCCACCAAGTGATGGCAGCAGATTTTAAATGTGATGAGACATGCAAGTTCTCCAAAAATAATAACTACAGAGACCAATGAAATATACACAATTTTAATGTTGAAAATGACATAATAGTAATAAAGACTTTGCATACCTAGGTTCAGTCATCGATTCAAGTGTAGACTGCAGTCAAGAAATCAGAAGACTAAGATTTAGAAGAGCAGCAATGAAGAAGTTAGGAAAGATAATCAAGTGTAATGATGTGTCAGTGGAGACCAAGACCAATTTTATTCATACTACTGTATTCTTCATTACTAGGTTCCTGTGTAAAAACTAGACAGTGAAGGAACCTGGAAAGAAAATGTTTGATTTGTCTGATACATGATACTGGAGGAGAGCTTTGCAGATATCATGGACTTCTTCTCCAATGTCTTTATTTGTTCACTGATCATGTCAGCAGTGGGGTCTATGTTGGCTGGCTCTTCTCTCCAGTGCTCCCTTGGTTGTTTCATCTTGATTTGGCAGTGCTGGGACTACCTGCACCTTTTTGATTCCCTCTTAGGGGCCCCTTTTTTTGGTGGAGGTAGGCTCACTCTTTTTTAGTTCAATTTCAGAGGTGCTGGGATGAAAGAAATGTGGATGGCTGCCCCTCTGGTAAAACTGCTTAACATTCTTGAGACATGGAAAGCTTCCTTTCCACTCCCTTTGAAGGACAAGAGTAAGGAAATTTTGTACTTCTTTTTCATTGTTACTAATACCAGCAGTGCATTGAAAGGGCTTTTCAAAAAGCCCTAGCAAGACATCACTGGCGCTCTGTGTTGGAAAGCAACAATAACAAAGAAATCTAAAACTTTGTCTTCCTTCCTCTCCAAAGGCAAGCTGCAAGAAAACTTCCCATTCCTCAAGATCATTAAGCGGCCAGCCAGACATTTAACAATCTTCGAAGACCTGTCTTGTGTATCATAAGCAGGGTCACTTAAGATGCGGTGTCATGTATTTCTTCCTTAAGGATTGCCCCAAATGACAGACCATACTTAATGTGACCCTATTTACCATGATCCAGACTGATCCAGACTGGGATAATGTACACCACTAGAGAGGTAGCTTTTAAAAAAAATTAAGTGCTTTTCTGCAAAGTCTTCCTGAGCTATTTATGCTGTGACAGAAACTTGTCAAAGATTGTTGTCCATTCACCTGAAAGTGTTTTGCAAGAGAAGACAGTAGTTCATCATTGTAATGTGTGTGGTTCTGTTTTATGTGGGATTTTTTCACCATAAGCAGTCCAGTAAAAAGGCAAATCCATGAATTACAATCACTCCTTGGCCACAGCTGTGGAACAGGGTTAACAGGGTTACCATCTCTGCTCTTTGGCTGCTCATCAGTCCTTGCCTACAGTAGAAACTGCCAGCCCATGTGTGTAGTAAAAGAAACTGGCAGTGGTGGGGGAAATAAAGTAATTGGCTTGTATTATGGTTGTCAACAATAAATTGAAGCATAGCTCCAGATGTCCCAAATACTCAACCCTTAGGTGGAGAGTCCTGCACACCATTTCCAAGCTGCATCCTTTGTCACTTGCATCTGATGTTGCTTGTGTCTGCAGTGATCCATTTACAGTAACTATCTTTGGAGGCTAATCAATAAATTATTTCTGACCTGATGCATTCCATAACAATTTGAAAGTACTGGCATTGATTTTCCCCCTGTTCTGCTTCTCCTCCTTGTGAATTTATCTCCATTTGCTGTCATGCCCAGCCACCTTGACAAAAGAGAAGAGGCCAAAGGGGATGCATGTGCTTCTGTTTAATTTCTCAGAAATGGCAGGATATTTATGAGCATCACTCATGTCATGTTCCCACTGCAAAATACAGTATTTGCTGGCATATAAGACTACTTTCCCCCCCTGAAAAACATGCCTCCAGGTGGGGGAGTCATCTTATACGCCGGGTGCACTTCATTTGGGATAGATATAGCGGCCCATAGTGGCCTCCCGTCCGATGCTCACCCACCTCATTCTACATACCATCCAGATGAAGAAAGAAGCTCTACATTACAATTGTGTCTCCCTTTCAAAGTGGTGGGAAAAAAGAAAGGGTTTCATTTACTGCTCTGCCCAAAATGGAGGAAAAAGCCATGCTTTGCAGGGGAAGCAAGAGGCTAGGCTAGAGCAACACTTCCTACCTCAGTGCAATTGACCTGCCCACCCACTTTACCTGCAGCCCCACCACTGGTGGGTTGTGCAAGTACAGTTCTAAAAAATCAATAAAATAATTAATATTACTGTATTCTAATTACTGAAACTCACTAGCAGTTGCTACATTTCCCACTCTTGGCTTATACTCAGGCCAATCTATTTTCCTGGGTTTCAAGGTCAAAATTAGGTACTGTACCTTGGGTTATATTTGGGTCAGCTTATATTCATGTATATATGGTAGATAAATAAGTACCACTTTGCACTTGCACTGCTTTATGTTTACTGTACATGTTTGATAACATACAGCCTTGTGACAGGTTTTCTGCATGTCATAAGCATTTGAATATAAATTAACATGTTGAAATCAAATCTGATGTTTTTTTACATTTTATTTGGTGTGTGGAAGGTGTGCAGAAGAGGGGGTAGTCTTCTACGGTGAGTATATAACAAACTCTATATTTTGAGTGGAAATGTTGGGGGGTCGTCTTATATGCCCAGTCGTCTTATACGCCAGCAAATATGGGTAGATTGCATACTACTACTACTACTACTACTACTACTACTACTACTACTACTACTACTACTACTACTATTATTATTATTATTATTATTATTATTATTATTATTATTATTATTATTATTATTATTATTATTATTATTATTATTATTATTATTATTATTATTATTATTATTGCATTTGTTACCTCGCCCCAATCGGGAGAACCCAACTCTGAGTGGCCTACATCACGATAAAAAAAAATGGAAACATAAAACAATCTATATCAGTAAAAATCGTCAGAGTTAAAAAATCATCAAAAGTTAAAACAATACAGAGACTACACACAAGTATTCCCACATTCAGATCCAGGGGTGGCAATCCTTTAAATAAGCCACTTAGTATGGGAACCCACGTTCCCGGGTCCCCAAACTTGTCCTGCCAGCCAGGTTTTCAAGCCCTTCCGGAAGGGCATGAGCTCTGTCTGAAGGCGCAGCTCGGTGGGCAGGAGGTTCCAGAGGGTCGGGGCGGACACGGAGAAGGCTCTCCTCCTAGTACTGGGGAGGTGCACCTCTCTCACCGAAGGAATAACAAGGGAGCCTCTCCAATCCGCCCTGGTGGGTCGGACAGATGTTCTTGGGGTGACGCGGTCTCTTAGGTATCCTGGCCCACTACCATATAGGGCTTTAAAGGTAATAACCAGCACCTTGAATTGCACCCGGAGACATACTGGCAACCAATGCAGCTCCCGGAGCAGCGGTGAAGCACGAGCATAACGCCCACACCCCACCACTACCCGGGCCGCCGCATTCTGGACCAGCTGAAGTCTCCGGATGGTCATCAGTGGCAGCCCCATGTAGAGCGCGTTACAATAATCAAGTCTGGAGGTGACCAACGCATGTGTGACCATAAGCAGAGCGTCCTGGTCTAGGAGTGGGCGTAACTGGCGTATTACACGAAGTTGTGCAAAAGCCCTCCTGGCCACGGCTGCCACCTGCTCTTCGAACAGTAGCCGTGAGTCCAGGAGGACCCCCAGATTGAGACATACTTTTGAGACATACTTTTGGCCGCCAGATGCAACACATTGAAATGGTGGAACAACTGTACTAGTGACAGGGTGGCATTAGATATTACTAAGATGGGAATCTCCACCAACAAAAGAACTTTACATAGAACTTTCCCCACTAATTCCAAAGCTCATGCACTATAATATTTTTAAATGACTCTTTTAAAAAATTAAATGTTATATTAATATAGCACCTATGGTCTAATTCAGTGGTGGTGAACCTATGGCACATGTGCCAGAGGTGGCACTTGGCGCCCCCTCTGTGGTCACCCGTGCAGTCACCGCATCACAGAATTTGCCCCCTACCTCTGCCCAGTAGCCCAGTGGGAGTGCTTCCTACCCCCAGCACAGAGTTTATCCCTCCCCTTTGTCCAGCAGCCCAATGGGAGCACTTCCTCCCCCCCAGCAGAGAGTTTGCCCCACCCATCTGCCCAACAGCCCAATGAGAGTGTTTCTTTCCTCTCTTGTTACTGTGTTGGCACCTTGAAATAAATAAGTGGGTTTTTTGGTTGCAGTTTGAGCACTTGGTTCACCGTCACTGGTCTAATTGGTTCATCTCAATGAGTGGGAGAATCCTAGGAAGAGGCTGTGATACAGGATGTTAGTTAGAAAGAGTAGAGTGCTGGAGAGACTATTGTTCTCATAAAGAATGTGAGTCCCTTATCATATTAGTTTAGATCAGGAGTGGCCAAACTATAACCCATGGGCCAGCCCTGGCCCATGACACCAAATCATCCGGGCCACACTGCTACTGGAAGCAGAAGTGAAATGGACCCGTGCAGTGATGGGATGTCAAAAATTCTACTACCACGCCATGACGTCATGGACGTCATGGGCGTGGCCAATGTCATGACGTCATGACGTCATGGGCGGAGCCAACGTCATGACGTCATGACGTTGTGGGCAAGGCCAAAAATAAAAAAAATAATAAAAAAATAAACATGCACACAGACCCGTAAATAACTTAAAGAAATAAAATAAATAAATAAATAAAATAAAAATTAAATAAAAGTACACCCACCCACCCAAAACACCATAAACCACCCACCCACCCCAAACACAAAACCCTCACTTACCCTTCTTGGGGCCGACGACTCCCATGGCCCGGGGCCACACGGCAAGGCACGCCCCATCGCCGCCGGAACCGAGGAGGAGGCGGGGCGCTCCATGTTGGCTCCAATTTTTAAAAAACCGGACCCGGAGCCACTGCCTGCTGCTACTGTCGCTGCTGCTGCCGCCTCCCGCCATCGCCATCGCCGGGGGGGTGGAAGGAGGAGAGGGAGGGGACTGGAGTGCCGGGAGCGTTTCTGTAATTGATCCGGGTAGATGCATTTGCTTTTTCCCTCCTTCCTTTTCGTTCCGGAGCTTTCTCTTCCCCGCCTTGCCCGTTGATCGGCTCCCATCCCGTCTTCTTCGTTGCCACCGCCGCTGCTGGAACCGGAGGAGGAGGAGGCGCGCTCCGCTGGCCTGGGGCGACGGCGGCAACGGCGGCGATGGCGATGGCGGGAGGCGGCAGCAGCGGCGACAGTAGCAGCAGGCAGTGGCTCCGGGTCCGGTTTTTTAAAAATTGGAGCCAACATGGAGCGCCCCGCCTCCTCCTCGGTTCCGGCGGCGATGGGGACGGCAACGGCAGCAGCGATGGCAGGAGGTGGCAGTGGTGATAGAAGCACCAGGCAGCAGCAAACGGCGGCAAGCGGCTCCACAGGAGGCTCCAGTCAGGGGCGGCCGGATCCAATTATTTTTAAATCGGAGAAAAAAATGGCTCCAATTTAGTGCGCATGTGTCAGATTGAGTTTCTGCGCATGCGCACTAAATTGGAGCCATTTTTGCTCCAATTTTTTTTAAAATTTTCCTCCCGGTGAGGCGTCCGATCCGGACGCCTCAAAAACGGTATTACCCCCACGGAGAGCCCTCCGGAAATCCTTAAAACGGTTCTGTGGATCCGGTCAGAACCGGTGTCATCCCATCACTGGACCCGTGCATGCATGTGACACTGCCGTAAATGCACGCGATGCTGCCGTAAATGCACCAGTGACTGTTGTAAATGACAGCCATGGATGCATTTTACGATGGGAGGAACCATGTGACCAACCCGCTCCACCATATGACTGGCCTGTGGTGCAAAAAGTTTTGCTAACCCTGGTTTAGATAGTAGAACTCCAATATGTTTCTGCAAGAGGGGCACTGGCTGGATGTATCCACATGACTGATCTTATATATTTACATTTGCATTTGAATTTTACGGTTTTTACAGACTGTGTATGTAGAGTCCACTTCTTTATGTTACCCTCTGTGGCTAAATATATTGTGATTTTGTTCTTTTTTGGTTTTAAAAAGACACTTGAATTCTTCCTTATTCCTTCAAGTTACTCCTATTCTGGTTCTGGTAAAGAGAATTCAGGGGATACAAACAGTAGCATCCAGTTTTGTTATATCACGAATATTGTTTGTTGTATAAGTATATAAAATATTTTTTTGTGTAAAGTTTATGTTTGAAATTCTCATTTGATAGCTAGATAAACACTCACAGAGAGACAGTGCCATAGAATTATGTTGATACTATTTTGTTAAAGATCACGATCATTTTGTTAACTTCACATATACAGTTGTACCCCGCTTAAAGAACACAATGCGTTCCACAGGATTGCTCTTTAAGCGAGTTTGCTCTTTAAGCGAAACACCATTGAAAGTGACCAATGGGGGGGGGGGATTGGGAACCCTGATTTATTTGTTAAGTGAGTTTTCGGTTGGTTTTATTTGTTAAGCAAAGCGAACATTCAGAGAAAATTCTGCTCTTTAAGCGAGTTACTCTTTAAGCGAGATGCTCTTTATGCGAGGTTTGACTGTACTCTGGGCATGGATTGTTACCTTTTTCACTACCCTCACTAGAAAGATGCTAATTCTGTATCGAAGAGTGATGTAGAAAGGGATGAATACGTATGTAAATTCCACCGAGTCAATGGATCTACTCTAGTCTGGATCTAGCAATAGGATATTGGCATAAGAATTGCTAATTTTTGTTGTATGACTGCTTTAATTGGGCATCTCATGTGATGGAAAATGAAGGTGAGTGGATGAGGTCTGTATCCCAATCACTTATTAGTCTCTGACTGTGTCATTACCCTGATATGACTAAATATAGTCCCTACCTCTTGCAATGTGGAATATATCTCTTTCAACTAAAGTGTTTTGTAAAAATAGACATATAAATAAATAACTATGGCCTAATTCAGGAGTTCTCAATCTTTTTAAGCAGGGGACTGGGTCACGCTCCCTCACACAGCTTCAGGGGCTGGATGGCCATTTTGCCCTTCCTCCACCACATGGTACTTCCTGGTGTGGGGCAGGTGGTGGAAGGCCACATGAAATGGCACCACAGGCAGCATTTGACCGGTGGGCCGTAGGTTGAGAATCCCTGGCCTAATTATTTATTTAGAATTTACTTCCTACTGAGTTCATTAGGTCTAACCTCCTGGCAAGTAGGTACGTAGCTGCAGTCTGAGTTGTGAAATGCCCCTCACTAAACAACTTGGGCAGAAAATGCTCACAGAAGCCTTTAGAGTAGTGTGAGTTTCAGTTAGGGGGGCATTTTAGCATTTTAGAGTGCCCTGCATAGTTTGAAAAAAGAATTCAATGTTATAAATTATGGTTCAAAAATATCAAAAAAGACCATCTCCCAGCCTACTGTTTTTTTAATGTGCAACTAATTGCTTTACATCTGCCTTTTTTGACTCCTTCACCATAGTCCTGGCTGCCTGAACTAACACTGTCAACTCCAAAGGATTTCCTTTCAGATCAGCCTGTAGAAAACATTAAGCGGGGGTGTGTGTGTGTGTGCTCTTTCAGATCAGATCCATGGAAGCAAGAATGTTAATAAGTGATTCCTGGCTATATTCTCCAGCCCACACACTTTTCAAAAAGCAAAATTGGCTGAAATCCTATAGCTTTGGTTATGCAAAAGGCAAAATGCTATGTCCTTCCTAGCTGGCAATGAACAGCCAAAATCCAGTGACTTAGCATAGTAAATCACACTAGAGTAAGCCCATTAAATCAATAGGAATTTAGTGAGTCAACGCTTCCATAAATTCTATTGATCCAAATGGCCCTCCTTTGTGACTTACTATGAGTAATTAAAGTTGTAAATTCAGGTTCACCCTTCCTGAGATGACACAGATAATTGGAGGAAAAACCTTACACTTTGCCCTCTGTCATAGTGAAATCTGTCTGGAGAATAGCAGCACAGAAAATGTTAAGAAAAATGGTTGGTATGTGCTGGTATAAGACTGGGAGCTGTCTTTTCTTCCTGATGTCACCACTGCTGATGACAATAACTGGAGCTTGCCAAGATCCAAATTGTGACAGAAATGCAGAAATCATAGCACAAAACCAGGCATCATATACAGAATAGCATATCACGTAATGAGTTGCCACACCAAAACTGAAGCACTGACTAAACTAATGCTTATGTCGTATGAAAGATCATCTTGGCGACTTTAAGGAATGGTATGACCCAAAGGCCAAAAATGCAGAGCCACGACATCATAGCTTCCAAAAGTTGCCTCAGAAAAGTGACATTTTTGCAGGTGGTGGTCAGTTGTCAGTGAGCCTGCGACCAAACCACTCAACTGATTGAAACGATTCAAAGTGCGATGGATAGAGGAAAAAAATAACCTTTTCAAAGATACTACAGTAATACCTTGGATAACGCTAAGACTTGGTTCCACAAGTCTTGGTGTTATCCGATTTTTAGTGTTATCCGATCCATGTTAAAATCCTATGGGATGGATCGGATAACGTTAAAGCTCCATAGAGATACATTGTAACCACACAGGCTTTAGCAGTTGTTATCCGATCCATCTCATAGGACCTTAATGTTATTCAATCCAATTCTCCTCCCCAAATTACTTAATGTTATGCGATTTTAGCGTTATCCGAGGTAAACATTATCCGAGGTATTACTGTATTAGAATTGGAATTGGACTTTGGGGAAAATCTTCTATGAAGCTTTTTACAAATATTCCAGTGACCAAGAGCGCAAAAATGCTAAAATAAAAGGGAAAAATCTGTTTAAAACCAACCAGGACCACTTTCCGAGGTAGATAGAGCTTGCCTGCATCGTGTGAAGAAGAAAGAAGCCAGAGCCTATATCACCCACAAAGATATTGACGTCATAGCTTCCGAAAGTTGCATCGGAAAAGTGATATTTGTGTGTGTGTGTGTGTGTGTGTGTGCGTGTGTGCGCGCGCGCCAGTTGTTAGTGAGCCAGGGACCAAACAACTCAGCCAATCGAAGTGATCCAAAGTGTGATCAATACAGGATATTTTGGTGATACTATTAGAATTTGGATCTGACTTCTAGAACATTTTCTATGAAGCTTATAAAAAAACCCAAGACCAACAGCACAAAAAATGCTAAGAACGCTGACTGAAAGACCCCAAGGCCAGAAAAGGAAAGCAATTATGTCATTGCACTCGGAAGTTGCCTCTCAAAAGTGACAGTTACACTGACAGTGTTCGGTTGATGGTGAGCCAGCGACCAAAACACTTAACCGAATAAAAGGATCCATAGTGCGTTTGATAGAGAATACAATAACTTTTTTATTAGCCTTATTAGAATTTTGATCTGAATGAAATAAACGAAATAAATGAACTAGTGGGCATTATTCAACACGTTGAATTCAAGAACTAAATCCATGAGAGTAGTGTCCTTAGACTCTACCTGCCACTTCTTTTACTTCATTTTTCATCAGCCCACAGTCATGCTGCCAGAGGGATTCTGGGAACTGTAAGCAAACAAGAATCACTTCCAGGTAATTTATAAATACTTAATACTTTGTTTCGAGTCCTGATATTTCAAATTTCAAATGTAATTGCTAGGAAGGACAGGTCTGATGATATGGCATAAGCGGGTTTTGCTCATTGGAAGTGGATCTGGCTTTAGGAAAGTTGAAAAGCACAGCTTTAAAGCAAATAGATGTCTACCCTACTGCAGTCTAGCATGGAATCAGCATTACTTTGAACTTTTTATTTTCTTTTTGTAAGGGAACAGTTCTTTGAATCTGCAAACGCCATCTTTAGTGCTAAAGTGCATCTCCTTAACTATTATTTTAAGACAACATGTAAGACCAAATATGCAAACATCCCCTCCCCATGACAATCTCCCCAGTTGTCTTATCTTACCTCTTCTCTGCCAGAAAGAACAGTCTCTGGGCTCAAACAACTGGCTGACCTTGGACTACAGAACTGAAAGGAAGCACATGTAGGCCCCATCGATAACCTGTATTGTAGATTTTATATTTGTTTTTAGATAGGAAATGTCACAGTTGGGGTAATATTGCTATATTTTAAAGGATTTTTTAAAAAAATATTTATATTGGTTTTAACTTGTGTAAACCGCCCAGAGTCCATTGGATAGGGCGGTATATAAATTAAATTAAATTAAATTAAATTAAATTAAATTAAATTAAATTAAATTAACCAGAACATAACTACCTTGGCAATCATCTGATTTAATAGAAGCATTCATTTCCTTCAGTTTTTTAACCTTCAAAACTAAAGACCCAGTTAAGACTATTATGAATCCAGAACTTGAAAACAACATGTTTCAAACAACAAATTTATCTCTAACACCTAACTAGAATTGGGGATAATGTAATGACAAAGTTGGTTTTTCCTTTTCCTTTAAAAAAAAATCATAACCACATATTTTAATAGACTGACTTAACATTTACTTCTTAAATATTGTTTTTGGGAGAACTATGAGAGATTCTTTGGCTGTAAACTATACTTGTTGTAAAGAATAAATTAAAAATAGGAAAAGTTACATGTCAGTTACACTTTTAGAAATGAGGAATGATAATGAGTTACTTTTTTACAACATGTAACTAATTAGTTTTTGAAAACACTATTCAAACTTTTGCATGGTTCTTTCTGGGATCTCTTTCAAGCTTTCAGGTAAAACTTTTATTTTGGGAGACAGTCAGCTCCAGAAGACACGAGGCAAGACCTGTTTCTACTTGTGAACCATTGACTAATCTAAAACAGATCAGGCAAGCAACCTCAGAAGGCACATGCAATGTTTGGCTACTTTTCATATGGAAAATGTAAGGTGCAGCCAACCTGACTAGGTGAAGAGATCCACGTACACATTTTAAGTGTGGGAAATGTGGTTTAAATACACATTCTTTTCTTGAACACAAACACATTGGAATGCAGCAAAAATATGCTCAAAGTTCCAACCATATGTCTTTCTGTCTTTAGAGCAAGCGACAGGACCCTCCATCCATGATGGTCCAGCTAAAATTAGTGGTGGCTGAACTTCAGGGAAAAAATCAATGGAACAAGCAAGTCACAACAAGGTATGCTCAAATAAATTGATCCCTATGGATTTCCATGTCTAATCTGAATCCAACCTTGGGAATTTTTCTCTGGACTACAGCTTCTGGAATTCTCCAAGGTCTGTTGGCCTAGGGTGTATGGTAATTGTAGTTTCTCCCTGATGGACTTTTGGACAGTAACTTAGTTTTCCACCAGCTTTTCCACTTGAAAGACAATTTGGTCTTATTTGATGTATAGAAATGCTTCCTCAAATATTCTTTCCTTGGATGTTAAAATAAAGTACATTGAGAAAATTATGTTTCAAGAGAAAAAATAAATTAATTACTTAAATCCCAAATCTCCTGTGTTCTAATAATTTGTTGTTTAAAATGGCACAGTCTGATGAAGGAAAATGTGTGAAAATGACACACACATAAAGTAGACTGATTTGTCTCTTGTCATAAGTAATGCTCACTAACTGGCTCAGGATCTTCTCTTCTGGTTGTAGGTTTAGTTTAGCTTGAACACTTACTAAGAACAATGATAGCAGGAAGCTAAAGACTTGGAAGTTATTAACAAAGTGGAACATGTCTCACATTGCTTGGAAAAAGAGCAGTAGATGATAGAAATAAACAGTTCCCAAAACTTGTGAGGATTTATTTACAATTTGCATTTCTGTATCACCCAATAGGTGAAGCATTCTGGGCATTGTAAACCTACACATCATACAATGTAAATACAATATGGCTGAAATCCTGTTGCTTCAGTGTAGTAAGACACACTACGGTAGGCCCATTGAATCAGTGAGCATTTGGTATCTCTTCCATACTGTATGTTTCACTGATTTAAATGTGTGTGCTCTAGTTGCAACTCCCTTCAATGAAGTAGGTTGCAGCTGGAGGAAGCCCATTTAACTTTCTGGAATTTATGGGGGAGCTGACTCACCAAATCCCCACTGATTCAGAGGGCCAACTCTAATGTGATGTACTATACTAAGCAGCACAATTGCAACAAATAAGGAAAGTAAAAACCAATTATACTAAATGAAACAAAGAAAAAAACTGATGGATTAAAATGGCTGGGAGGATAAAAAGGCTTTCATTAAGTGATAAAAAGACCACAATATAAACAGCAAGCAAGTTTTTTTATATATAGACTGTGATCACTAAACTGGTAGTATTCCACTATTCAGGGTGCCTTCTATTATTTCATTTTCCACTTTCTTAGTTTGAATAATCCTTTATGCTAAATCTTTTTATTACTCTCAACTAGAATAGATGTACTGAATCAGTGGAACATATATTAAAGTGGACTTACCAAATTGTCACTAACTCATTGGATTTAATGTAGTTGGGGTAAACAAATGGATGTGCACCCTCGTGTTCTTTAGCCAGTGTGTGTTTACATCCCTACTTGCTCAATCCAGAGATTAGGGGGGGGGGGGAAAGGTAATCTGTTTCTTTTCACATAACTTTCTGAGGCAAAGTGATGTCTATGGAACTTTCCAGACATTCAATCATATTCTGCTATGATACTTCAGCAAAACAATGCACCTACTCTTCTTCTTCAGGTGCTGTATCCATTCTGGATATTGACTATCATCATGGTGATAGTCTTCCTTTCCTTAACTCTTTGGCACAGTTCTTCCAAGGACATGCCACATCAGTCTCTCAGGTTCTTCAGCCATGAAGTCTGTCTACATCCAAGGCCTCTCTTCCCAAGCATTTTTCCTTGCAGAATGAGTTGGAATATTTTATATTTTATGTTGTTCCTCATGATATGACCAAGGTATTGGAGCTTTCTTTGCTTAATGGTGTTAAAGAGTTGTTGTTCTTTATCCATCTGGTGCAAAACTTCTACATTAGTCACATGGCCAAGCTATGATATCCTTAGCAGCCATCTGTAGATCCACATTTAAAAAAAGCTTCAATTCTCTTTTCAGATGCTTTAGTCAATATCCAAGCTTCAACTCCATATAGCAACACTGGGAACATGTAACATCTATTTGGATCTTTGTAGTGAAAGTTAGGTCTCTACTGCATAACAAATGTCGCATCCTTATGAAGGTGAAGCTTGCTTTTTCTATTCATATTTTAATCTCTACTTCGGGGTCCCAATTTTCATTTAACATACTCCCCAAATAGACAATTTTATCCACTCTTTCAATTTCTTGTGTTCCTGCCATTTGCTTGCTGTGAGTTGGTATTCAGCTTATAACCAGATATTTCATCTTCTTGGTGTTGAGATTCAAACCATATTCTGCACTTGAAGCTCTAACTCAATCCAACATCAACTGAAGATCTGCATGGCTTGTGGCCAACAACACTGTGTCATCAGCATATCAAATGTTATTCAGGTACAGTGGAACCTCAAGATACAAATGGTTCTACTTACAGAAAAATCAAGATACAAATGGAAATCTTGGAGGGAAACCACTCTGGAATGTCCTGGTTCTGCGCCAGGCACTAGGCACGTGTTCCCAAATGTAGCACTATGGAAGAACCTTGGACGAAGACCTGAATGGAGTGGATATGGTCCCTACAGTTTCCCTCTGCTGGTAGAAGTGGTGGAGATTGTGGAAACAGCGGCAAATATGCCACCATAGTCTCCTGCTGCCAGTAGAAGTGGTGGACACTGTGGAAACAGTGGCAAATACATCACCACCGCCACATAGGCTCCCCTGGTGCCTGGACAAACTGCTCAGGAAGAAGCAGTATGCAAAAGGTAGGGAGATCACTTTGTTGTTTGTTTTTCCTTTTAATGTTTGCTCTGGTTTCCCCCCTCCCCCCTGCACCTCCTTCGCACCTAGATCGATCAATCTCCACTGCTGGGGGTTGGCTGGGGGAGAATGCAGGGAGTGTTCTTAGGGAGTTCCCTTTTCTCTCCTACCCTTCAAGACCCCCTCTCTTCTCCACCCCAGCCAAACCCCAGTGGTGGAGATTGATTGATCGAGGTGAGGAGGTATAGGATAAAAAAGAGTAGTCATCTAAGAACACCCCGTTTTCTCCACCCCAGCCCCTCACCAGCTGGTGGGATTGATGGATGTGTGGGAGAGAATTGTGTCTGGCATTTTGTTTTATTTTTGTTTTGGTCTGGTTGGGAGTGTTTTTTTATTTTTCAATGCATTCCTATGGGAAACTGTGCTTCAACGTACGGAAAAAATGAGTTATGGAAAAAGTCCTGGAGTGGACTAATTATGTAACTCGGGGTTTTACTGTACTGTATTTCCAAGTAATATACATGTTTAGGAAATCCTGCAGAGCCTATCTCTGCATGACATTGTGTATATGAATTCATTTTCCTTAGTCCTCATTAAGCATTGTAAATATTGTTGAACCATGTTACATTATGCAGATGCTAAGTGGTAGATTATGCAAAGTAAGCAATATGTTTGGAGTTAAGTTAGTCCAGCTATTAATTTGGCCTCTTTTGTTTAATTCCAGCAAAGCGCTTTTAATCTGCCTTATTCATGTAGATGGGTTGTCAAGTGCAATCTTCACAATAAGGGCAAAAACAACTCAGAGAGCACCACAGTATTTCCCTGGACAGATGGCAAGGGCTGAACCTCCATGAATTTGTTATTGATCTAATTGGAATCACATTTGTGTATTGTTCTCAAGCTGTGTGCAGAAGGAGGGGGGATATTTAAAACTGTGTCAGTACAAAAATGTGGAACTCTGAAAATCCTGAGGAAGGCAAAAGGGGCGGGGGATTCCAGAACCCCTTGGGTCATTCCTGCTATCTGAGCAGACCACTGTTGACCCAAGGTCAGACATGGGGAGACACCTCACAGCTGCAGCCAGGCCCCTTCATTTCCCCAAGGAGGTTCCTGCCGTGAGGGATTGGCCTCAAATAGGATGTCTTGAGCTTGGGAAAAGCCACACAGCTTCTGAGCCATTTACAAGACAGTAATTAGGGTGAGCTATATATTCTCATTGAATGGAGCGAATAAAGGCTCTGAAGTCTGCCCTCAGTTTAATTATTGTTCCTTCATGGGAGTCTCTAGTAGAAAACATGTTCAAAAATGTAGGAAGTGGTCAGTTGTGAGTTAGGGGCTTCGAGTGTGTGAAAGCAAAAAGCAAGATCTGGCAGGCTTCCCTGCATATGTGGACGTTACGGTTACATCAGATACTTGATGGTTGTAACATTGGCTTAGACTAGGTTTAAACATTTATCCTCAACAGGCTTTCCATATGTTTAGTACCATCGCTTGTCCCAGTCTTTTCTGTCTTCTTTTTCTTCTTTGTAATGCAAAAAGCTTGGGTTTAAACCAGTGGTGTTCTGCCGATTTCCACAAAAGTATGTCCATTCTCTTAAAAACGGCACCACTTAATCTCACTAGTGACCATTTAGAGGCAAAATGGTACATCAAAGTCTTGAGACTGCAGAGATGGAATTAAGAGAGGATACACTACAAATAGCACTCTAAAGGAAATAAAACATTACCTGTTCAGTTCTAGCATCTCCACCACTGCAATTAGATGCACTCTCCTGCTTGCCAGTCTTCCCTGAAGCAGTTTTTGGAACAAAATGGGAGACACAGTTTTACTAGCAAAACGACTGAGGACCCTGGAACAGTGAGGAAAAATTCACCTGGGCAGTGCCACTATCTGGATTCCACTATTCCTTGTTACAAAGTAGAAGTGGGGATCTCCAATTTTTGCACAGGTGGTTAACCCGCTCTGGGTTTCAGTCCAAATTTACACTTTAGTGTCCAAGGTGCCAAAATGTATCTCCCAAAGCAGTCTTAGTACCTTGGATATCTCCCTTAAAGTCAGGGGCGTAGCTACCGCCGTATCTGCTGTATCAATTATACGGGGGGGCCGGGCCACGGGGCCCCCCAATGTGCGTAAGCAAAAATTAATAAAAACTTCCCAAATTTTAATTATGATGAATAAATATTTCTTTTAATTTTATGCAATTTTTTTTCTTTTGTGAGAAATCTTTACCCTTCCTAAGGGCCCCCAAACAAATTTTTATACGGGGTCCTGCCAAGGCACGCTACGCTTCTGCTTAAAGTTTAGATTAAAACTCAAAGCAGGTTCACCACACACAATCAAAGTCAACAGCCTTCATTGTTATCACTTCTAATTTTGAAGGACAAATTGCATACGGTAATCAGATCAATCAGTCTGAATTCTTTGTGGATTGCTTTTCTATAAGTGGAAAGTAGTCAACAGTATACAAGCAAACCAATACTAATATAACAACTCAAAAGAAGCATAAGTAATGATAACATAAACAGGAGTAATAAGAAATAGTAAGATTAACTGAGGTCCAGGTGAACAGTCACAAAACTGATCAAATCCTCAGGATGCTCACTGTTAATGAATGACATTAGGCATTGTAGATGTTAGGCATTAATGATGTTTAATTCATGAATGATATTAAGCATCCTTTTCAGATTCCTAGCAAGGCAAGAGATATTTATAAAGGTCATAGGATGAAGTTCCAAGTAAACCAGTCTATTTCCTGCCCAAGTCTATTTCATAAATGTTCAGTCATATGTCTGTGCCATTTTATTTACATTTTAAAGAGCCACGAGACTGCTTGCCTTTAAATATGTATTCAAACATACCTCCTCCCTAAATATACTTTTATAAATATGTCCCACAATGCACATCATCACCAGCACCATCAGCACCACCACCACCACCACCACCACCACCAGCAGCAGCAGCAGCAGCACCACCGCCACCACCACCACCACCAGCACCACCACCACCACTGTGTGCTGTCAAGTAAGTTCTGACTTATGGACATCTTTTCCAGGACTTTCTAGGTAAAGTGTACTTATGGTGACCTTTTCCAGGGTTTTCTAGGTAAAATATACACAGAAGTGATTTATCATTCTCTAATTCTGAAGGCATCTTGGGACTGGTCACAAAGGCTGGTTTTTCTCCCAGGATGCACAGTGGGAAATCAAACTTCCATCCTCTGACTCCACAGTCAGATACCTAACTCACCGAGCTAGCCAGCCAACTTTCTTTCAAAATAGACATTTAAAATCAAGGGATGGTTGAGAGGGAGAACTTACGATTATGTCTTTTGCTTTAACTCCTCCTTTAAAAAGAATTGCCTGGAGTCCTGGCAGATTCTATGGCATCTTTCGAAAAACTTGTGAAAAAGAAAATAATGTTAAAGCAAAAAAGAGAAGCAGCAAGATATCCCACTTAAATCTCATCTCACTTTGACTCACCTATAATTTATGATATCTTTGTGACTCCCCTCCCCCTCCCAAGAAAAAAGAAGAAATAAAAACCACCACATCCAAATGGGATTCAGAAATTGAAAAAGCACATACATAATTATTTCTAATCTAAATATCAGAAAAGTGCAAATTTGGATACTTTGTGCTGGAATTATCTAATATTGGTGACATGGAGATGAAAGGAAATACCATCAATTAGAACTGTTTTTAAAACATGTGCCAAAGGAGAACTGGCTGAATAGCTCAATGAGGTTGGGTCCTTGGTTGGGAGTGTGATTTTTCCACCCTGACTTTTAGGAGATGTGCCAGCCTATGTAGCCTTGGACAAGCTGCAGAGCCCCAGATGCCCCCAGAAGAAAGGAATGGGAAGCCACTCCTCAGTACTCTATGTCTAGAGAGTTTTGGAAAGGGTCGTCATAAGTCAGAATTAACTTGATGGAATGCAGTTATTTACAACAGTGAAAGAAAAAGATCACAAAGCTGTTATTTTCCTATTTAGATGGCAAAAATTGGGGAACTGAACCAACAGGTGCTTTAGACAAGTGAATTGTGGTGAAGAACAAATGTTTTTTCTCAGCAAATCAATGCTTGGGGCACGATTTGTTGGTTTGAAAGGGTGGGAAATCTCAACCTGATAGAGGCAAAGTTTAGAAGTACAACTTTCTGGACTACAGCCCCCAAAGTCCTCCAACTAGCATGGCCATTGGCTGTTCTCAGGCATGTTGTTCCCATTTAGTGAGTGATTTATGGATGAGATGTGGAAGGATAAGCACATTAGTTCTCCTTTTACTTCTATGAGGTGTGGCTCTGAGTATCTTCATGTGTTCGTAGCTTCTTAAAATTGGGATGTGTTTTGAAAATATGTTATTTCTTTACTTATTTCTGTGTTGTCAGCAGCTTGACAGCTGCTAGAAAAAGTTGACTATGGGCCAACAAGGAGCTGCGATGGGATACACACCCAGTTTTGAAGGAAACAATAAACAATGTCCTTGTCAGTCCCCTACAATCATTTGTATGTGTGCAAAAAGAACCTATATCTTGCCTTGCTCCCAAGAACTTAGGCAGTGAGGTCACAATAAACTCTGTTAAGGCATATTTAAAACAACTAGATCTACAGAATGTTAGATTTTTTTTAAAAAAAATACACTCCATGGATGAATAAAGTTGATGTTTTCATTCCTGGCATGCAAAGAACTATGCTTTAATTTATTTAGGCGACATAGCTCACGTGTCCCTTGGAGAGATATTTCGATTCTGGGCTTGAACAAGAAAAATGTTAAGGCCCAATGAGCTGTCCTCTGGGAGTCATTTATTTACATGCCCTGCCGTGTAGCTTTATATCCAGAACTGTGGAATGCACAGTACTGTGCTAAGAAATACAAGACCATACTTAGCTGGAGTACATTTAAGGGTATTTCTGTTTCAATATGAAATCCTGGACAGAAACACCAGCCAACAAATGAGGAATTTCTGAATTACTGGATGGAATAGAAATAACATTCTTCCCCGAAAACCTATCACAACTCAGGAAGCTATTTTTAAAATTAACTAATCATAGGTTCACTGAGTGTTAGGCTGCAGTAAATAACCTGACTCCCTAAAGGGGCCAATGGCTACAGGTGGATGAGCCCCTTTAGATGGGGTGATGGTCCTCCTCAGCAGAGGAAATGCCATGGGGAACCATCATATTGGGCCCAATGGCAAAATGAATGGAGGAGGAAACACTTCTGATTCCTAATGGTCATGGAGGTAGAAGAGACCATGCCAGATGGACTGGCTGTGAAGGCACACCTTGTTAATATCCTCAAGGCTGCAGCAGTCCATTGCAGTCCCAGTGTTAAATCCTGCATGTCTCATTTCATATGTGCCACAGGAAATGGCTCCATGATCAGAGTGTGTGGTTCACTTCATGGTAAGCTGGGATCCACCTTAAACATATTCACATCAATAGCATTTTTCCTGCTTCAGGGGAAAAATGCATTATCTGATAAGAGTTGCAGCTGATGAATCATAGGTTAAATGATGAGACCCCCACCCCGAGTACTTATGTAGCATGACACTTAATCAAGTTTCTAATCTCCAAAAGAGTAGACTCACTGAATGAATCTGACTAAAGTCAGTTACTCCCATTCAATGAACAATTCTATTGTAGTTGTGACTAAAAATTGGAATTGTCACATTAAAAAAAACCCTTTACTTTCAAGTTTCTATTCCCATTATCTTTTTAGTAATAGATATCTATAGTTCAAAATATATTTGGGGAGTCTATCCCACAATTGAGGGGTGAGACCTTCAAAGGCTACATGATTAAGACTGTGGATAGCAAAAAAATTCATATCAGAAACAGACACACACACACACACACCAAAAAGAGAGAAAGAAAATAAATGGTTGAAATTTTTGAAATTGTAAATAAATTTTTTACACCTTAAAGACTAGCTGCTATATTTTATTGTGAGATTTGTGGATCATGTCCACTTCCTCAGACATAACGCTGAGATTGTGTGTGTATATGTGTGTTTATATCATGTTTTCTTTTTGTTGATATGCTTCCACAGACTAACACATTTATTTCTTCAAAATATTCTTATATTTCTTTTGCAATACAGAATACCATTTTTGCTGTATCAGTCCTTTCATTTTACATGAAGGAGAAAGAAGAAGAAGAAGAAGGAAAACCAGAGACAAGGCAACAGAGACTTAACCTACTCTAAAAGCAGGCAACAGCATCTGAGAAACAGAAATTGTCAGACTACTTGGGGATTAGTTTAAATGTTATCACATCACATTAGATCATTATCATCAGTCAACAGAATAGGAAAGAAAATTCATCATAATCAGAAAATAGTTTGGGATGTTATAGTTGTAAGAAAATTTAATCACCTAATTATTTTGTGGCAAATATTAAGTCAGTGCAATGTTTAAATTGTTAAGAAGAGTCCATTGTTTTTTAATTGACCTAAAAATTGAAGGAGAAAAATATGTTATAGTATATCTATAAAATGTAAACAATTCTTGTCAAAGAAGGTTAAAGGTGGATAAGGGTTGAAAATTTTGAATAGAAATAACTTGAAGGAAAAGTAATAAAAAGAATAGGGGTAAGATAGCCATCAGCAGGAAGAAAGAAGAACGAGGAATAACTGTATAGTTTTGAGTAATTGGACTTATTTGATACTCTCAAACATTGGCATGAGCCCGCTCTAGTCCCGGTCTCCCTCCCCCTCTTCAACACTCGGAGGCGGTCCTTCAATGGAAGGATGGGGAGAGAACATGACAGAATGGTGAAAGGTTTTAGGGTGGATGATAGAGATTTATGTTATGTTATTATGGATCTATGGGAGGTGATGGGTCGGGTGTGGGTGAATATATTTATTTATTGTATGTCCCTTTTATTTATGTACTTATCTGTTTCTGGTGTTGTTCTGTTTTGTGATACTGAATGTTTTTTTTTTGTTGCTGATCTTTTTCAATGCGGACAATTATGTTGTATTTTTGTAACCTTTTGATTGTTTTTTTTATTTTAAAGTTTAATAAAAATTATTTTTTTAAAAAAAGAAAATATGTAAAGGTAAAGGTTGCCCTTGCCAGAAACCCAGCCGTATCCCACTCTAGGGTACAGTGCTCTTTTCTGTTGACACCCAAAGAGCCATCACTGATGTTTCCATGGTCATGTGGTAGGCATGGCAATCAGAAAATAGCAAAATAAAGCCACACACATTCACACAGAGAGGGAACCCTGTCTCCCAAAAAGAAAGACCTACAAGAAAGCAAATAAAGACAGTAAGTGTAAGCAAAGCCCCCATTAACTCTAAATTTCTACAATACATGGAGATTTCTCTTGTCTCCTCTTTTTTCAGTCCAGCAAACAGCAGCAAAAAATAATACAAGAAAAGAAAAAGTCCCTCAACACAAAGAAACACAACATCAAAATCAGCCTGCCTGGCAGCAGCAGATATAATCCAAAGAAATGGGGGAGGGGGAATCTCATTAACAATCAAGGGGGGGGGAGGGAAAGAGCCAAGATGAAAGCACAACAGGCAGGCCACATTCCTGTGTGGGAATTTTGGCTATTCCTTTTTGTTAGCTGAGTACAAGGTGGAAAAATAATAATGATACAGATAACTTGGAGAAATTAGCCCAGTCTCACCACTGTCCCCTCCTCTTTGGTCTCCCTATCACAAGCTAACATTTTGCAGGATGAATGTGTTTATGAATGAGTAGAAAAGGATATCCTTACTTAAAGTTACCAACTATAGTTACAGAGAGAGAGAGAGAAATAGGGAAAAGGGGAGTTTCTAGATAGTGGAGAGGAATTCCATGCTTGTTGAATGGTTGGAAGTTGAAAGAAGACGAAGAGAAGACTATCAATAAAACAATGGAAGCAAGGAAGCAGATGAGAAGTGGGGGTGGAGGTTTGTTTCAAATGCTCGATGGTCTATTTCATGACCACTCATATATTTGATTTCTGCATTCATGTTCTCTTTACTTGACATTTTGATGCTTGACAGCAGGAGCATATGTTTTATCAAAGCCTTCTCCATACTTCTGTAGGAACTGGTTTGCCACTAGTCTTGCCTTGTGGCATAAGGAGCCACAAGGCAAGCTGAGGGAGCTTAAACGGGCAAAGAGACACCGAGAGCACCGCTGGGTGAAGACCCGGAGTGAGTCTGATCAAACACTGGTTAGAACTGCTATTAAAGACTACCTAGTGGCGATGAGGGCAGTGAAACGTCAATGTTTCACCGCCCTTATTGCCTCTGCAGATAATCGCCCAGCTGCCTTGTTCCGGGTGACCAGATCCCTCCTTGGTAGAGGGGGGGGGGTCGGGTCCTGGCTGGCAGGGATCAGCTGAGGCCTTTGCGGATTATCTAGCAGGGAAAGTCGCTCAGATTCACTCGAAGTTTAATCCTGACATGGAATATACAGAGCTGGGGTTGACCAGAGCACAGTCTGGCCATGTTATCTGGGATCGGTTCGATCCAGTTGGCCCTGAGGAAGTGGACAGGCTTCTTGGATCTGTTCGTGCCACGGCCTGTGAACTGGATCCATGCCCTGCCTGGCTAATTAAAGCATCTAAGGCCGTGGCGGGCGGTTGGGTCGAGATGATTATAAATTCATCGCTGAAGGAGGGGTCTTTCCCAGCACCACTAAAACATGCTCTGGTGCGGCCCCTCCTGAAAAAGCCATCTCTCGACCCTACGGTACTTGCTAACTACCGACCAGTTTCCAACCTACCCTTTCTAGGTAAGGTTTTGGAAAAGGCTGTGGTGCAGCAGTTACAGGAAGTGCTGGATGAAGTGGATTATCTGGACCCTTTTCAGTCAGGATTCAGGCCCGGATATGGTACAGAAACTGCACTTGTCGCATTGGTGGATGATCTCTGGAGAGAGCGGAATGGAGGTCATCCGTCTATCCTGGCTCTTCTCGATCTCTCAGCGGCTTTTGACACCATTGACCATGATATCCTCCTGGGAAGGCTCCAAGGATTGGGGATCCAGGGCACGGTGTTGGCCTGGTTTTCCTCATTTCTGAGGGGCAGGACCCAGTCGGTATGGTTGGAGAATGAGAGATCCAGCCCTAGGCTCCTCCAATATGGGGTGCCTCAGGGCTCGGTACTCTCACCTCTCCTATTTAACATCTATATGAAGCCACTGGGTGAGATCATCCGTTCCCACGGGGTAAGGTACCATCAATATGCAGATGACACTCAGTTGTACATCTCGGCCCATAGGGACCCAAGCGGTGCAGTGGAAGTCCTATCCAGGTGTTTGGAGGCTGTCAAGGTCTGGATGGGGGAAAACAGGCTACAGCTGAATCCCGGGAAGACTGAGTGGCTATGGATAAGGGGTCCTGTGTTATCTCAGGAGCTGCCAGCTTTGGTCCTGGATGGGGCAGTTTTGCCCCAAAACAGACCCAGTGCATAATCTGGGGGTCCTCCTGGACTCATGACTACTGTTCAAAGAGCAGGTGGCAGTTGTGGCCAGGAGGGATTTTGCACAACTTCGTGTAATATACCAGTTACGCCCACTCCTAGACTGGGACGCCTTGCTCATGGTCACACATTCGCTGGTCACCTCCAGACTTGATTATTGTAATGCGCTCTACATGGGGTTGCCCTTGATGACCATCCGGAGGCTACAACTGGTCCAGAATGCGGCTGCTCGGGTAGTGATGGGGTGCGGGCGTTATGCTCGTGCCTCACCACTGCTCTGGCAGCTGCATTGGTTGCCAGTATGTCTCCGGGTGCAATTCAAGGTGCTGGTTATTACCTTTAAAGCCCTATATGGTAGTGGGCCAGGATACCTTAGAGACCGTATCGCTCCAAGAACTTCTGTCCGTCCCACCAGGGCGGATCGGAGAGGCTCACTCAGGATTCCATTGGCTAGAGAGGCACACCTCTCTAGCACTAGGAGGAGGGCCTTCTCTGTGGCCGCCCCGGCCCTGTGGAACCTCCTGCCAATCGAGCTACTCACGCAGACAGAGCTCCTCCCCTTTCGGAAGGGCCTTAAAACCTGGCTGGCAGGGCAAGTGTGGGGACTTAAGAATGTTGAATCTCATGCCGGGTGGCTGATCTAATAAGTCAGCCACCCTCCCTGCGCTTGCGTTCTGTTCTCTTAATATTCTTATAATTGTAATTTTTAAAGTTTAATTTTAACTTAGCTTTTTGATAATTGATTAATTGTAGTCTCAATTTTTTAACTGATGAAGTGAATTCTAATATGTGTGAGGCACGTAGGAGTGTTATATTGGTTGTATTTTCTATGTATTGCTTGTTTTAAACTATGTCTTTTCCTGGTTTGTGTTGTAAGCCGCTCAGAGTTGGGTCTACCTAATTGGGGCAGGATAACAAATTGGAAAAATAAATAAATAAGACGTCTCCTTCTGCATCCTAATTCTTCTTGAAAACCCACTTGTGCCCAATGGCTTTCTTGCCTGGTGGTCAAGTGGTCAGGATCCAGATCTTATTCTTGTGTAATTCTTCTATTTCTTCTTTTGCAGTTTCCCTCCATCAGGCAAGCCTTCACATTAGGCTGTTAAACCCCCTCTCACTGATAGTGTTAGTGTGTACAAGACTGTTATAATCCCTATTGCCCAAACAAATTCAAGATAGGGGCACAACAATTTGGTACATAGTAATCTCACATGGAATCACTGCAGCATAAAGCACTCTTCACCATGTTTAAGGTTCTCTTGCAGATTCAAAACTCCTGTCTCCTATGTGTTCTGATTGTGGTGACACTCTTGTGATGCTATTGGGTGGAATTTGACTGACAGAAAGAAAAGGGCATGAAAAAGTCACATAAAAGAGGAAACTGGAAAGAAACACAAAATTTTCACGCAGTCTTCTTTGGTCTACCGTCTTTTGTATGTCCCTCTTAGAGGGCTCTTTTTCAGCAAGTTCTGAAAGAACACAAAGGAAGCCTCTTTTCTGTTTAATTTAGATAAAAAGGCCATCTCTCTTGATGCATTTCCCACTCTAGAAACCCATCTGAATGCTATAAACTACTAATCTATGCTATAAAACACCCTTTCCTCCTGACTGCTCTCCTCTCATTACTCACCACGCATGCCAGAGCAGTAAGTGGCAGCATGAGGTAAGAAATGAGATAGTAGTTGGACTAGTGATACTACTGTTCTGAGACCACGCTATTACTATCAAAATAAACAAAAAACTACAATTTGGATTTTGAGGGTTGTTGTGCGGTGGTCCATGAATTGACAGTGCAACTAAACAACACCAATGGTGACAACGACAATGATGACAACGATGTTCATTACATTATACTCACCATAAAATGTTATGCCTTTGTTACTGGAAAAATAAATACATTACATTTGTTATTTGTAAGCAGTGTTCTCAAACTCTGGAATGTACCTGTTCAGCTGAAGACCAGTGATGTGAAGAAATTCTACAAGAAACTGAAATAGGTAAGAATATTAGCTTTTCTGGAGCAAACTTCACACTCCATCTGTGTGTATTAAATCCTTTATCGAGTCACATACGATGGCAAACAGTACGTGACAGAATATGGAATGACTGAATGGTTTGGAATAAGAAAAGGATTAAAACAAGGTTGCATTTTATCACCTGGCTTATTTAACTTATACACAGAGCACATTATGCGCAATGCATGGCTGGATGAATCACAAGTTGGGATCAAAATTGCTGGGAGAAGCATCAACAATTTGAGATATGCAGATGATACCACCCTAATGGTAGAAAGTGAGGAAGACCTAAAGAAGCTGCTGCTTAGGTTGAAAGAAGAGAGTGGTTTGAGACTCAACATCAAGAAAACCGAGATAATGGCAACAGGCCCTATCAGTCCCTGAAAAATAGATGGGGAGGAAGTAGAAGCAGTGACAGACTTTATTTCTTAGGATCCAAGATTAATGCAGATGGTGATTGCAGCCATAAAATAAAAAGGCGACTGATTCTTGGGAGATAAGCTATGAGAAACCTGAGGAACATAGTGAAAAGTAGAGACATCACCTTGCAAACAAAAATTCGCATAGTCAAAGCAATGGTATTCCCAGTGGTAATATATGGTTGTAAGAGATGGGCCATAAGGAAAGCTGAGTGCAGAAGAATAAATGCCTTTGAAATGTGGTTTTGGGGGGAGTTTTGAGAGTAACTTAGACAGCAAGGAGAACAAATAGGTCGATCTTAGAAGAAATCAACCCTGACTGCTCCTTAGAAGGTCAAATAGTGAAGATGAAGCTAAAGTACTTTGGACATCAAATGAGAAGAGAGGATTCACTTGAGAAATCCTTGATGCTAGGAAAGGTGGAGGGCAGGAGAGGAAAGGGGTGGCCAAAATTGAGATGGCTAGATGATATTGTAGACACAATGGGCACAGAGCTGGGTGGGTGGGTTGAGTGGGATGGTGGAGGACAAGGGTGCCTGGCATGCGATGGTCCATGGGGTTGCAAAGGGTCTGAATTGACTGTGCGACTGAACAACAACAAATGTGACATAATTGAATTAGGGAAGCAATAACCACTTAGTAATAGCAATTACACTTATATACTGCCCCATAGCTCTTACTGCACTCTGTGGGTGGTTCACAGAGTAATCAGCATTTTGCCCCCAACATGCTGGGCACTCATTTTACCAACTTTGGAAGGATAGAAGGCCGAGTCAACCTTGAGCCCCATCACAATGTCTGCCTGCAGTGCAGCTGTTTAACCACTGCATCACTTCTGTTAGTTGTCATTTGCAGGTACTGTAGTGAATATGAAACACACTGTCAACCCATGCAGCTTCTGGAAGTTGGCCCAGGACTTCCAAGATCATGTTCATGGAGTAACTTAAATTTAAAGTTAAGTGAAGGGGACGGCAGGCTTCTCCAAAGTTCCTTCTCTCTTACACTGGGTGCAAAAAGTCATGACTGGCCAATCTCTGCATCTTCATGACTCTATTATATACAGCAGTAAAATAAGTCTGATGCATAGCTTCAGGTTCAATGCATTCTGAACACTGAGGTACAAATAGATTAATGCCAAATACCAGTTCTGAAAATGAATGGCAAATATCTCCAGGAATGTCAGAGACTCAGCTAAAGTACAAAATGAAACAAAATTGGAGTTGGAAAATAGGAAACCTGGGGAAATTGTTCCAAGGAAATATGGAATAGTCACTTCAGCTTTAAAAAGACTGAAAAGGATAGGCCTCTTTAGCATTACCATGCTACCTAGATGTGGTCTGGTTGTGTTCCAGCAACTTTCAGAATGGCCCAGGACTAAGAGGAAACCATCTGAGAAACTGTCAAAGCTTCTTAATTTCTGTAGTCTCATTTGATCTTAAGAACCATCAGATATAGATGCCAAAGAATTTCAAATAACTTTAAAAGTTGCACAGTTTTTTTAATTGCCTAATAAAGTTATAAAGCTAAAAAGAATTTATTTTATTTGGAGTTTTTCTTTTCTCCAATACTCTAATTTTATTTTTTACTTATTATTAAATAAAAATTTTAGTCAGGGACTTACCAATGCACCTGGCCAGTGCTTTGCTCTAATACGGCCAACTTCGACATGAGCCCAGCCAACTGTGTTGTTGTATGAAAATGGCTGAAGAAGTATCAAAAACACAGGCCTCAGTCTTCCAGGTGCCATTGGACCCTGCTAAAGTAGTAGTAGGACTGCCCAATGGTGAGAGGCTGCTAAAATCTCAGAAACGGACCACAATCAATGTTTGCACTTATAATTCAGATACTATTAGCAATCAAGCACACCTCTGCCTGCTTATGGATGAAAAACTGAAAATAAAGTGTGACATCCTTGGAATTGTGGAAACAAAGTGATGAAAAGCCTTATTTGCTACCTGGACAAATGGAGATGGGATCCATCTTGGAGCTAAGAATGACAATCAAAATGTGGGAAGAATTGGATTTATTACATCTCACAACTTTGTGCAGTTTACAGAGGAAGTCAACATAAAGTCTCCAAGAATTGCTATCCTGAAAATGAAGTTACCAAAGCCATGGAAATTAAATGTTATACAGGTGTATGCCTCTACCTCATCTTATACAAACAATTCCATGAAGAACTTGAAGAGGTACTCTATAGATGCAAGACTAGCTACACTATTGTCATGGGGGATTTCAATGTAGTGGTTGGACGCAGCAGGGAAATTAAATTCCATGTTGGCTGCCATGCATAGGAAAAAGAAATGAGGTTGGAGACTGCTTGGTGGCTTTTGTATTGGTAACTCATTTTTTGAGAAGAAGGAAGCAAGGAGAGGGACTGGGACTCACCAAATGAAGTGACAACGACAACAAAAATCGACCACATTATAGTTAATAGAAGACACATATTACATGATGTTTTAGTAATTGCCCATTTAACATGGGAAGTGACCATAGTTTTGTTCGTGCTGAAATTGTATTTGACAAGAAAGTAGAAAGTAAGATGAAAGCCACCAAAACCTCCCAAAAAAGGCCTGTCATTTATTCCAATCTCTTTCAAGAAGAGCTGGAGAAAATAGACAGGGCATGTATAACAGTTGTTACAGAGGGAGTATGAACTTATCATCAGCCAGATCAACAACTGTGTTAAAAAGACAGAAGTTGCTGCTGGAAATCACTCCCAAAACAGAATTTCCAAGAAGACTAGATAATTACTTGCAAAATGAAATGAAAATAGTTTGCTCTAATGATCTAAAATATTGCCTGCTATGTCATCTACTTAGAAGAAAGCTCCAAGGAGACCATGAAGCATACAGAAGAAAAAGACTCATGGAAGTAGCTGTATGAAGAAAGAACATTAAAAAATGCAAGAAAGATCTGTTCCAATACAGTTGTACCTCGCTTAAAGAGCATAATGCGTTCCACAGGATTGCTCTTTAAGCGAGTTTGCTCTTTAAGCGAAACACCATTGTAAGTGACAAATTGTGGGGGGATTCCGAACCCCAATTTATTTGTTAAGCGAGTTTTTGGTTGGTTTTATTTGTTAAGCGAAGCAAACATTTAGACAAAATTCTGCTCTTTAAGCGAGTTACTCTTTAAGCGAGTCACTCTTTATGCGAGGTTTGACTGTGAGCAATTGCCTGCACTGCTAAATGAGAAAGGGGAGATAATAAGGAAAAGATCAGAAATGGAAAAAATGGTTAAGGACTTCTACACTAATCTCTTTGAATCAAAAGTTAGAGTTAAAGAACCAAGGATCACACCAACTAAGAAAGCATTATCAGAAGTACTAATCAGTGAGGTGCAGAATGCCCTGAAGCAAACCAAGTCAGAAAAGGCTCCTGGAATTGATAATAATAATTTTGTGTCAGAAATTATACTGGATTGAAAGGATTTTTGTGGAAGAAAATCTGCTCAGGGAATGCCCCAATGATATCTGGAATTGATAGAATCACCATGGAAACCATAGGGACAGGTAGAGAAAAAATTGCAGAAAGTCCTGGCATGCTTGTTTACTCAGTACATACTACATGGAACTATCCCAGCTCTGTGGAAAACATCAAAGACAGTATTAATCTTTAAAAAGGGAAATCGTGAAGAGATCAAGAACTATATGCCAATATGTCTTTTGTCTCAAATACAGTAAAACCCTGATTTACGAATGCCCCTACTTACGAATAATTTGACTTATGAATTGGTTCTGCACTGAAATCCATGCCTCGAGTTACAAACATGCCCCGATTTATGAATCAATTCTTTTTCCTCTGTGTTGCCTTGAGTGAAGCAAAAATCACCATTTCCCCTATGGGTTTATATTTTATACACATGCAGCCTTTCTGAACCCTTTGTTTCTTGCTGTATTATTCTGAGTTTTCTGTCAATTTTCAAAGCTTCTTTAAGGTAAGGAACAGCATTTTTGCTTATGCATGCTTTCCTTTCAATGCTGCTGTTGTTTTTGGGTTGCTTGATTGATTTTTGGAGGGTGGGAGTGGGACTTTTCCTTTACCCCATGTGGATGCCTTGAGTTCCGAACAAATTCAAGTTACGAACACGGCCATGGAACTGATTTTATTTGTAACTCGAGGTTTTACTGTATATAAGCTATTCACATGGGTTATTCTCAACAGAATTGAACAGCAGCTGGATCAGGGCCAGCCAAGAGAACAGGGGGCTTTTGGGTGAGGACACAGTATCATGGATCATGTGCACACTGCCAAGCAGTTAATAGAGTGACACAGAGAGCATAAATTGCCATTGGTTCTCACCTTCATGGATTATGAAAAGGCTGAAACCAACAGGTGTTGCAAGTGCTCTATGAACAAGGAATCAATCCACGCTATATCCGTCTTATCAAAGAAGTGCATAAGGGATGTATAACACAAATCACGTTATTTCTGAAACCAATAAAGATCCCTATAAAAAGATGAGTCCATCAGGGTGATACGATCAGCCCAAAGTTGTTTACTGCCACCTTAGAATCAGCAATGTGCAATTTGACATGGGATGAAAAGGGAATTCATATAAATGGCAAGTACTTATTCCACCTTTGCTTCGCTGATGATCTAGTGTTAATATCAGTATCAGCAGAAGAAACACAGAATATGGTCAAAGAGAGATGCAGAATGTCAAAAGATTGGCCTGAAGATCAATATGTCAAAAATGAAATATAGAGAGAGTGCCTCCACAAATGCCATAGATATGAGATGTGGAATTGAGATAGTAGAAGAAGTTGATTCATATGTATACCTTGGACAAGAGGTTAATCTAAGGCATGATCTAACAAAAGAAATTTTGAGAAAAAGGAAGCAGCATTGACAGCTTTTAACAACAGAAAGGATGTGCTTAATGAAGCAAAAATGAGAAAATTATGGGCTGAACTCATCAACACCACCATTCTGCCTGCTTTATTATATGGTAGTGAAACATGAGCACCTACAAAAGCTGACATAAAAAAATTGATGTAACACAAAGAACAATCAAGCGGAGGATGCTATGCATATGATGGGTTGATCAAATATCAAATGAAGAATTGCATAAAAGATCAGGTACAAATCAAGCATCAACGTTGATTGAGTTAGCAAGACATCGGTGGGCCGAGTATGTGTCCCACTTCAAAGATGGCAGGTGGACAGAAGCTATCACAGAGTGAATACCATTCAACATAAAGCAACCACTAGGAAGGGCAGCAACCAGATGGGAAGATCAGTTCAGGCAAAGTTTCCAACGCTCTGGATGCGACTGGCATGGGATTGGAAACAGTGCAAGCTAATGCTTCGATCTGCCACGTAAACCATGTGAAACATGGACCAACCAAGTAACCAAGTATTTATTTATTTATTTATTTATTTATTTATTGTAAAGATGTAGCTTTCTAAATGAAATATGCAAAATATAGTATGACACAGCACAGATATATAAGGAATGTTGCTTGCCCTGTAGACATATGCTTCAGTTTTGATATGTCTAACATATGGAACTGATTAGCAAGGTATTTTAACAGGAAAAAAGCCAGATTTTTAACAACAGGTTGGATTCTGTTTCAGTCTCAAAAGCTAACCTTGGAAAAGATCGCCTGCTTCTCATTTCACTTTGTTTGGTTGTTTGTTAACTCACCATATTTAGCATGAAATGCTACCCTAGGCAGCTCACAAAAAAATACACATAAATAATATAACAACAAAATAATAGATCATATAGCAGAAACAACCCAGAACAACAAATCATTGTTCTGTCATCGTGTTGCATACTAACTGGAAGAAAGAGTTTATCTCACGCTAATATTTTTAATATGGATTAAAAAATAGATATAGAAATATTCTGATAACACATTTCTTCTCATATATAAAATTGCTGTCAGTCAAATTTTATTTATCCTTCTAAAACAAATGAACAGTCCTAATTTAAGTTGTACAGCTACTGCTAGGATTTTAGATAGCTTATGTCAGAGGTCCCCAAACTTTTTAAGCTGGGGGCCAATTCACACTCCCTCAGACTGTTGAGGTGCTGGACTGGTGGTCCCCCACTGCTACTGCTGCCACCCCTAGTAGCAGCAGTGACCACCCTGAGCCCACCATAATCCCCCCCACACACCGGCAGGGTGATGGCTACCACCCTGAGCCCACCACACTCCCCCAGATATTTTTACCCAGATATTTGACTTACCCAGATATTTGACTGCATGTAGACACATTTGTCAGTGTTACCTGTTAAATTTCACAATGGATCAGACCTAAGATTTAAAATATACCTAATCCTTAGTGGCAACCTATGTACGTATTTGCCAAATAGATACTGGAATTTTGAGTATTTAGTGGAAGCTTTACATGCAGAAAGAGCCTCCTAGAAGATTGTGGTATTTTTGAATCACAATCAAGCATATCTTGGTAACAGCAACCTTGTTGTGCTGACTAATCTATTTCACACTAAGTCAGGTGCCCAAAAGGTGCCTTCATTTTGGCAGTTTTACATCTAGCTTAGACATGGAAGATGAAGAAGATGAAGGAGGAGGAGGAGGAGGTGGTGGTGGTGGTGGTTGTGGTCTTCTGTCCTAGACATGGAAGAAGAAGAATACAGGGCTGTGATGGTAAAACAGACAATGCTACAGGCATTTCCTCCATTGAGCTGGGTGTTGGACTCCTTGGTCTAAAAGGCCTCTTCCAACTCAGTTATTCTATTATTCTATGGCAGGAGAGAGAGAGGGAGAGTGGAAAAGAAAATGGATAAACTGTTCAAATGCAGCCTTGCCAAAAAATTAGGAAGGAAGTGTGGAATCTCAGAAAGAGCTATAGGAAAAATAAACCTCCCAAAGTAAAGAAACATGGTCCTAGGTATATCTGACATTCATATCATCTACTTTAGATAATGCATTCCACCTGCAGTAATCAGATGGGGAACTCCAAAGTGAAGCTTCACACTTTGTTTCAAATGAGTTTAGGAATGTACCTACCATGTTGGCTCAAACCAAGGCTCCTCATACAAACTGCCTATTGACTTTGGAATCAATCATTGTTACGGGAATCTTGCAGCCCCTAATGGTGGCATTCTCTGTCAGTGAGACAAAACTGATTAAGTCATCTTTCCATATGTGTGTTCAGGAGAAAGGCAGCTGGATTACATCACAGCATCAAACAAGAATATATAATGATTGACTTCATTATTTGCTGGTTCTGATTTTGCCAGTTTCAACAGATCTTTTTCATGCTTACAGGAATGTGTTTTCTGAAGCACCATTGTGACACAGAAGTCTAAGACATTTCCCACCATTCAACAAGGCATTCCAATGCAATGATTTTTCAGGAAATTTATTATGAACTCATACAATCATTTTCTGGTTCCCTCAATATTCTATTCCTCCTCACGAAAGACCAAGACCCACAAAAATGATATTACCTAAGTGAAAGGCTGTCTGGAGAAAGTGTTAAGGATGGGTATTTGTTGGTCCTTCAGACTCACAATAAACCCACTGCCCCAACAACTCTTATTTTACATGGAGCACCAAAAAAGACCAAAAGCCGAATTAATGTCCTCTCAATCTTTATGTTCTGTTTTTTCATGGTTATGGGGGCCTTACTTCAAAAAACTTTGATTGATGACTCCACAAATTGTGGTGCTAGCATTACAATTTTTTTTAAAAAACCAACACCACATTTTTTCACAGTTTCCCAGAAGTGCTGTAACCAAAATGTTGACTGCCTTGTGGAGCCTTCATCATAGCAATTCCTGTGTATCAGTTCTTGAGGCTGCTATTTTGTGCCTACCCCATGGTCTGATTTTGTCACCACTCTTGACTTGAAAGAAGTCTATGGCTAATGTACTCAGACCATTTAGATTTCTGGATTTTTCTTATTGTGATAACTAGAACAAACTGCTAGGGTTTGTGTTCATGCTATTCACCATTCTTGGCAACCATAAGAATTAAGAAAATGTTTGTGTTAGTGTTATGCCCTGGATTTGGACAACTTCCAAAACCTTCACTTTAATGACCTGATTGGATGGATTTCTATGTAGTCTGAACTAAAACAAATCGACTAACTTTAGTTCCAGGATGCACTGAATTTGTAAATTGATTATGATCCACATCACAAACCAGATCAGATGAAGCACGGTTTGGTTCATCCTACTAGCTTTTTAAAAAATAGGGCAAACTTAAATATGTTCAGTACTAAAGTTAGCAATTTGAAATTTGGAAGGGATATTCTGACATTTTTGTGTCCACATTTCACATTTTAATATCACATATGTTTATTTATATGTATGGGTTGCTGGAGTGTGTTATGTTGGGTGTGTTTCTTGTGTTGTAAGCTCCCCAGAGATACTTTGGCAGGGGGGGGGGCACAAGTCAAATAAAATAAATACATAAATATCACTGGCAAGTGATGATTTTTGGAAACTAAAAACTTCCACTTCAGTCTGGCACCTTTTCCAACTCGCATATAAGCCATTTCATCACATAGATGCATGGGAGCCCTGGGCCAGAAGGAAGAAGTCTTTCATTATTGGAAAATTGCTGCTGCTGAATGACATTATCAGCAGGTGGAGATTTTCAGTAATTAAAGATTTCTTCCTTTTATCTCATGGCCACCATAGTTTCCATATAATGAAACAGAATACATGAGAGTTGAAAAGCCACAAGAAAGAAGCAGCATAGTTTTAATTAGCAACAATAATCCCTGCTGTTAATTTCACCATGTTTTCACAGGCAAAAGTTATTTGACTGAATTTCAGCCATTATTCAGACAGTTTTCAAAGAAACAAGTATATTAGTCTGCTTCAGGATGAGTTTTCTAAATTACAATTAGCTTGTGAGATTGAATGGTAACCCACAAAAGCTGAAACTGAAAGAAACCTGTCAATTTTGAAGAGCCATTATATTTTATTTCTATTGTTGTTATACAAAGTAGAGATACATTACAAATCTAGAATGAATTTCTTGCATTGGGTTCTTCTTCCTTGTTGCTCAATCTACATAAGCAGCAATACAATGCTGGTTGAGTGACAAAACCCAGCTGCCAAGTGACCCATTGAAAACCACGAAAAAAGCTACCTTCCTTTCTTACGTCTGCCCATACAGGAGGTTCTGTGAGCAGAAGCATCTCCTCCCATGTGGCTTGGATTCTCTCACGCATTCTGACATGCAGTTCAGTCTCCCACCTCCTTCTACAACAGTTCTGAATCCAAGTGAGCACCACACAAACTGCCACCTAAATATTTCTCGGCCCACGAGAAGAAAACCTTTGTTATTATTAACCTGCAACTTCTTAACTACCTCTAAGGAAAGAAAAAAGCCAATAAAGAAAGAAAAAGAAGGGAGAATGTATGACTGTGTGTGTTTTCTTTGACCATGGCAATTTGTTTTTGTTGTACAGTAAAACCTCGCATAAAGAACGCTTTGCTTAGAGACTAACTCACTTTAAGAGCGGAATTTTCTCTGAATGATCACCTCGCTTAACAACTAAAACCAACCAAAAACTAACTTAACAGCTAAACAATGGTGTTTTGTTTAAAGAGCAAACTTGCTTAAAGAGAAAGCTAACAATATAGCAGTTAGTCTTTAAAGTGCTACAGTGTTTTTTATTTTGTTTTGTTTATTTTGTTTTGTTTTCTGATATTGCTTAAAGAACAATCTCATTGAACGCATTATGCTCTTTAAGCGAGGTACCACTGTATTTTTTTTTAAATGGGGTGGGAGGAAAAGAGATTTGTAGACACTTTAGGGAACTAAAACAAAATAAATTGGACTTCAAATTCTTTCAGCTGGGATATTTATTTGGTTTCGTTATCAGGCCAATTAGAACGTTGACAGAGGGGAAAAAAATGTTTGTCATTTCTTTCTCTCCAGGACTGGAGAACAGTTTCAAAGTAAAATGGGAAGTACAAATGAGGACTTCATTCGACACATGCTCTCCTCCGCTCCCACACGTGGACAGGTGTAACATCAATCAGACTGTCCACCCTGCCTTTGGTCTTTCAGAGGGAACTCTAACTTTCAGTTTGGCTGCTGTTTGTTCAGGGTCAATAACTAAGTGCTCAGGGAAAAGTCACTTCTGGAGGCATCTCCTGCCTTTGAACATCCCTTTTGAAGTTAATAGCAACACCATCACAGATCCCATATATGGTGTGCAGTGTGTAGTGCAGTGCTAGCTCTTGCTTTAGATGTGAGTTTCCTATAGTACATGGGAGACTTTGCGAAGACACTTTTGTCACCAACTAACAATGTTAAATGTCATTATACATTTGGTTTAGTCTGTTATTGAAGATACACAGACCTGTGGTGTCTTAAAAGACTAAAAAATATTTTGGGATAAACTTTTGTGGACTGCAGTGAAATTCACTGAATACTACAGTCCAAAATTAGGTGTGCCGAATAATACTTGTTAGTCTTCAAGGTGCCACAAACATCTGGCTGAAAGCCTATCCTTGTATTGTGTGCAAATTTACACAAATTTTACAAGTGCTTGCAAAATTTATAGTTACTCAGGCATTGCTACACAACAGGATGTTAGACTCCTTGCTATTTTTGCTGCAACTGGCTAGTATGAAAGAACTGGGAAGTGAGAGGTCAGTTATAAAGTATGACAGAATTATATATATTGCCAATTACAGTGTTGTTTTGTAGTTTATAATAAACTTTCTATGTGTGAAAGAAGTTTCTGCCTTGTAGATGGGTAGAAGTAACCAAAAATAAGATCTGACTGGCCAGACTTGTCTGAAATAACTGTCAGGTGGTGACTGAATGCTCCTCACTAATAAGATGATGGTTTGGAAGTTTCTGGCTGAGGACTCTTTAATTACTTAGTTGTTAGACTCCAGCAGGAGAAGATACTAAAGGAAGCTGGGTAAACCCAGGAAAAGTTGAACAGCAATAACTGCTGTAGGCTGATTATTAACTGCAAGGAAAGGTTTGAAACAGTCTATATAAATAATCTACAACTCAAACATTTGTGAATAGAACACTGAAAGGAGTATTTGCATCTGGCCATGAAACATGAGTGACAGCAGTTGCTAGGTTACAGTGAAGATTGGAAAAGAACTCTGGAAAGAAACAGATCAGTTGTTCTTGTCCCATAGACAGTTTAGGAGAGGACCAGGATTCCTTATCCCTGGACTCTGGGTCTGAAAGGTGCCTCCCCTCTTCTGTTGGATCAAAGTGCATTACCCCGTGAGTGCCCACCAATTCCGGAGTAGCCAAGATGTAGAAATACTGCTTCATTTTCTTCTTATCCTTGCATGGATGCTTGGAGAGAACAAGTGACCAGGAAGCAATATCAAAGAATAAGAGGGGAATGGGTAGGGCTAAAATGCTAGGGAGATTTATTTATTTATTTATTTATTTATTTATTTATTGGCTTTATATAACCACCTTTTTCACCTCAGTGACCCAAAGAGGCTCACAACATCAGCTAAAACCCATATCCAATACTAGTTAAAACCAAATACTATAAAACTATCTTAAAACATCCACAAAACCTCCCCAATCCCCTTAAAAAAGGACACCTGGGCAGGAGTAATAAGAACCCTGGGCAGGGCTAAATAAGCCAGCAGGGCTGGGTTGTGGTACCAGTTGCACCCCATACCTGCTGGCATAGCCACATTTTTAAGGCCTTTCTGAAGGGAAGCAACTTTGCTTGGAGGCACAATTCAAGTGGTAGGAGGTTCCATAGAGCCAGAGCAGATACCGAGAAGGCTCTTCTGGTCCCAGTGAGATGTGCCACTAGGGACCACTAGGGAGCCCCTACGGTCTGCTCTTGTAGGACGGGTCGAAAACCTTGGGGTGATGCATTCTCTTAAGTATCCTGGCCCACTGCCATGAAGGGCTTTAAAGGTCAAAACCAGCACCTTGAATTGCACCCAGAGTAGAGGGGACCCTTCAGGGTTGTGGACCAGCCTTGCCAGATTGCCAATCATGCCGACACTGTCATTGGGTACTGCAAACCTCCATTGAAGAAATCTGTTTGCATTTCTCTAGCTGAAGAGTGACCACCGATTCCTCTTCCCATCACCCCACCTCCTGTCATCATTTTAAGATTCTTTTAAAGAGGGGAGAGGTGCAAAGGAAAGGACCGTCAAGAGGAGTTTGTAAATCATGTTTGGTTGTAGAAAGGGAAACTTTCAGAAAAGCAGAGATGATGTTATGGTGACTCAGATTCAAAAGTGAAGCCAGAGAGTAACAGCTTTGCCCCAAGTATTTAATTCATTGTGGGGTGGGTAGCCTTCATAAGTCTATCTGTCTCCTTCCATCTCTTTCTCTGATGTATTACACAATGGGTGGTCTCTCTTTGCTCAGCTGCCCTTCATAAAATTTGGCTGCTTTTTTCACTAGCTAGCTAGCTAGCTCACCCGCTCATTTTAACTCAAGCACCTGCATGCCAGATATGGTTGGCTCAAGGAGTTCAGAATTGCCAGCTGATCTGATTTTTTTCAGAAGATGAGACACCCTCAAACTTGAAATGGAATTGGCAAAAGAGCTGTACTACAGCTGGCTTGCTGTACATGCATGTATAGCTGAGATCAGATAAAACTAACTATTGTGGCCGTTTATTATTATTATTATTATTATTTGATTTGTATGCCATCAAGCAAAGAGATAAAAATGGTTGTTTTCCAGAGTTTTGGAAATCTCAGATAGCAGAAAATATTCTATGGTAGGAACTACCTGGGTGGCACTGTGTAAAATAGGACTATAGCTCTGTTAGCTGTTTCTTGGACAAATCTGTCATGGAGAAGAAAGAAAAGAAGTGCTTGTTTTGTTTTGTTTTATCATTGCCAGTGTAATTGGATTTCAAAAAATATTAACAGGCATACTTCTTTCTCTATTACGTTTTGAAATAGCAGGCCTTTTCTATCCTCACAGAAAGTATGTCTTCATGGAACTATCCCTCCTGTTTTTGACAGAGAAACAAAGTGGTTTCCCACTGACAAAACTGTCAGGCAAAGTTGCATTTTATCTCAGTCTCTGTTTAGTCTCTACACATCTTACAAAATGCTGCATTCAGGTCAAGGAGTAAAAAACATGGTGGAAGAACCCAGCATCTAACTTTTAGTGCAAATCAAATCAACTCCAAAATGTTCTATTGCCTTCTGTTTCAATCTCTGGCTGAACAGCTTTACCATCAGCTCATCCCATCATTTTTGGGGTCTGCCTAGTGGTCTTTGGTGGTCCCTTGGTATCCAGTTTGTTAGCTGACAGTTCCATCTGTTATCCTTTAGGTGGGTGATATGGCCTGGCCATCTTCTTTTTGCCACATATATTTCATTGACCACATCATACAGTTCTTTGGTGTAATTCCTTATTGCTGACCTTATCTCTGATTGTTACTCTATACATCCATCTTTCCATTGCTCTGAGTTACTGCCAGTTTTCTCCTTCTGATTTTGTTATTGCCCATGTTTCAGATATGTACAACATTGCTGGTAACACCGTTGTATTGAATACATTTACCCTGATATTCATCAGCAGACTGTCATTTGTTAGCACTTTTTTGTTTATATTAAAGACAATTCAAGCAGCTTTGCATCTTCTTATCCACTCACCACATGGTACCGTATGTTGTCTGGCTAGATTTGCTGACTGAGGTAATCAGCTACTTCTTCAATCTTGGTTCCATTCATAGTGATGGAACCCTGGGCACATTGGCTGTTTCTCATCCCTGTTGTTTTTGTTAAATTCATCTCCACTCTGACATGTTTAGAAGAGTTCACTAGCTGCTGGAGGTTATATTGTAGATTGTTGGGGCTGTTTGCAAAAAGGATGCAGTCATCAGCAAACAGAAGATGGGCAAATCTTTCTCCTTTAACCTTAATACCACCTTTAAATTTGATTTTACAAAAGAGACTTTCTAAAGTTATTGCAAAAAGCTTCAGTGATATTGTGTCTCCTTGACGAACACCTTTATTGATTCCAATATGACATATTTGAGATAGCAGTTTTATATCAGTAGTACAATCTGTATTTATGCTTCTTAGTACATTGGCATATGCTGGATTTATCCCAACTTCATGCAGTGCATTGAGAGTAGCATTTGTCTCCAATGAGTCAAATACCTTTTGGTAATCAACAAATGCAAGGCATACTGGAGCTGTATTCTCCGCTTTTCTCTAGTAGCTGTCTGACTGCACGGATGTGGTCGAGAATGGAATAACCTCTTCTAAACCCTACTTGTTCTTTGTTGAATTCCACGTCTTTGATCCAGTTGTCCCTGAGGAAGTGGACAGGCTCCTTGGATTTGTTCGTGCCACTGCCTGTGCATTAGATCCATGCCCCGCCTGGTTGGTTAAAACTTCCAGGGTGGTGACAGGCCGTTGGGTCGAAGCTATTATAAATTCATCACTACGGGAGGGGGTCTTTCCAGAAAATTTAAAACATGCTCTGGTGCGCCCCCTCCTGAAAAAACCATCGCTCGACCCCACAGTGCTTACCAACTACCGACCTGTGTCCAACCTGCCTTTTTTGGGCAAGGTTTTGGAAAAGGCAGTGGCACGAAAATTACAGGGTGTCCTGGATGAAGCGGATTATCTAGACCCTTTCCAGTCAGAATTCAGGCCTGGATATGGCACCGAAACTGCATTGGTGGCACTGGTGGATGATCTCTGGCGAGAGCGGTATGATGGTCATCCATCTGTCCTGGCTCTTCTTGACCTCTCAGCGGTATTCGATACCGTCGACGATGGTATCCTTCTGGAAAGGCTCCAAAGATTGGGGATCCAGGGCACTGTGTTGTCCTGGTTTTACTCATTTCTGAGGGGCCGGTTGGAGGGCGAGGTGTCCAGCCCAAGGCCCCTTTGTTATGGGGTGCCTCAGCGCTCGGTACTCTCACCTCTCCTATTTAACATCTACATGAAACCACTGGGTGAGATCATCTGGTCCCATGGGGTGAGGTATCATCAATATGCAGATGATACCCAGTTATATATCTTGGCCTGTGGGGACCATAGCAATGCAGTGGAAATCCTTTCCAGGTGCCTGGAGGCTGTGAGGGTCTGGATGGGGGACAACGGGCTTCAGCTGAATCCTGGCAAGACTGAGTGGCTGTGGGTCGGGGGACCTGCGTTATCTCGGGAGTTACCATCTTTGGTTCTGGATGTGGTGGTTTTGCCCCAAACAGACCTGGTGCGTAACTTGGTGGTCCTCCTGGACTTGCGACTACTGCTCGAAGAGCAGGTGGCAGTTGTAGCTAGGAGGGCTTTTGCACAACTTTGTGTGATTTGCCAGTTACGCCCGCTCCTAGATCGGGACTCCTTGCTGATAATCACACACGCTCTGGTCACCTCCAGACTTGATTACTGTAATGTGCTCTACATGGGGCTGCCCTTGACGACCATTCGGAGGCTTCAACTGGTCCAGAATGCAGCTGCCCAGGTTGTGATGGGGTGTGGGCGGTATGCACATGCCTCGCCTCTGCTTCGGGAGCTGCACTGGTTGCTGGTTTGCCTCTGGGTGCAATTCAAGGTGCTGGTTATTACCTTTAAAGCCCTACATGGTAATGGGCCAGGATACTTAAGAGACCGCCTCACCCCAAGAACATCTGCCCATCCCACCAGAGTGGACCGGATGGGTTCCCTAGTTGTTCCATCAGCCAGGGAGGCACATCTCTCTGGCACTAGAAGGAGGGCCTTCTCTGTGTCTGCTCCGGCCCTATGGAACCTCCTGCCAATGGAGCTACGTCTCCAGACAGAGCTGCTGCCCTTTAGGAAGAATCTAAAAACATGGCTGGCGGGACAGATATGGGGTACGGAAGGTTATAATGACCCCAGCATATTGGATGATCTGAGCCCCTCTCTTTCTCTACTTTTAAAATTATTAGTTATAGCATCTGGGGTGTTTTTAATCTGTTTTTAATCTTTTTTAGATTTTAATTTTAAATTTTAACAGTTTTAAGGTTTTTAGATGGAAGCTTCCACTTCCTAATCCTGGGCCCTACCTGCCCAGGGAAGGATAAGACTAACGTCCGCTGGCCGGGAGGAGGAATGAATTTTAGCTGTTTGTGCTGTGTGTGTGTGTTTTTTTTTCCTGACTGTAAACCGCCCTGAGTCGCCATGGCGAGTGGGCGGTGATATAAATCTAAATTAATAATAATAACAATAATAACAATAATAACAATAATAATAATAATAATAATAATAATAATAATAATAATAATAATAATAATAATAATAATAATAATAATAATAATAATAATAATAATAATTCTCTTTTTAATAAATCGTGACTTTTCTTTTGGCACTGGGTTAGAAACCATCATAGACAGACCAAATGCATAGGTGATTGGGTCTTCCTGTACTCAGCCAACTCCTAGTGCTATCAAACAAAAGACAGCACAGAGTTCATATCTCTTTCCCTCCTCATCTTTTGTGTCTGAAGAAAAGAAAGGATGGAATAAATGTGTCACCTGTGACCTAGAGCGTGTCTGCCTCTCCACATTTCTGTGAATGATGGTTGATTACAACATTGTTGTTGTTGTTTGTTGTTGTCATCATCAATGTCATCGTCATCGTCATTGTAGTAAAAAAAATATATCATTAGATAGAACAATTCAAGACCTAACCAAGAGGCTAAGAATTGTTTATGTATGTATGTATGTGTGTATGTGTGTATGTATGTATACCCAGCCCATCTAGGAGATTTTCCTACTCTGGGCAGCTAACAGGACAAACTCACACATTAAAAACAGTCACACATTTAAAAAATACATATACAGCCTCCATTGTAACCCGAAAAAAAATGTAACCCAAAACCATAGGGATGCATTGGGGAAAAAAATGGCCCTGAATTGATTGTTTTAAACTAAAATAAATACATTAAAATTTTGTAAACTGGGATGGCATTTCCATAGGATTTGCTGTTGTAAACTGGAGCAAACTTAAATCGAGGCGGTTGTAACTCGGGGTTTTACTGTATATAAAAACCAGAGTATATTATTATTATTATTATTATTATTATTATTATTATTATTATTATTATTATTATTATTATTAATAATAATAATAATAATAATAATAATAATAATAATAATAATAATAATAATAATAAATGATGATGATTGTTATTGTTGATTGTTATTGTTAGTTGCTGTTATTGTGTAATGTATTTCCCCTGCTGTTGATTTTTTTAGTGGTGATGTGTGAATGGCCACCCTAAAATCAATTCCAGAGCTAATTTTAGGACTTTTCAGCTGAGGAGGACTGTAATGCCTCAGCAACTCCTTTCTTGTTTCTCTCCGACATCCCCCCCCCCCCCGGGCATGGCACTCCCTACCTCTTGGTTTAAGTGAGTGAGGCCTGTTTGTGCGATGGGCTTTCCTGCATTCTCACAGCTCTAATCTGGATACTATTTAGTGTGACAGGCTCCTTCCCAGATTCCCACAGCTGGTTAGTGTTTTGAATTCCTGACTCATGAACTCATATCAGGCTACATGGGCTAATGCTCAGAGCACAACCTCGGGCTGATATCGTCGATGACAGAGTAATGGAGGAAGTCCCCGCACTTTCTTCATGTTTATAAATTGGATTATTTTTTTCAGATTTAGCTGGAGTTGTGTATGTGTATGAAATAACAGAAAGCCTGGTATAACAACTCAGAGAAGTAATTTAAAGAATCAGTGGAGGAGAAAACGAAGGTGTGTGTGTGTGTGTGTGTGTGTGTGTGTGTGTGTGTGAGAGAGAGAGAGAGAGAGAGAGAGAGAGAGAGAGCAATGAAACCTGCAAGACCCAGATCCTAATCCCAGAATCATAGAATCCCTGAGTTGGAAGGGGTCTTTTAGGCCATTCCATCTAACCCCCTCCCCCCTCCCCCCACTCAATGCAGGAATCCAAATCAAAGCAGATCTGACCGATGGTTGCCCAATGTCACCCCTGTCGTGCCATCACAGGGTTCTTGCAGAGATTACAAGCAGTCAGTCCTTGCAAAGCACTATGAATATTTACTTGAGCATGCTGCCCAAATGTGAAAGTTAAGTGAAGAAGACCTAAAGAACCTCTTGATTAGGGTGGAAGAAGAGAGTGCAAAAGCTTGCCTGAGACTCAACATCACCAAAACCAAGATGATGACAACAGGCCCAATCACTCCCTGGCAAATAGAAGGGGAAGAAATGGAAGCAATGACTGACTTTACCTTCTTAGGATCCAAGTTCACTGCCAATGGTGACTGCAGCCATGAAATAAAAAGACAAGTAATTCTTGGGAGGTAAGTTATGAGAAACCTAGGGAACATAATAAAAAAACCAAAACAGAGACATCACCCTGCCAACAAAAGCCCACATAGTCAAAGCAATGGTATTCCCAGTAGTAATGTATGGTTGTGAGAGCTGGACCATGAGGAAGGCTGAGCGTAGAAGAATAGTTGCCTTTGAAATGTGGTGCTGGAGGAGAATTTTGAGAGTGCCCTGGACAGCAAAGAGGTCAAATAAGTTGATCCTGAAGGAAATCAACCCTGATTGCTCCTATTGAAGATGAAGCTAAAGTATTTTGGACACCAAATGAGAAGAGAGGACTCACTCAAGAAGGCCTTGAAGCTGGGAAAGATCAAAGGCAAAAGGAGAAGGTGTCAGCAGAGGATGAGATGACTAGATGGCATTGTTGACACAATGGGCGTAGAGCTGAGCTGTCTGTAGAGGATTGTGGACGATAGGGGTGCCTGGTGTGCAGTGGTCCATAGGGTCACAAAGGGTTGGAATCGACTATGTGACTGAATAACAACAAAAGCATAGAAAAGCACATCAAAGGTTAACTGTTACACAGGGCAGATAATTTATATTGGGAATAAGGTATACAGAGTTAGCTGTACTCTGGTACTACTTTATGCAACAGCAGTGAATGGTTGTGTGCCAAAGAAAAATGCTAGGTAAAATCCCAGCCCCCCCCCCCCCCCAAAAAAAAAAAAAGGCAAAGGGTGTTTTTTGAATTGATGAAATCACATTTGGTGTAACTCCTCTGGCATAAATTAAGACAACGGTGTCAGTGTTTGCTGTCACACACCAATCAAGTGACTCAGCATGCAAGAACAAGTTTTATGATTCTTAACTAGCTAATTTAGAGCTGAGACTTAATGCAGATGGAGTTAAGCCAGCATAATTTCTCCATTGGATACCAGCCATTGTTTTAGGCATAGATGTGCAGATCTGTTGATATAAAGGAAGTAAAGTCTTCCGAATAAAATTATAAGAAAATTGATAGCAAAAGCCTTTATCGCTCTGCATATCATTTTGGCCAATACAATCCATGAAGACTCCATGAAGTCTTGTACTGGAGCTAAATTCCCCATAAAGAATATCAATATATGCATCACATTTAGTGTTTCTCATTTTGTGACTGGTTTTTAAAGGATAGACCCAAGATTAATTTGAAATGAAGAAATCCAATGGTGGTAGTAGGTGAAGCTTTAACATCTATTTGCTCGAACAACTAACTGGACCCCCTCCTGCCATGTGTGTGTTAAGGATCAAACTGGCAACAATGTGGGAAACAAGACAAATCTGTCTATTTGTCCATTGTCTGATCTGGGATTATCTTCTCTAACTGGCAGACCTCACACATTTTTTCCAATGCTGTGTTCCCTCTTCCTAATAATGGGATCTCAGGAATGCCAATAGTTTGGAAGGAGAGTTGAATTCTGCAAAGTTTGTCCCTCCCCAATTTGTAATCCTACAAAATCTTGCAGTTTTAGCATGTGGATAAGGACATTGACATATTATGAGATTGACTGGTGCTTTGCTGCTTGAGCTAAAAGACAACATTCACATATAAAAGCTAACTAAAAAGGGACTACCTCACTGCCAGGAGAAAATAGCTCACCACATCTGAGCTGAAAACATCTTCCACCACATAGAGCAGGGCCATAGCCAGGATTCCAGATGTGGGTGGGCAAATATTTTTCAGGGTGGGCAACAAAACATCTTTTCCGTGCATTCCTATGGGAAACCATGCCTTGCCAGGGTGGGCAAACTGCTAACTCATGGTTGGCCAAGCCCCCCTGGCCCCTCTCTGGCTATGGCCTTGACACAGAGGGCAGCAGGATGGCTTTGGTCAGCATCCATTGCCCAAGGCAGCCCTCTTGCTTTGCCTATTTGTGAGACTTGGCTCCATCTTAGCCTCTGGGCAAGCTCCCCTTTCTTCCTGTAAGGTGAAGAAAAGAAACTCTGTGGCAAGTCCAAAATATTATTTCCATTGGTGTTTATAGTGTAAGGATGGGAACATATATCTGTTCATGAAATCAATTGGATTTTGTTCACCACACTGCAGACTTGTAACATTTGAAAAATGTTGTCCCTCAGTGCTCTGAATTACCCTCACCCAACTTGGCCATTAACTTAACTTGTGCTCCACTTCAGGCTAGGATAGCCAGCCTATGTCATCATCCATCTTCCAGGATAGTTACAACTAACCTGAGTTGATGGCATTGTGGAGTTCCATACAGGAAACATCCAGGTCATTAGGAAACATGGGAGAGCAAATGTTTACTGACCGTGTAATTAATATGGTCATTTGCTCTGTCTATTGGCCCTTAGCGCCATAGTTCCTGTGAGAGAGGTAGCAAGCTTCCCCCTTCTTTTTGTCTCTCCTTTGATAAAAACAAAAACAAAAAACCCCACAAGTTGTTTTTTTCTCCTTAGAGGAACTAGTCGTCTTACAAATGAACAAATGATCTATTAGAAGCTGAACAGAGCATTCCCATGGGAATAGGCATTTTGCTCAGTTTTTTTACAGCTAATTTCTTTCATACGGCAGGTTCCCAGACACATCAAATGCCTCACATGTTAAGCTGTTAGTCAAGATTTATAGGCTCTATGAGTGTAAGTCAAAGTTAAATCATCCTGATAACATGAGGACTGGCAGGCAAATTTCCTTGCAGGAATTTTTTTTAATAAAAAGGAAACGGAGAGAGAAAGAGAGAGAGGAAAGAAGCTGTGATCATGTCTATTTGGAATATTTCCTTGACATTAAATATGCCGTTCTCTGATGTGGCTTTTCTCAAGTCTAATTGCCTCCCCACCCCCACCCCCACAGGGAGATTTTTAGCATTGAGATAGTTGGTTTAAAACTCCAGCCAGAATTCTGTTTGTGACTTATGCATTTGTAAGTTAAATTATATAACCCACTATATTAAATTGAGGTGCTGGTTGTATTCTGAGCTGGGTCCAGTTACACAACAGGAACACAACAGGCAACACAACCAGTGCTTTGTTAGTGAGTGCTAACTCACCATGAGGAGTTATGTGGTTTAACTTATGTACACATCCTTCACTGACAGGATTTCAATATTGTATAACTGGAATGTGTAATATTACCCCATCATGTAGAAGTGGTTTCATAGTTACAGTATTCAAATGACCAGTGGCTGGCTGGGACTTTATATAACCCATGGTTGTAAGACTCTTCTACATAAGCCAACCATAGGCAAGAATTTTCTGTCTTCGATGACACGGGACACTGGTCATACCTACTAAATTCTAGCAATCAGACCGTGCTTAGGAAGCTTCCAGGGTTGGGGTCCTTCACTTGAGGACCAACCAAGTGCTATATCCATTGCTTGTCCACTTTGTAACTGCTTTGTATATAGCTAAAAATGCAGACACCCCTCTTTAACACAGTTGAATTTGTGGTCACAGCAGCAGAAACAATCATAAAAGCACATAAACAAGGTTGTATGGGTCGCCTGCCTTGTTTTTGGGGAGACTGTCTGGGTGATTCCTGTGCTCAAAGTTCCTTTTAAAAAGAAAATGTTCTGACCCTGTCCCGCATGTGACAGTACAAAGGAAGATGTCCCACTCCCACCCTCTGCAGCAAATGTGGTAACCGTGGGGCAGGTGTAGAAGATCACAAACTCATTCAGCCTGCCCAGATATGTATGACCCAACCTGCAGTGAGAGCTCTTCCATGGGGTTTCTTAGTAGAAATATTGATTTAAAGCCTCTTAATTCATTAGTTGGCTTAAAGTCCCAGTATGGATAACATAATACAATAAAACAGTTAATTAATTGTTATTTATCCCAGTGTGGTTTTTGAACAATAGTATATGTATTCAGCTTCAATATTTCTAGTGTGGGTAGCTTTCTCCTTCTTCATGATTGTAGCTGCAGAAGAAAAACCAAACTCAACTCCCCAAAACAGAGAAACAACTTAAATACACAAGTAAATATCTCTCATCTACTAGAGATCAGAACCAGGTGATGCTATCGAAGTATGATGACAGCAAATAATTTTTTTCAGAGTGTCTATAACAACTATCACCAGAAGTAGGAGAATCTCCACTTCATGGCTCTTTCTTCAAAGATTTGTAGGCATTCATTGGTAGGCTTCATGTCAGTTTGAAAGCTAACCGGAAACTTGTGAGTAACTAGTATGTAGTATTTACATGTTTTCCACAAGCTGTTGCAGCTAACTGTTGCTAATTGACAAAGTGCTACTACACCCCATCCTACTTTTGCATGTCCAGACACATGGCTGTGGCATGTCCTAGCACCTTGTTAACCATCTGCAATTACCTGCAGCAAGTTGTACCAACTTTACACAAGCATCAATAGGATGCAGTCCAACACAGAATTGCTTCATTCCTTTGTGATACTGCTGTAACTTTGAATCCTGTTTTATGGTTGCAGTAAATAGCAGAAGTGGAATATCACTTGGTTGAAATGCTGGCCCTTGCAACTGCCTTGTGTTCTGTTCTGAGTATGAAGCCAACATCATGGTGGACAGGAGAAGAGAATGTTTCTTTTGATTCCTCAGCTCAGTATTTTGTGGCACTCAATTTAAACCTCTCCCCCAACAACAATTGAATGTGGAGGAGTGGCTAACTTGACAAATAGTGTAGGGTTGGGTTGGTTTGAATTGCATTATTTCCCGTTGACTACCTGATGTACAAGTCAATATGAGTCACCCACAGTCCTCCCCTGCCCCATCTGTCCTCTTTTCCTCCAAAGCTGGGGCATCTACCTCTTTCTAGTTGAATGCATTTCCATAGCTTCAGATGTGTGATTACTTGAGTGAATGCAGTTTCATGTCTGAAAGGGCAACCAGAAGCTGGCTCTCCCAGATTCCTATCTCAAGGTGTGGAGGGAGGAAACAATGGAATACTTATGGGGTGTCAGTTCCCCTAAATCAAGCATCCCATGTCTCCAAACCATTTATTTGTTTTGTAAAAGGCTTGGTGCCAGTGCTGATGCATTAGATCACTGTGAAAATCATTCCTCTCCCACAAAACAAAAACACCCCCAACCCCATACAAATAAATAACATGCATCCTATTTTCACATCCCCCATCTCTAAATTTGTTTCTTCAAAGGTCATCTCATCCTCACAGTCTGAGAGGCACAGAAAAGTTTCAGGAAGTCTAGGAGGAAGTTTTGGATTATACCTCGCTGAGCACCATCCTCAAGGATGCCACGATGTAGGAACACCAACTCATGACCTATTGCACCCACTTTTTATCCAATCGCTCCCTGTGTCCAACATCACTCTGTCCTATTCTTTGGGATATAAGAGGCACTTTAATCATCCGTCCAGCCCCTGAGATGCAAGTGGATTGCACATAGCATAGCCATCCTGAGGTGAAGAATGGCTGGCTGACTGACTGGCTTGCTTACTTACTTGCTTATTTATTTATTTAATGTATACTCCACCCATCCTGGATGGACGCCCACTCTGGGAGGCTTGGACTATTAAAATAAAATAAAATAAAATAAAAGTGAAACAAGCATCATTAAGACAATAAAACAATCCTCACCCACCTAGTCAAAATCAAACTGAGGACACCAAACTTACAGTGCTCTAAAATCTATATAGAATGATGATGCTTCACTTTTTCTTGTTTATTAATATTTTTTAAAAGGGTTAGTGTCACATCTGGGGCACTAGGGCACCTAGAAGACCAGAGAGAGAGAGAGAAATTGGCAATCAAGCCTTGTTTTCAGCTTTTTAAGACAGCTCTGTTGTAGACTATAAATCTGGATAGTGACAGCAAAGCTGCCTTATTAAGCTGCAAACAAGGGTTGATTGCCACTTTCCTCCTCCTCTCGCTGTTGTGTTCACCTAAAGTGAATTCACTATAGCAATAGCAATTACATTTATATACCTGTCCAATAGAGCTTAGTACACTCCCTGGGTGGTGTACAAGTAATTAACATTTTACTCTAAACATGCTGGGCACTCATTTTACTGATCTTGGAAGGATGGAAGGCTGAGTCAACCTTGTTCCATCAGGATTGAACTCACAGCTTTTTGGCTGCAGTACAGCAGTTTAACCACTGTGGCACTACGGCTCCTCACTCATGGAAATTTGACTTCCTGGGTGCAACTTTACAGTGGATCACTTTTCATTTTCCCTGCTATGTAGTTGCATCCTTACTTGTGAGAAATGGGTAAGTAATTTTTTTAATGGAACCCAATGGTAACCAATTAACAAAGAAAGCTTGGGTAGTATAATTTAAGAAATTCGTTTTAAATAGTACTTTTCCAAGACTGACTCTACAAAAGTCCTATCCATCTTTTATTTTGCAGAAGGCTTGATCTATCATTCCAAGTTTACGAGCAGTGTACAAGAAAATTGGTCTTCAGGATGCAGAGTTATATTCTCTCCATACAGTTGATTCTAGTCTTTGTTTGCAAAATGTCCAAATAACAAAAAACAGAAAAAACAAAACAAAACAACCAACAACAAGGTTGAAGTTGATATTTTTCAGTGGTTCCCAAATCTGTCCCAAGCCTGTTAGGAATTTTAAACCTTCAAACCCAACATTTCTGATGTTATTCCTCTTGCTTTAAGTGCAGCTCATGCCTCTGTGGCTCACTCAAGATTACTGTACTTGTTCTATTTCTCATTTGTGCACCTTCCAGGATCCATCACAGTTTAATTACTTTGCCCTTAACCTGTTGTTATCTTGATTGCCTCCAATACTTAATTTGAGTCAAGGGCCATCACAGCTGAGCCTTGGATCCTGCTCATAATGTCAGAGTTTGGCTAGACCTCACAGAATATTTTTATGGAGAACACTAAAAAAATGCTTCCAAGGCAAAGATCTCTGAAAGAAAGACATTACATTTGTATGCTGTCTTCGTGGGTATGGCCAGGCACTGCTGAGCTTGGAAGGCACATTGCAGTGAGTATCCTGCAGTCAATTGGCATGAGAACTGTCCAGTTAGATTGGAGCTGACAAATAACAAATTAGTTTTCACATGCTAATATTCAAAACATCACTTTTAGGTTAAACAAGAAGACAAGTGAACTAATTAATCTAATATTTTTTAAAATGTTATTTCTTTAAAAAAAACTGACATCTTAGTTGATTATCCTCCTGTTTAATGCAAAAGTGACTACTTTAGCATTCATCCATTAAATCTGATGGGTTTATTCGAAGCTCTGAGCTAGATCAGGTGTGAGGAATCTGTGCCACCCTACCTCCAGATATTGGTGGACTCTAATACCCAAAGTGGCCCAAGCAGCATGACCAGTATTCAGGGATTCTTCAGGGTCCCAAAGGCAGTGCCCAATGGCACTGGGTTCCCTACTCCTGGCTCATATGACTTTAATTGATGTGGTAAAGACGATCACACAGAGACTGTGGATTGTTCCAGTGCAATGTTGACATTGGCCCCTTAATCCAATGTGGTTTGATTGTGCCACAGCCCACAGCCTCCCCTCCTTTGAGTCCTCCCTCTACTGATCTCAGGTTCTCCTCTTATGGTTCTTTGTAAACCATTGGGCTGTTTAAAGTCTTGCACAGTACTAGCAAAAGGGATCCTTTTCCAAAGTTCTCCATAATGTACAATTACATAAACACATATTGTGGAAACAAAGCAATCTGTTGTAGTTTGTCAGAGTTGTTTCTAATTCATATACTTTTATCTCTTTTTGTGTGTGTGCAGTGCTAAACTTGGTAATTTGTTATTTTCAAAAATTAGGGGGCAACTGGGAAGAAAGATCATGGGGTTGGGTGTTCCCCTGTCCAAAACATCACACCCAGCTTAGTACATTATCAAAATACCACCCACACTCCCGCCCCTTGTCTTTTTAGAGAACAAAACAACTGATCTCATGGAGCAAAGTCTATTTAAATCATTCCAGCTTGGAAAAAAGTAGAAGCCTCCAGAGATGGAGAAAGTAACCTCTGTATGAGAAGCAGAAAGGACTGGACTGATTTGGATCTACCTTTGTGTTGTCAGATCTCATTTGACAACATAGGCCCAGCCTGAATTAGTCTGCTACTCTCAGATGTGGTGCAGGATGTTACCTTGTCATTAACATTAGATTCAGCTGTCAGTCCAGTTGCCTTCTGTATGTGGAAATGGATAGAGGGCTTGTAGTTATTTGCTTCTGACAGCAAAATGGCTTGGGCCAGCTGTGACTCTTGCATGGACAACAGCACTGCCATGATGAAATATTTAATCATCTTCATCATCCACCCTTATGACTGTCTCATCATTGAATCATCTCATTTATCTTTCAGGGTCAAATTAGATGACATCCTCCTTTGATCAGGAATGGACAAGAATGCTCAAAAGAGGTGAAACACAGCTATGCCTTGTAGCACATTCTTTCATTTGCCTTCATATCACACCTTCCAGTGATCTTTGTTTCACAATTGGTCACTGGAAGATAAAGACTTCATTTGCAAGTCTGATTGCTTAGCTATGAGAAATTGAGGAAATACAATTATAGGAGGGGGAAATAGGCAGATTCATAGGAAACCTACTTTCCATTTAACATTGAGTTTGTCTCTCTGAAAGAGGCCAAGAAGTGCATTAAAATAATTTTCTGCAGCAAAATCTACCTTCTGTGGCTAGCTCCTATGGTTAATCCCAAATAGAGTAGACCTATAGTATGCATTGGGGTTATTGAGGCAATACTTATGCATATGACATTTATCCAATGAATCTCTTTTCATTTTCTCTAATGGACGGTTGGATTTCACTCACTGTAAATGACAAGAATGTAAAGTTTGCAGAGCTGTACAGCCACAGTTTGGAACCAGCCTCACACTTTCTGATCCAAACATGCTTTTTTCCTCTCCAGTACTGAGCAAACAACAGCCAGTTTACACCAAAAGCCAACACACTGGCTGCCAATTGGCCAATGGCTGTGATGTTACAAGGGTACCACCCTTAATCCATGGTGCGGTTTTGAAACATTTAGAGCAGCCTTTTGTCTTTCTCTTTTAATGTATAAGCAAAGAAAACTTAACAAATGTTTAAAGACAAGTAACGTGACTGAGGCATGTAGGTGGAATGCATCTGATGGCTGGATGCTTCCTTGATGTCTGGTATATTTGTTGAACAAATTGCAAGGCTTACGAGCAGGCAGGGCTTCATTTAATCTTTCTTTTTTACTCCAATTAGAATAGGTGAAAATTAATGTTTGTTCATATTTGATAAGGATTTCCAATACTTTGCTATTTTCCTTGCAAATAGGATGGCAAGAACTTCAGTTTTTTGTTTTGTTTTGTTTTGTATTTTAGCCCCAATAAAACTGGGGGGGGGGGGTATCGAAATTAACAGAATTGTCCATCTATAGCCATTGGCTTATTTGAGTGCTTCCTTTCAAACTTTAAAACTGGGGTTTGAAATTCTGTCTGTTCATCTGTCATAATACTGAATTAAGGTTGCCATTCTTTTTTAGAGGTACTGTATGTGGTTTCTCATTTTTGAAACTAAAATGTTCCACACTACATAACCATCTAGAAATTGCAGATTATGCTAATTTTCATAAATATTTGGGTGAAACAAATAGTTTCATATTATAGCCAGAAGGAAAGTTGAAAAAAAAATTAATTGCATTAACATTTTTGAGAAAATGAAAGTGGTTTATCTTCTCATTTTTTTCACTAGGTAATTCTAGGGATACTTCTGTGGCCTTACATATATTGATCGATTGCACAGAAGGATGGATAGACTGTTGGATTGGTTGAGATGTGATTCATATCACTTGTCATATATTCAATCATAACTAATTCCTTTGACTTTAAAAAAGCATGTCACTGTGAGATGCAATTTTGCTTACAACAGGACTCTATCCAACACAAAGTCCCAACATGGGTGGACTTGATGAATCAATGGGGTTTACATAAGTTTTAGTTCACCATTTGGTAATTGATTCAGTGGTTCTATTGTAGCTGGTACTGAGAGTTAGATTTAGGCAATGCTACTCTTCATGTCCTTAAAAAAAATAATTGTTCTTTGCTATAGGAAATATTACTAAAAAGAATTTACTGTATCTAAAGGAATCAATATGGTTTCCTTTCATCTTTTGATACCTGGTAAAATTTAAATACTATGCCAAAATAACTGATTGTTTCTTTTGATAATATGATAAGCAGGACAAAAATAATTGCCCCAGCCTGTCAGAAATCACTTTGTGGTCACACAAACTAAGAGATTGGAAAGTTGCTTTGCTAGACTACACCTGACAGTGTCTGCCAGCCTTTTACATATTCATCAAAACTTGCTTCTCCTCCAATAAGGGCTTCTGTCCAGAGGCATCTTGATTTTGACTGTTCTGGGCACATTGCAGTCAGAAGTTTTATCACAGAGAGATGATTTACGTACGGTAAATGCTATCAATAGTCTGATAGCCAGTGTAAGTTATATCTAGACCTTTTTACAGACTTCTGAATACAGATAGTCCTGAGGAGGAATCTGGACTGGCTGAGCTTGTGGCCTTCCTTTCCAAATGGTATTAATTGATCATCAGCAGATACTGTACCTTCCATAAACTGGTGAGCTCCTAGTATGCTGGTCTTCAACTCCTACCATCACTCTAGCACAACCAATCCTTCCCCAATTGGCTATTCTCTAAAATGTGAGATTGCAGCTCCCGTTGTCCACAACCAACTGGCTATGTTGTCTGGGTATAATGATTGTTGTACTCCAAAACATCTGGAGGACACCCACCTGGAAAAAAATGAACTTGTGAATGAAGAACATCTTTTATGGCCCATCTGCAGAGAAGATCAAGTGAAGAGGTTCACCACTGAGAGGAACAGTATTGTTCTCAGATTATATTCCAGTGCAACTTCAGACAGTGTGTGTTGTGTGTGTGTGTGTGTGTACACACATACACATCTTTTAGCTATAGCAGTCTAGGAACAGAAAATATTTAATGGGACTCTGTCCATATGTGTTTGTTCTTTGTTTAATAGGCTTCGGTTTAATCAAGGCAGTGTGCATAATTCAAACCATGAACAAATCCTCCTCTTCCCATTCTTAGCAGCAGGCACCATCTTTGCCTTACTATCAGAAGTGATAAGCCTAGGGAGAGTGTGCAAGCGGTTAGCCACTTGGTCTTGTCAAGGCATCTTTCTCAACACTTCTGCCATGGTGTCAGAGCCTCTCTTGCTTACATTGTACGTGTGATGTGCTCAAACTCTTTTGAGGATGAGAAATCATTCAGGCACTTGCTCAATGACTGGAAAGCAGAAAGAAGACACCCAGTGTGGTTTTGGAGTGTTGGCTGGTGGTCTTCTGTGTAATTTCAGAGAGGGGGAGAACGCCAGCATATGGTTCCCATCTTGGAAATGTCTCAAAGCCTTTTTCATGCTGACTCACAGATTGTGGCAGAAGCTCTGGGACCCCTCTTGGTGGGAAAGGAACTTGTTAGTAACTTTGGTCCACATATTAACCAGCAAGTGCCCTGTTACACCAATGAGAAATACATTATAGTTCTTAGGGATCATGGATATGACAGCCATTTCAGATGTCATGATTGTCCTGTGCTAAAGGAATGTCCTTGAAAGAAAAAAATGTATTAAATGGGAATCTTTTCCTATACTTTATAGATCCATATTTAGATTGTATTTCTGTATTGTTCTCTTTCATTCATGGCACATGTATTGCTCATGTTGTTCTCAGTTGTTTATGTTTAGTATATTCCGATCTTTAAATTCTCTTCTATTGTACCTGAACTGTTATGTTCCATACATGTGAGAAAAGATAAAGGGATCTCAGGGCATTCACAACTTTTAAATGGTTGGTTATAACTGGATGAGAAGTCAACTCCCTTGATGAATAATACTTAAGACAAGGTTTGGGAAATGTCAGCCATCCATATATTTTGGACATCAAATTCTCCAGCATTTTGCCACTGTGAGTTCTTAACAACACATCTGGAAACTTTGCTTCCTGAGACAAACAGTAGCACAATCTTTCTCCCTCTTTCACATGTAGGATTTTATTTTAGCAGAAGTAATGGGATGGTTCTCTCTACCATTGCTTCAGAGTGGTCTCCACTGTCTTTCAGCACTCACTGCTTTCTACCTCACGCTGACCAATAGCATTGCCAGCCCTGATACCCTGGGGCTTCCTGCATGTAAAGCATATGCCATATCACTGAGCTACATAGTTTTGCATGAAATTTTTCCTCCCTGCTTACTGTGGCATAAGATTCCATTAGGGAACCACATGGGTTGCTGTAGGAGTCATAACAACCACAAACTGGTTGACTCTGCTATCAAAACCCTGTATAATTTGTTTGCATCATTTAAAAAAAACCCCACTTATGTAGTAATATGAACAATGGCAAATATGAGCTACTTCACTATTTTGTTTCCTGATACTGATTGTCCTCATGCTTCTTACCTAACCTATGTAATTATGTAAAGGTTCTATATTTATATTGCTTTTGAAAGACAGCTTGAAAGGAGCTACGGTATATCAGTGAATAATATGAACATTTCCAGGATCACAGCCAAACCAACAAAGAACATTCTAAAAGATTTACACAGACTGTCAAGTGATGACTTTGAAATCTTGCATATATGTGTGCATATACACATTGGGCAGAGATGCAGCTCAGTGGCAGAGCACGTACTTTGTCAGCAGAAGGTCATGATCTTCACTATCCCCAGGTAGGGGTGGAAAAAAACTCCCCTGGTTAACCTGTTCTGGTTGGTGTCAACAATCCTAGGTTACTCAGCATAGTAATTTCTATGGGGTGATACGCACATGCATATATTTACATTCCTACTAATGGAGCAGACAACTGCCTCAGTTTGCTTTTCTAACAACAGATATTTCCTCCTCTGTTATCTCAATCACTTTACCATTGACTTAGTCTTTCATGCTCAGTACAATCTCACTTTCTTTTTAGAATCACAGTGGTTAACAATGTGGATAGTGGATTGATGGGTTGGAAAGGCCTTAAAAATAAAAGCTTTGCATTTAGCAGATATGGAATCCAGATCTGTCTGTCTGTATTACAAGTCTCTTAGCCTTTTTTTTTTTTTGCCAGTCAGGGATTTTTCTATCCTATATCACTCGGCTGAATGTCACAACTACATTCCCTTCCCCTCCTGTCTTTTACTTGATTTTATGAATGGGATGCCCTGTTGGACGATTGAATAAAGGTCTTTTCATTCTTGGTATTTACTCTCCATTTCAGATGGCATGTAAAAGAGGTTAATATGGTGGGTTAGGATGAGGTGGATCTCAGAAACACATGGCATTTCCACTTCAGCCATTGTTATGGTAGCATAGTTTCATGTGGCAAGTAATCATCATCATCATCATTGAACTGCACAACAGGCAGGGATCCTATGGATTGTTGAGCCTCTGTCAAAGAGGCACACTGGGGTATTGAACTCCCAAATCTAGCTTTGTGGCTAGAGGCCCAAAACCACTAGGTTATCCAGCAATTCTATAGATCACAGGCACATTTATGATCTGGAGCAATAGACACAGGCATTACGTGACACAATTTCTACAAAGAGGAGATCTCAATCACTGAGGCAGTGGTGTCATGCAATGCATCTCTATCAACAAATTTGAATTTTTAATTATTTTTAAATTATCTTAACCTAAATTTTATGGGGTTTATGGCCACTGATGAATCTTTACTGTGTGATTATTCTTTTAACGTGTTGTTATTCTTATTCTTTTAACGTGATGTTATTCTTGTTAATCCACCCTGAGTTGCTTTGCGAATAGGGCGGGTATATAAAGTGAAAATAAATAAATAAGTAAATAAATAAAATAAAAGCCCAAGGGAATTTTTCACAAACACCTCTCACATTAAAAACAAAAAGAAAACAGCAACAACCCAAAACAGCCTTGGGGGTGTGGGATGGACCCACATAGCTGTAATTGAGGTTGTAACATTGCTAAGCAGTTCTATTTTATCATTCTTGCAAAAATGTGGTTGCCTCAGTCTAGTACCAGTTAGAGCAGCCCAAGCTAATAAAGCATTTTGGGAAGCTGAATCAGCTTCCTTCTTTTGTCTGACAGGGCCAGTTTGGGCATTTCATTACCCACCTTTTCTCCAAGCAACCTCTTCTTTAGAGATTCAGCATGAATCATGTTTTACCCTCGGACTCTTTCAGAAAAAGATTTTGCAACCAATGTTTCTACATAATTAAAAAGGAAAGGAAAGGAAAGGAAGGAAGGAAGGAAGGAAGAGAGGAAGGAAGGAAGGAAGGAAGGAAGAGAGGGAGAGAGAAAGGAAGGAAGGAAGGAAGGAAGGAAGGAAGGAAGAAGAACGAATGAATGAACACTCTACCACTCAATTCATGCCATATCGAGTCACTACTTGGCTTGCACACCTCTGTGTCTGAAAACAAGAGTGTGCCTTTGGAATAGTGTTACTGTTTATTTGCCTGGATCCTTTGGTGCAGACAGACTGCCCTGAGAAACTTTGATACACATGCTACAGATGTTTTCCTGTCTGCCTTTTCTTTTGGTTGACTGTGTCTGACCTCTAACATGCCCACAGGGAAGAAAAACAAAATAAAACACACATACAAAATGTGGGGGTTGCTGGCTGGGTAGCAGCAATTCTGAGAAGGCTATGGAGGCAGTACTCAAATGGAACACGAATCAGTTACAGCCATGCATGTGGTGATCATATCCCCAAATGCAGAGACTATTCTCATTCCCATAAGAAGACATACAAGAAAGCAGCAGACCATTTTAGCCTTGTCTGGATCTCAGTCTGAGCACAGGGTCGAGACTGGGACACAGCGTTCGAAGACAGAAGTTGATCTGTTATTCTCACAGGAAGTGCAAGGCCAATTCAGAGAGCAGCCCAAGGATTTAAAAATAATAATGAAGGTCTGAAGGAAAAGTAGAACAATAATGAGAGAGTCGGGGTGAAAGCATACTTATCTGAAATCAACAAAATTTGCTTTAGAGGAAAAAGGATCAAATAGAAGGAATTCAGCTGCATTGATCTATTGTTGTTATTATTCAGAGCACAGAGACATTCTACTAGGAAAACAAGTCTGCGGACAAAAACAATTGTCTTTTATGAAATACTTCTGATATTACAATGGTTTTCTGGACATAGCTTGATAGCTTCACCCTCAGTTTTGGAAAAGAACCTGAGTCATTTAGTAATTGAATGCAGAAGAAAAGCAAGACACAATGGTTTTACAATACTGTATTGTATATGGAATTGTTTTGTTTACTCTTACAATATACCTGATCCTTTGCAAATGTGGGTCCTGACTGTATGTAAAATAAAAAGCATGAATAGTAAACAAAACCCCAGAAGGAGATGCAACAAGAAATGGACATGATTTTCTTTCCATTGTTCTTTACCCTTCTTTGCTCTAGATTAGTCCCACATTTCTCTCTCTCCGTGTTTTTGTGTAAATCCATGTGTTTATTTTCAAAATAAGAAGGGCAGCAGCCATAGCTTGGAAATAACTTGTTACAAGTAACTCAGTTGCTATGGGTAATGAGTAACATAATGAATATTCATCAAAGGTATGACAGGATGAAACATTACTTTCTGTGAAAGTATGTTGTTCTGCACTGAATGCTTTCATAGTTTGTTAGTTTGATTTTTCACTATACTCACCACATAATGCTTATCTCAGTAGCAAATGTACAAAATGCATTCCTTCCCAAGCTTTTTTTGTTCCTTCTGAGTTTATAGTTCATTTTTTCTTGTAGGTTTGTTCTAGAGTGTGAAGTTTCCTGTGCTTTTGATGGAGTCTTGTGGTGTTTCCTATTCTTCCTATGTACTTCATTGCCACGTTAGAATCTCCTGATTTAAAACATTTAATTAGCACATTATATTATTTTTAAAAAATAACTTGGAAAAGGAGCAACAGTTGAGGGCCTGTGTGGATTTCAAATAAGGATTTTAAATTTCATCTTGAAAGAAGCATTTTTGAAAAGGCGACTCTTAAAAGTTCATATGAATCTTAAAAGTTTGGATATGAATCTTGGTAAGCATTGTTTTTCCCCAAGACAAACCATGATCATTTGGGTGGAAATTTCACCCCATATGAAAGAGGTCATACTTCCAAAAAAAAAAAATGTAGCAAGTAATGAGGAAGTTAATTTTCAAATGTAGCAAGTAACATTTAAAAGTTACACTTAAAGTTCATCTTAAGGCAATTTTAGGGATATTACCTTGGATACCTTGGAGTTGCCACTCAGTGAGGGTCTGTGCACCAGTAGACATCTCTATGACAACATTCCACACACACAAATGGACCAGAGAAATCAAGTCCATTTGCATCACGTCAAGCTGTTATCTCACCATTACTGTATGGCTGTGAAACATGGACCCTCTATCACTAAGACATCAAAAAGCTCAAGCACTTTCACCAACAGAAGCTAAGGTCCATCTTGAACATCAAGTGGGATGACTATGTCACCAACATCACAGTCCTTGAGAAGGCAAATGTAAGTAACATTGAAGCTTCCATCATAGGCCATCATTTTAGATAGATAGGGCATGTCCACTGTATGGATGGTTTCAAGTTCCCTCATCAAATTCTTTACGGGGAACTTAGCTTTGGCACAAAACCTTGCGGAGCTCCTTTAAAGTATTATAAGGACCAGGTGAAATGAAGGTGTCAGGTATAAACTGATAAACTTGGGAAGCAGCAGTTGTAGATCGCCCACTTTGGCACCAAACCATGTCTGCTGCTATTTATCACTTTGAAGGAGAATGCCGCAGACATGAACAGGTTAAGTGACAAGCACTGAAGCTTCATCAAACTCAACTGTGTCCTCCACCATCTATTCAGTGTACTGTGTGTGGTCACATGTTTCATGCCAGGATGAGTTTGTGGAGTCACCAGAGACACAGCCATCAATTGAGAAGATGATTTCCAGGGAAAATGTATGCTCAGATACGAGTAGCAGCTAACGATGATGATGACTCTTGAGAAGTTATCCACAGTGCCACCTTGGCTCTCCTATAATATTTAGCTAATATGTTTTATAGTGGGTTTGGGTGTGTGTTTTTTTCTGAATGGACAGAATGCCACCAGAATTCAGGAAATTTACCTTATGTGAACTACAGTTCCCATTAGTACACAGGACCCTTCTTGAGATTGTGGTATTACTGAGCCACAATTGAGCATACCCTGGTAACAGCAAACTTCTATTGCTGACTAATCTTTCTCACATTAGGTCTGGTGAAAGGAACTGCAGAATGAACTCACCACATTAGGTCTGGTGAAAAGAACTGCAGAATGAACTCATTTTGGCAGTTTCATGTCTGGCCTAGACATGGGGAAAGAAATCCCACTATTGCAATGGACAAGTGCTATGCTGACTACAGGATTATGGGAACCATAATCCAGGAAAATATTTTTTCCAGGCTTTGAATGCTGCTTATATAGGGTGACTTATGGAGGGAGAATGTTGTACGGCAGATCTAAATAATGACTGCAGCTAGAAAACTAGACATCATATAAAACAGAGTTCTGCTGAATTAAAGTGGCAATATATATTTTTAACAAAAACATGCTTCTTCAGTAACACTGTCATGTGTAAGAGCTGTATTGAATTCTCTGAGAACTAACAGGTGGGTAGAAAAAGTTCACTGTATGATAGAGTACATTTGCTTGGATGGCAGACAAATGTCTAGTGAACACAGAGACAATCAAAGCTGTTCTTTTGCCCAGTGAGAATGCTAATTATACTGCCTTGGTGTTTCATCGGGTAAAGTACGTTCTGTTCATGGGAAATTCTCTCCACTCTTCAAGATAGCCTCTCATTGAGTCAGAAATTGGCAGCAGTGACACCAACCCTTTTGTCGTTGGTCTGACCCTAAAAATATTTCAGCAAAAAGGGTCATGGCTTTTGATCTGGAAGGAAGAAGCAGACAGCAAATTATATGGAAGCTTCCTTCTCTACCAGGACTCCCTGGTGTTTTCCATTCCATCATTGGTCTCCACCCTTGATCCACTGCTACTGAACCAGACAAGTGGGTGTTGGTGGCATGCCACAGCAAGTTCTTGCCTCCCAAAGTGTTGGAAAAGAATAACTGGGGTGGGGGTGGGGAACGCTGCAAATCTTTATAGAACAGAACAGGAATCCAAATAATAGGACTGTGGGTTATTTTAAGGGAGCACCCACATCGCATGTGTACCTGCCATTTACTAAGTGGAGTTGATGGGACCTGTCTGTTTCTGACCCATGTCAATTTCAAATACAGTCACACCTCGCAGAACGAATTTAATTCATTTTGCGAGGCTGCTCACTATGCGAGTTTTTTGCTATGCGAGTCAGACTTGCATAACAAATTTTTCGCTATGTGAGTCGGACTTGCATAACAAATTTTTCGCTATGCGAGTCGGACTTTTCCCTATGGAAAAAGTCGCATAATGAGCATTTCAAGGGGGAAAACTCACATAGCGAAAAATTTTCACTATGTGAGTTTTCCCCATAGAAACGCTCGTTATGCGAATTTTTCCATAGGGAAAAGTCCGACTCGCATAGTGAAAAATTCGTTATGCGAGTCGGACTGCTTAGAGAAAAACTTGCTCATTATGCGGAGTTTTTCGCTAAGCCAAACGCTCGTTATGCGAGGTTTGACTGTACAGTAAAAACCCCTGTTCATGATTTTAGTACACAGTTTTGTCGGAAGCCAGATCAATTGTGAATCGAAGCACATTTCCCCATAGGAATGCATTAAAAATAAAATAAAAAACCCTTTCCCAACTTCCCAAACACCCCCAACCCCCAAAACCACAATTAAACTGAATAAAAGATGATGCAAAGCTCCCTACCTTTTCCACTGCTTGACTTTCCTAGGCTCTGGTGTTTTTTTCCTAGTGGTGGGCTTTGCATGTGCCTTCCTTGCCGATGATGTGGGAGAAAGTCAGAAGCACTTTGGCAGCTTCAAGAGAAGGGCCATGCTGCCCCTTTGCTGCCTGAGTCACTGCCGCTCCTTGTGCCGAGGTCCAGGAGGGTAAGACATGGGTCGCATGAAGGGGCAGTACAGCAAGCAGTTCCCTTCACCTGGCACGGCGCCTGCAGTGGGGGAACCCAGGAGGTGGCTGGACAAAGGGCTCCTCTTTTTTACCCTTCCAGATCTCAGCACAAGGAGCGGAAGTGACCAAGGCAGTGAAGGGACAGCGTGGCCCTTCTTCTGAAGCTCCCAAGCACAGACCTGGCCAGAAGGCAAGGTGAGTCCTTGGCCAGCATTCTCCTTCTACTGGTTCCTTCTGCTGGACATTGGCAAGGAAGGCACTGGCGGACAAGGATGTTTATAGCTATGTAACCTCAGATGCCCGGCCACTTTTGTTTGTTGCTTTGAACCTCTGCTAGTCACTACGTACTTTCTCCAAGGCATGCACACTACCTGCTTTGCTATCACTGAATAGCTGAATAGAACATGAAACCCAAATTAGACCAGAATCAGGAATAAAATAACATTTGAGAATAAACAAACAAGACAAGTTTTGATTTGGATACCTAATGTGGTGGATTTGATAGCATTGTGGATAAATAAGATCTGGGTTTGAATCCCTCCTCAGATATAGAAATTCACTAGGGGTGCAGGTGGTAAAAACAGTGGTGGGCATCAGCAGGTTTGCCCCGGTTTGCCAGAACCGGTAGCAGAAATTCCAGCTGGCCTTGCCCATCCTAGTTTTGAAATAAAGTATTTCTAATTCGGGTGCAACACAGGGCTTCCCCCCCTGACCACGCCCACCATACTACGCCCACAGTGTGGTAGTAAATTTTTTTGGAACCCACCACTGGGTAAAACCACTCCTTAAACATCTCACTTATCTTGAAAGTCCTATTAGGGTCACTCCAATCTGATGGCACATAACACATATGTTGTCTGTCTCCCTGTGAGACTGTTTGTATATTTATGACATTTTTAAACCACCCATTAACCATGTGCCATTAACAGCCTTTCACCTAGATACAATGCAAGTATACTATTACATAATAATGTAATATTGTACATTATGGTATCTACATCATTTCCCGTCTGCTCTGTGGCTGCTAGAAAGCAGTGAAATCCATGAATAAAGAAGTAAATAAAGATTCAGAAAGAAAATTCCAAAAAACTATCAGTTTGATTTGATATTCTGACCAAGATCAACAGAGCAAAAGCATGCAAGCTGATTCATTTTGTTGTGCAAGAGCTTTTTCAGCTTTAGATTGCTGTCTAAATTATTTTCAGTAATCAGCACCACAGGGCTTCTGGAGTACAACTCAAGGCATCTTCAGCCAATGTCCAAATGATATATTTCAGAGGCCTGTGCATTGGAGATAGGGACCAGAGGAATCACCATGTTGTTGACAAGGGCTCTCTTGGGAACATGCAACAGTAGCTGCAGTGACAGCACCACCTCACTTAAAATGTCAGCCTACAGTTGGCAAAAGGAGATGCTGGAATTATTTATACATATAAGATAGTGAAATACTGGTGTAGGAACTGGCAACCCATGCCAACAATATTGCCAAGAAAACTCCATGGACAGTAACAAAAGGCAAAACTATATGGTGCAGGATGATGAGCCCCTCGGATTGGAAGGTGTAGGTAGATCTGATAATGAAAGGAAAATCCGATGCTATAAGGAACAATACTGTATAGGAACATGACACAATGGGCATAGAGCTGAGTGGGCTGTGGGGGATGGTGGAGGATAGGGGTGCCTGACATTAAGTGGTCCATGGGGTTGCAAAGGGTCTGACTCAACTATGTGACTAAACAACAACCTGTCACATTTCTACTGTCACTTTTCTGCTAGCTTCCACTACTAGTTTTTGCCCATATCTTTTGTTATCTTAACTAATGAGTCATTGCCGACTGGTCAAATGGGATTGTCTTAAATAACACATAATTATCTCCTCTTGCATTTAGAAAAAGGGAAACAAGCTTCTTAATTTTGTGCTCCTCAACTCATTACCCTCTCTATTTTTAATAATAACTATGATTGCTCTTTAGGTATGTGCACATCTTCCACCAAATGTGCAAAAAAACCAACACCCTGAATCAGGACAACTCCAGACAGACTGTGGGGTGGAGCAAGGAGCTGCTTTTCACCCATTGCCCTGCCCTGGAAATCACCAAAACATATACTTTGTACCCTACTCAACATTTGCAGGGATGAAAAGATTATCAACAATTTGGACTGAGGATAGGGACATTCAAAAGACTAGCTAGCATGAAAGGAGAAAGTGACGGGGGCGTAGAGGAAGCACACATTTCCTTTTGCTCCACCAGAACAATGCGAAACCAATGAGGTTTTATAGTCAAAATTAGGGCGATTTTGTGAAAATAATATATGAATGGGAAGCTGAAAGCCTGCTGAAAGCCCACAGGAGAAAAGAAAACAAAGTCGATCGCAAGCGGGGCTCCGAAGGCGCGAGCTCCGGGTGGTGAGGCGAATCAGAGCCTCGTAAGAGACTCCTGATTCTGCCTACTGCCTGTTGAGCCAGCCAGGGAGCCGAAGCTGGATTTTTAAAAAGGAAAAGTGATCGGAGAGTGATCGCAGCACCGGAGTCCGTTCCAGGACAGAAAGGAGGATTCGGTGAGATAAAAGGGGATTTACTTGGGACGAACGGGGTGCTGCGGAGGTACTGCAGGCTAAAGCGGATCTCTGGCAATCTTGGGGAAGTCGGAGTGTGGGCGCCGAAGTTTACCAAAGTCTGCCCACTGTTACGGGGATCGTGTATGAGCGGAGTTTATTGGAATTATAAAGGGCAAAAGCGGCGTTGAGAGGAGGAAGCGGAGCACGGAGATCAGATGGAGTGCCGGGGACAGTTTTAAAGTGGTGAGGAAAGGTGAAGAGAGGACTTGAACATCGTTTTACTTTGTTAGGATACTCCAGAGGGAGAGGGAGAGAGATCCGCTTAAAAAAACTGAGACTTTGTTAAAAACTTTTCTTTGATCTAAGTAGCAACGGGGAACTGAGTTAACTGGAGTTGAAAGAAAGAACTGTGACGTACTGTAACTGAAGGGAGAGGAATAGAAAACGTTAGAGATCATAAATTGAAACCTAAAACTGAGAAACGAAACTTAACGAACAGAGAGGGAAGGAGAAGAAGGTCTTACTTAGCAGATTTAAACTGCTGATTTGAGTTATGGATAATCCTCTCTCTATACAGTCCCATATTCTTTTTTTCTTTCTCTCTCTCTTTTTTTGTTATTTGCCCGATCCTCTCCTCTGGGCAGGAACATGACTGTTTAATCTGTTCATTTTTATTCATCTGTGTATGGTTGCAAGATCGCCATTGAATACAAATCATCCGAAGGTTCCCTGCCCCCTGCTCCCCCTCCCTTCTCCCTGATAGCGTTTTGAACTTTACTGACTTAAATCTCCACTTTAATTTCTAATTATTCTTCTCTCCTGTCACACTTGCAAGAACAATAATTGAGTTCGCTGAGATAACAATATAAAATTGATTAATACAAGGAGGGGGGAATTGATTGATTGATTAATTGGTTGATGGATTGACTGAAATTAATTTCTGGAAGTATAATCGACTTGTATTTTATTTCCTCATACATTTATTATTAAGGTATTGCTGTGTTAACAAATTTCTCCCCCATGTGTGGAGGTTCGGTGTATAAGAATATCGATAGCCCTGGATCAAGTGTATATTGGAATCAACTGAAATTAATTGGAGACTAATTAAGAGAGAATTTTAATAACAGATTGTGATTATTATAATTGAATTATAACTAATTATAATTAATTATAATTAAATCGGATAGATTGGGAGTTTGTTTGCTTATTGGATAATATATTAAATTTATTGACTTAAGTTCCATTATATTATAATAAGTGGTTGATTCCATAATATAGCTGGCCCTAGGGGCTCAAGCAGGAATGGAGGGAGGGAAGGGTAGAGAAGAGGAAGAAGTGACGAAACCAAAAACAAGGAAAGAAAAAAAGGAGCAGAAGGAACAGAAAGAAAGACAAATAACACCGCCACCACCAGTTGTTGAAATCTCAGCGATGGAAAATGTACAAATGTTTGTAGAATTTGGTAAATTTATTAAGAAAGTGGACACCTTAGAGCGAACAATGGTAGATGCTATGCAAGAAATGAAAAAGGATATACAGATTAGTAATGAACAGATGAGAAAAGATATTCAAGCTAGTAGTGAAGAAATGAGGAAGAATAGAGAGGAGATGAAGAAAGATAGGGAAGCTGCGAAACATAATTATCAGAATCTGGCAACAGCACTAACTAATGTGTCAAAGGAGGTAAAATACAACACTGTGAAGAAAAAATATCAGAAAAAGAAATTAGGGAAGTGATAGGAGGATTAAAGTCAGACAAGGCCCCAGATGAGGATGGCTTACCAGCAGAATTTTATAAAGATTTTAAGGAGATAGTGGTAGGGAAGCTCCACAAATTATTTAATAAAATATTGGAGGGGAAAATAATACCAAAATCATGGAACAGATCAATAATAACCTTAATACAAAACCAGGGAAAGACGTAGAAAAAATTGAATCATACAGGTCAATTTCTTTAATAAACCAAGATGCAAAAATCTTTACAACGATACTGGCAAATAGAATGAACAGCTTTATAGGGGATTACATAAATAAAGATCAGGCAGGCTTTTTGAAAAATAGGCACATGGCAGATTTAATTAGGAAAGTTCTGGATTTAATGGATTTAGTAGAACGTAAAAAAGAAAAGATTGGATGCCTAGCATTAGATATATTCAAGGTGTTTGACTCGTTACAATGGGGGACAATACAGGAAATGATAAGTTTATATGGATTTGGAAATAAATTTCAAGGAGTTATAGCCAAACTATATCAGCAAGGAATTGCAAGAGTCAAGGTCAATGAGGAATATACAGAGGAGATAAGCTTAGAAGCAGGTACAAGGCAAGGATGCCCATTATCCCCAGTGATATTTATATTGGCAATGGAATTTCTGGCCAATGCCATTCGTCAGACAAGGAAATAATTGGTTTAGAGGGTAATAAAATAAATTTATACGCGGATGACACGTTATTAATAATTAAACAACCAACCTAGACATTAGGTAAAATTTGTCAGCATTTAAAGACATTTGAAGAAATTACAGGCCTGAAAGTAAATTGGGAAAAATCAGAGATGCTATTTTGGAACGGAGAAATAAGCGAACAAGACAGAATTAGGACAAAATTTAAGATTCAAGTTAAAAGCTCATTAAGATATTTAGGAATAATAGTAACAGGGAAATTCTGAGACCTTAAGAAATTAAATTATGGTAAGGAGAAGAAAGAAATAGAAAGGAAAATAGTATACTATAAAACTTTAAATTAGTCCTGGTATGGTAGAATAGCTCTTTGTAAAATGATGTTGCTACCTAGATTAAATTTTCTATTTGATGCTTTACTAATTAAACATAATGTCAAAGAACTTCAGGAATACCAAAATATGATAAATAAATTTTGTAATGGAACTTGTAGGCCGAGGATTGTTAAGGCACTGTGGTACTTATCTCAAAAGGAGGGGGGGATTAGGTTTACCGAATATACAGAATTATTATAAAGCTTTTCAAATCAGGAATGTTATTAAAATATTAATGAAAGAGGAAATGATTTGGGAAAAAATTGAGATGAAAGAAATATCCCAAATGGGTAAGGCAATATTTTTAAATAAAGAAGGAAATAAAACAAGTAAAAAGGGTATACAAAATAAATTCCTAAAAACAACTATGGAGGAATGGAATAGGGTAAAAAAAAATATTTGGTACCAGGCATATCACCAGCTTTAGAAATGGGGGATTTTAATACTTTTCCAATAAGAATAGATGGAAGAATTATCCTAATAGATAAGAGAGCTTTACTGCTTAAGGATTGGGCTAAAATTTGTAAAGAAGGAAATAAAAGAGATGAACTTTTTTCACAGATGAAATTAAATTGGTTCCAGATCTTCCAGATAAATAAATGGAATAAAAATATTATATATGAAAGAAGTTTAGAAAGAGATTTGACAGCTTTTGAAGAAATGTTAGTTAAGGTTAGAAAAGGAGAGATGGGTATCAAAGGGATTTTTAGTAAGCTATACAAAATTTTGAATAAAACTGGAAACATACAGGAGGTTTTAAAAAATATTTGGGAGCAAGAATTGAACATAACAATTTCAGAAAAAAATGGCAAGAAAAATGGAAAAGAAGAATTATGAGAACTATGTCAGTACGTGTTAAAGAGCATAATTATAAGATGTTATGGCGCTGGTATCTGACCCCAGCCAAGTTACACCAAATAGATAACAAGATAAGCAATGTTTGTTGGAGATGTAAACAATCAACGGGGACATATATACACATGTGGTGGAATTGCAATAAACTGAAAGAATTTTGGGGAGAAATAGAAAAAGAAATCAAGAATATGTTTGGACAGAGACTTGAACTGGGGCCGGAACTAGTATTATTAACAAACTTGGATAAATCTAAAATGTGTAATGATGATAAGGAATTATTGATTATAAAGATGTCAGCCGCTAGACAATGTATTGCAAAAAAATATATGGAAAAATGAGTTAATGATAAGAACAGAAGACTGGTACAAAGAAATGTGGCAACTAGCACTCAACGACAAATTAACATGGGAGTTGAACATCAGAAAAGGCATAGTTCATGAAAATAGATTCTGGAGAATTTGGAAAAGATTTGTGGAATATGTGATGGTAAGAAATAAAGGAATTAAGCCTGTACCTGATCAAGTCAACTTTTGGGAAAAAATGAATTGCTGCAGCTCCTGGACAATGTATATAGCACAAGGGTGGATTATATTTAGAGTTGAATAAGAATGAAAAAATGGAAAGGACTAAGTAGTAAATATAAGAGGTATAAGCTTTCGTAGTAAAGGTTTAAGCATATTGTCTTTTTTCTTTTGATATTTTATGTATTTTTTTAGTTAATCTATTTTCTTTTTAAGTATGTATCCAAAATTGATTTGTAAACCAAGTTGTGATATTTTCTTTTGTTGTATTATTGTATCATTATTTCTGTGTTAGAAAACTATAAATAAAAATTAAAAAAAAAGAAAGGAGAAAGTGACTGATGGCTGAACTACCCAATAATGTTCAACATTACTCTTCACATTATTGGGCAATACAGCTCTCACCTTCAATCACTTCTTCTTTCATGTCTAGGCCAGTTATGAAACTGCCAAACTGAAGGCATCTTTTGGTGAGTTCATTCTTCAGTTTCTTTCACCTGACCTAGTGTGATAAGGATATGCCAGCAATGCAAGGTTGGCATTACCAGGGTATGCCTGTGGCTCAAAAATGCCGCAGTCTTTGAGGAGGCTCCTTCTGTGTATCCCACCTTCAACCACTAACAGATTATAAAAGATTCAGACTGAAGACACCATGCGGAACACACACATACAAAGAAAAAAGAAGAATATTGCAGAATGCAAAAGTCTATCTAAACAGTGATACAAATTTTTCTCATCATAAGAAATGGTCGGTGGAATGGCTATAAACAGGTATTCACAACACACTAGCACAGATATAGTGTATAGATTATTATACCTTTGCTTAGGCAGGTGAGTAGATGTAGGGATGCAATTAGTTTAGTGAGAGAAAACAGAAATAAACAATCCATGGACAGTAATAATCACTTTTAACAGTAATGAGCAGTAGATGGATGACAACACACACACATCCTGGCACAGTTTTTAGATTTGAAGGCAGCAATATTTGAACAAAAAGATGTCAAAGAGAGATACAAGTTGGAAGAGAGCTGAATTTATTCTATTCTATTCTATTACACCCATCTAGCATAAACTGATGTAGGTGGCTTACAAATTGAATGATATTGTGCTTGTTCATTTAATTGCTTGTACACTGCCCAAAGTGGGTAATATCCCAGATAGGTGGTATAAAAATACAATAAATAAATAAATAAAATTGTAATCTTAATAAAATAATGAAAACACTTAATAAACATAAGTGCCTCTCAGATAAAAAAGAACCATAGTCCTTCTATAAGAAGCTAAAAAACCTAGAAAAATGTAATACAGCTTAATATGATATTGATTTTTAGAAAAAGGCAGGGGGGAAATTCACAACTGGAACAGAATACTATCTCTAAAAGCCTCCCTAAAGAGTTCTTCATTTGCTAGTTTAGGAAATGTTGCCAAAGCTTTAAGTGTCTTGCATCATGATGCAGTGACAAACAGTGCCGTCTACACAGGGATGGATCCTAGGTGGCTTTGTCCATTACCCTCTGTTCGAAACCTAGGGTGGCTTCTGCCCATGCTGACGCAGAATCATCTTGGTGAGAAACAGATGAGTGACTAGAGAATGTCGAGGGTTGGGCGGGTGATTTGCAAGGGCATATTTTCTAACATGAATCGCTGCCCTAAGCGGGCCTGGCCACCAGGTTCTTTCACATAAAGCACTAAACAGTTACCAGATGAGCAATAAAATTAACTTTCCCAGAACAGATCAGTTGCAGCAAGCAAAAGGCTGTGCACTTTTTCAGACTGAAGGGATCACACAGTGGAAGCTTCACTTCACTCTTTGTTGAGTTGCCTGTAAGGAGACAGAAACATAAATACCTGGCATAGTTTGAAATCAGCAGCATCAGTAACACTGAATTTATAATAGCCAAAAGGCATGAATTGAAAAGGTGGCTTTACATGGAGCATGTACACATCAAAGTTCCTCCCTCCCTTCACATCTGGCAGATTGTTTTCATGATGAACGGCTATACAGATCTGTATACGACAGCATTTGCCATTGTAAATTTGTTATTTAAGATGCCACAAGCTCCTTTGTTGTATAAACAATGACATTCTGTACCTAATTACATGTACTTTTTGTTACTATTGATTGCAAGCTATTACATTTTACCTGATCTGAGCATGAAGAGCCATTGAGACCTTATATGCTGCTACAATTTAAAGACAGACCTATTTCAGAAAGGAGAGGGGGTAAAAGGGTCTCATCATCTCACAATGTTGGTAGCACAATAGCCTCAGCTTTCTTTTCCTTCTCTCCCACAACATATAACCATGCTACCAACTGTAGTGTCTACTCATGACAGAAGTGGGGAGGAGCCCAGATTTTTCCTCCTGATTACATAGGCTTTGTACAACTTGCATATGTCAAAATAGCCGAATGTCACATCCAACTGGATGTGCTTCCAGATGTCAGCAGTCCTAATGCAGTCATGGGCACTGGGGAGAGGATGTGCTAGGAGATTCTTCTCTGCTCCCACATGAGGAACTGGGGACCTGGTCTCCAATGTTAAGGCCATGGCTGTGAAACTGGTCCACTGACTTGTTCCAGGAGAAGATGCAAGATCTTTCTCCAACAGTTTGTTCCTCCTCTCTTCCTCTTCCTCTGTCATAATCAAAGCAGACTCTCCAGAGACAGATGAGGAGCCAGTCACACATGGCTGGTCCAGCTGGAGGCCAGAGATGATCTCCAGCTCTTCTCCAGCCTCCTTGGCCAACAATCATTTCTAGGGCGATCCATTCTTTCTGGGTATGGCTGATGTTACCTTCTGTTGGTAACAAGTTGTGTAGGTAACAAGTTGTGCATACAAATATCTATAATGTAACACATGCCAGTAGCCCGATTTGTAGCACAGCTCTAACAACTAGTCTAGCTTGCTCACCCAGTAGCCACCTAGCTGGCAGCAAACACACACTTAAGTGAGTCACGCAGTGCCTTCCTGCTAAGCACCCACCCAGGTTCTTTTGAGGGGGGCAAGGAGTAATTAAGAATTCTAATAAATGGCTAAATCTCAAAGCAAGATTTCCAGTCCCTGGTGCACAAAGGCACACCACATAAATATGTTTTGTTTGTTCATTAAGAAAATTTATATCCTGCTCCACTGGTAAACACCACTCTGGGTGGCTTTTGCCACCAAACATAACCTCACTGCTTCAGCCTCTGAACCAGGGGATCATCTGGTATGTCAAGGCCACATGTACTTGTCTCGTATTTATACAGACTGAAGCAACAATTGGTGCAGAGCATAAGTAAGAAATTATGCAATGTTGGGATCATTCATTGTTGCCAACACAGTAACATTTATCAAAGCAACAATAGATGAATTAAAACCAGTAATTGTGAATGCCTGTTGGAAGAACTTATGAAGCGAAGTTGTGTATGATTTCAAAGGCTTCCTGGCTATTGATGCGGAGGTGAAGAAAATAATTCATGTAGCAAGACAAGTTGGTGGAGAGCAAATTTTCAATATGATTGATGAAGAAGTGGAAGAACATATCAAAGAACATCAAAAAGTACTGATGAATTAGGAATGAGCAGAAATCATTGTCACTGACTGAGGAATAGGAAGATGAGGAAGAACAAAATGAAACCAAATCAGCAACACGGACATTGGAAAAGTTTGGCAAAGTGTTTTTGATTTCATAGACTTTAAATTAAAAAAACCCATCAAAGTCTTAAAGCCACTTATATAGTCACCGAAGCATTAGAACCTCTCCAGTAAATGTTGGATGAATTGAAAAGAAAGAAGCAAGAAGTACATATTATGAAGTTTTCCAAAAAGACTGAAAGAACAAAGCATATCCACTATTGGCGATCCCCAACCTTTAACATCATTTGCTGCTTCTCTGACTTTGCAGTTCGAGGTTTTTAATGTGTTTTTAATCCGGTTTTTTTTTAAAAAGCCATGCTTCCTTTCCAAAGAGGAAAGGGAACAGGGGGCTGATCCGGTTTGGTTGGGGAGAGAAAGTGCCCTCTCTCCCTAAGCAAACCGGCGGTCCCAGCGTGGGACCACCACTTTGCTTGGGGAGGGAATGTGCATTCCCCCTGCAAGCAAAGTTTGATTGCTTGTTAGGATCAAAGCTTGATCACTCGCTGGTTTATTATGATTGAGGAACCTGTATTTCATATGTTTATTATTATTTGTATTTGGTTGGTTTGATATTGCATTATTTTTGATCATACTGCTGTTGTTATGGAATGTTATATGTATTGATTCTGTGAACCATCCTGAGTTGGTTTTACCAAGTACGGTGGTATATAAATCAAATAAATGAATGAAATGAATGAATAAATCAAGCTTTGCTTGCAGAGGGAACACACATTTCCCTCACAAGCAAAGCTTGATCACTTGCTGGGATCAAGCTTTGCTTGAGGAGGGAGCACGTGTTCCATCTACAAGCAAAGCTTGATCCCAGCAAATGATCAAGCTTTGCTTGGGAGGGAATGTGCCTTCCCTCCCCAAGCAAAGCGGAGATTGCTCAGTGGGCACAGCATTGTCGTGTTTGAGAAGCTGACCCTTGGTAGTGCTGGCATGGCTAGGAAGCCGACCGGGGCTTTCCAGCCATGCCAGTCAGCTTCCCACTCATCGCTGCTGCTTTGGGCTACTGTGATGAGGACATCAAACTGATGGGTCGCTGGTTGTCTGGTCGCTTTCACTCCTACATTTGACCTATTGTATACTGACATGTTGGCTGGCACAATTCTCTTTTGTTTTACAGGTCCTCTTTTCCCGACCGGGCTTCTGCAAGTGTGGACACAGCTTTATATATTGGGCCGGGCAGCATGCGATGTGTACCCCTATGTGGTGTACACCTGGGTCTGCAAGACCATGCCTTCCTGATGTGGAGGGGAAACTGGGGCATGCGTTGGAGCCATTTGCTGCCTTTCATCTCTGAGTCATTTCAGTGCCCACCTCCAGACATTTTATTGTTGCACCTAGGCGGCAACAACCTCAGTGTAGTTACTGGGGTCGATCTGAGCATGGCTGTGTGCTGTGCTATTCTGTTGATTCAGCATTGGTGGCCATCCATTAGGTTCATGTGGTCTTGCATAATCCCTCGCGCTGCCTGTTGGGTGCCCTGTGACCCTAGGTGCATTGACCGTGCTAGGTGTGGTGTCAATCAATCCATTTCTAATTTCATCAGGGAGAACGGAATTGGTACCATGGTGGAGCACCCTGAGATCTGGGTTGAGGGACAACATTTTGTCCACCAAGATGGGGTGCATCTTTTTGAGGTCAGGATGCAACTTTTCCTAGCTGCTCTGCACTTGGGCCTCCAGTTTGAACTTTCAGGCTTAATGAGGTTGGTGTCTAGTTAAGTACTGCCACCTGTCTGACAGGTAACATGGGTAAGGATCCTAAATTTAGCCCAAGTTAACATTGTTTAGGGAAAGCATTGGGGTCCAACTGCCCAGGACAGAGAGAAAGGAAGCAAACAAGCGGTTGGATCAAAATGTAGAATCTGAAATGGGGTCTAATAAAGCTTGACAGCTTGTTAGTCAATTATCTGGTCACAAAATACAAAGATTTAACATTGATTCTAATTTGGGCTGATAAATGAAAAGGATACTAAATTGGAAGTAATAGAAAATTGGTAATCACATTGCCTGTGTTACGTTGGCCCCCGTGCAGAGCAGTTATACAGAACAAGCTATGCCACAGTTTGGTTAAATAAAGTGGCCCGTTGTTTTAAATCCATAAAATGTCTCCATCTCTTACTTGGGAGGTTGGGGGGCAAAAGAGTAATTTCTGTTAGAATATCTCTCTCCCTTCTCTTCAGCTGAAACCAGTTCACTTAATTAGCAATTAATTAATTAAGGGTACTAAGAGAATACTAAGAGGGTGCTAAAAGAAAATCCCTTTATGACCTAGATAATTCCTTTACTCATGATAACATCCAGGTACAAAGATTATTCTAAACTGATCTGCAAATTAATGGATTTCTCACCCTCCTTTTCACATGGTCTTCCCAGGCATCAGTCAGGTTCTTGAACCTCTGTTCCTATTATTTGCCATTTTCTTGATACCACTACAGGACTGTGCTTCTTGAGCTGAAGTGTTTTTTCTGATGGAATAGCAACAATCTTACATGCACTAACACTGGTCATCAGTGAGAGATAGCTTTACAGCCTAATGTGGTTGTCCTTTTGCCATTAACTGGACAGGTAAAGTTCTTTCCCCACCTCTGACATTTGAGGCAAACTCCTATTTCCTCTTCCTGTTTGTTTTCTTCATTCTGTTATTTAGCGAAACTCCATCCGTCTCTGACCTTCCTCCAAGCATGAACTGGAGACTCCATTTTCCATTTCACACCTTCTATCTTTTTTTAAACATTAAATTTTTCCAGAGTACTTTTATAATGCAATGTGCTAGTATGTATGAAAAAAACATAAAATACAATAACCTCAAAGGGAAGGCTGATGAAACTGAGCTGATATCTCCATGTTTCTGTATTGTTCTTTCTATCTTATACTCTGCTAACAAGAGAGAATAGCCAAAATGAAAAAAAAAATCCCCAATATATTCAGACCTTGAGTATTTGAATGAAAAGCAGGTACAACCTTATTTGAAGTCGACTCAGGTTGCTGCCTGTGAAATTTACTCTTGAGTTTAATGCAGCCATTTCACCCATTACACAAATGCAAAGGATCTGTGATTTTTAGAGTCTACATACAAGTGGCCGATGAATGCTTTTGCATGCATAAGAAACATAGCAGCATTATCTCCGAAATTTTACAAAACTTGTCCTTACTCATGTAAAATGCTAGACACCACTCTCTACTTCACATTTTAAATAAAAATGAATCATAAAATATTTGAAAAGAAGGAGCCGAGCCATGGCATTTAAATTAATTTTCAATTTGATTTATTGGATGCACATTTTGATACAAGTTCTCAATGTATTCAGTTTAGAGAACTGGATGGATGCAGCATACATATTAATGTAGGAAACATTTTTTCTATTGTACAGTCACTGAAAGGCTTGAAATCTAGTGAACACTATGAAATTAAGAGTTAGCCCTGCTGAACCCCATGTTTACTCCTGCATAAAAAATATACAGGATGCACAGTTCTGGTCAAGTAAACTGTGTCGCTTAAAGTATATCTAAGATTTCAGTGACGGTCTGAGCATAATGAACATTTATTCTCAGAAGTATGTCCTTGCCATACATTTATGTTCTGGGATATATGGTAATAACAATTTGTGCAACTACCATTTGTGATGTTGTTCTACACAGCCCATCATCATGGAGTAGGCTGCAGAGTGAATCACAGAGAGGCTTGTCTGTAGTTCTCTGGTTTAGCTCCCATCATTGTTGCCTTCCATGCAGCGATGGGATGTAACAGGTTCTAACCAGTTCGCCAGAACCAGTAGTTACTTTTCCCAGTGTCCCAGAGAACCAGTAGCAGCTTTTGGGGGGAACCACCTTTGGGGCTTACCTTTCTACTGGTTCCCCCACTGTGCATGCACACCAAGCACTTGGTGTGCATGCATCCCTACAGTGCTTGGTGCGTATGTACGGTCTCCTTGCTGTCCTCCTAAGCGGTAGCCTCCTTTCCCCGGCCGCAGGTGTGTTCCGTGGTGGCGGGGCGCAAAATGCTCTGCCGGGGAAGTAAAGCCGCCGCTGCGGCTTTTAAGCATAGCCTCCGGAACAGGTGGTGGGAGTCCCGGCTAGGCGTGGTGGTAGCCTCCTTTCCCCGGCCGCAGGTGTGTTCTGTGTAGAAAAGCCTGTGAAGAAAACCTCATTCATTTTGATTCTTCCCCACCAGAATTTCTGTCCAATGTAATAATTAAGATTCCAATGTTTTGCACACAAGTATATGTACTGTGTATAGGAAATAAATTACTGCAGTACTAATAAAATCATGGTTAGCTCTACTACTAAGTAAAGAGGAACCTGCCCCTGGTGGTTAATGGTTAGAGGCAGAACTGGCATTCAACCAGCATTTCCTCCTTAGTTACCTGGCCACTTCCCTCTTTTTGGGAGACAGAACTGGGTTCCTTACCCTGTCTGTCTGGCACAAAACTCCACCTTGCCCGCTGTTTGCCAGTATGGCAAAGGATCCTGTTCTCTCGTCAGTGTTGAAGTAATATGCAGCTGCTAGCACGGTCAGATTCTGCAAATGGAATGGGCAGACACCATTTCATCCTTTGCCTCAGGCAGCAAAATTGCTTTTAGCCTTCCTCAGGGAAAACAAAATAAATCTCAATATTTTTAACAGCTGCATATGTGGCTCGAATTAGGAATCCCATAACCAGAGGGGATCTCATAAACCCACAAGCCTACTGCCTGATTCCACCCAGTTTTAAGCAAATAATTCCAATCTCAGAATATGAGTAAACCTGGTTTAGGTACCATGTCACCCTGCTCGCCTTAACACTTGACACTTTGACTGGAAACTGCTGCTATGCTGGCACATAACACAGGCTGGGTAAACAAAATATTTATTTATTAATTAAATGTATATATTTATGCCAGCCCATTCAAGAAAAGACTGAGAACAAAATTTCCTTAAAACCCCACAGAATCTATTCATTGTTTAATTGGGTGATGTATTAAAAGACATGGATATTTGTCTCACATTCCACTTACATACTGAAGTGGATGGGCGAACTTTGCACAGCTGGATGTGTTTAAAGTAGTTAAAGTATAACATAGATTGGGAAAAGGTTCAGTACCATCCACTTGGCTCCCCTTGTGTAAATTATTAGTTTGTATAAAACGGGTGAATGCTAGGTCTGTTTTTTATCAGAATTAATTGGAAATACAGAGCAGAGGGGCAGCGGGTCAGGCTCCAGGTAAATAATTTTTTAAAACAAAAGAGAGCTCAGTGTCCTAATGGGCACATAACTCAGAATAACAAAAAGGCCCACCCTGTTATGTTTCACTCGTGTCCCCTTACCCAGGCTTTATATGTATTTCATCAGAGCAAGGATCTGCATGTCAGAGGTCTTAATTCGGAGCTGTGGCAAAAGCAAAAGTTCTCCCTTCATTACACTATGCAACAAAAACAATTTTGCCCCTGCTACTAGGTTGAAAATATGTTCCTTATAGTAATTCATATGTGCTGAATACAGAACTGAATTCGGATTTGCTCTGGCATGTCAGAAAAAAAAGTTATGTGTAAAGGTTATCAAGGAAAATGCTATTAACTATGTTGAAAAGCGATTGTGAGAAATTTTAGGGAAATTAAGGTGTGTACTTTGGGATGAAAACACTAAATATTATAATTAAGAAGTGAATTATAAATGTTTATTTACCTCTGAAATGAGTCAGGGACCCTTAGTTACACTAAAATTGACAATGGCTTGGTTTAAAAGTGTATAGAGCTTCTTGCTTTCTGCTTGTGAACATCTTCTGTTGCTCTCTCCAAAAACCAACAGTAATCCCCCATCATGTTCGGACTGAAGCGGCCTTGATATCTTGCTTCCATGGTGGACATCTCCTGGTGGAATCTTTCACCGTGCTCGTCACTCACGGCTCCCATATTTGACGAAAAGAAGGTGAGATGTGAATGTAGGAAATGCATCTTTAGTGACATTCGGCAACCGAGGTGCTGGAAGGCTGTTAGCAAGTTGTCCACAATTTCTGCATAATTGTTTGCTCTGTGGTTCCCAAGAAAGTTGTGCATGACAAGCACAAATGCATCCCAAGCTGCTAGTTCTCGTTCCGTGAGCTCCAATCTGAATTGTGGACATCGAATCAACTTTCATATTTCTGGTCCAACAAAGACTCCTGCTTTCAATTTTATCTGTTTTCATCTTTCCAAACTTGCCTTTTGGGTACTGAAAACCACGATTTGTTTTATCCATCGCTGCAACAAACGGTTTCATAAGACGCAGTTTGATATAGAGTGGAGGTAGGTAAATCTTATTACGATCCACAAGAGGTATATGTTGAACGCTGTGCTGTCCGACTACATGTAAATTTCTAGGTAGCCAATTTTTCACTATGTAGTGATTCTTGTCATCATGAGTAAGTTCCACTCCTTCAATCTGGAACCCAACAGTTCAGACTTTTCTTTCGACAGGGACAAATCGCGAACCAGGTTGTTCAATTCGGCTTGGCTGATCAAATGTGGCTTTTTAATGTCACTGTTGGGATCATTCGTGTATTCCATAGCTCCAGCGTCACTGTCATTACCTTCAATATCACTTCCTTCATTGTTCATTGCATCGGATGAAGGAGGAATTGGTACTGGGTAATCTGTACCATGTGCCACAGGCTTTAGAGCAGACTGACAATCCGGATACACAATTTTTGACTTGTTCTTCTTGCTGTACCCGCATATGATGGTCAAGCAGAAATAGCAATCCGAATGGTGATCTTTCTGCTCCCGCCAAATCATGGGAACAGCAAAAGCCATTCGATTTTGCTTACCGTTTAACCTCTGGGCTAGGCCGGAGCAACAGACTGTGCAACAGAGATTACGAGCCCAGGATTTTGTTTGATTTTCGATTTCACATCTGAAGTAATGTTTGTAAGCTATATGTAGTTTTCTGGACATGTTCTTGCATTGGTCAGACGTCGTATCCTTGCCACAAATGTAGCAAATGTTGCTGCCCTTTAGAAAAGGAGTGAAAACCTGGCTGGCAGGTTTGGTTTGGGGAGTGGATGGTTCAATTTCCCCAGCCAATTGGTTGGTTTGATCCCAGTATGCCTATGTTACAATTTCTAGCTTTTAATACTAAGTTTTTTAAAGTTTTTAAAGTTTTTTAATTCTTTTAAATGGTTTTACAATTGTTGTAAATCGCCCTGGGTCTCTTTTGGGAGGAGGGTGATAAACAAATTTAAATAAATAAATAAATAATAAATAAATAAATAAAAGCAGTCCGGACAATTCACACAGCTGCGCCTATTCATCTTTCGTTTACTGAATCACCATGTACCAAATTACTGAATCGTCTTATACGAAATCACTTAAATGCATGTTACTGTGACTGGTGATTAATAAAACACAGAACCACACTAGCACGAACTATTCTCTAGTCACATCTGAATCAGACTGATGGACGAACACTCTCTCTCTCTCTCTCTTGTACATCAAACACGGCTTGTTGATGCAGCTACATATTAACCCATGTACAGGCTTTTAATATCATATGACTTTCAGCTATAACTTTCTGATTACAACATTTCTGATTACAACATCAGAATCAGCGCACCCTATTACATAACAATCACGTTATTTTCACCCAGTAGCAAATTTTTTGTTGCGTAGTGTTATAAGCGCAGCCGTGGCAACCTCAGGCTCTGGAGGTTCCTCAGGTAACATACCTTCATTGCTTAGTGCATATAGTGTGAGTTGTTGTTATGCACAGTCAAGTTAGAATAAACCCTAATGGGGTTTTCTGCAGTGGCGGGATATCAAAATTTTTACTACCCCACCATGACGTCATGGATGTAGTGGGTGGGGCCAACGTCATGATGTCATGATGGAGCCAAAGGAAAATAAAAAAGAATTAAAATGAAATAAAATAAACACACACACACACACACACACACACACCTCAACCTACCCACCCACCCACCACAAACAAAACACCCAGGAAAATTTACCAGAAGCAAGCAGGGAGGAAACACGGTGGCGTGGCACGTGTGGCGGCACGGCGGCATGGCGCGGAAAGGCTGCCACTGCTACTTTTGGACACGTCATGCTTCCTTTCTGGGTAGCCAAAATGGCTGCCTGGAACTGCGCATGCGTCAAACTTCTATTTGAGATATGCACAGTTCTATTTTTTACTGCGCATGCGTCAAATAAAAGTTTGATGCATGCGCAGTTCCGGGCAGCCATTTTGGCTGCCCGGAAGTCACTTCTGGAGGTGGCCTGGAGAGGCGACTGTACCGGGGTTTTTCCACACACACACCGGTGACCCCCTCCATAATGTTGTTACCAGTTCTGCCGAACTGGCCCAAACTAGTAACAACCCTCCACTGGTTTTCTGGTTATGTGAGATATTTAGGGGGGTGGCTTTACTAGCTCCACATCTCCAGTGAATTTCTATGGCCAGGGATTCAAATTATGGTCTCTGGGGTCCTAGAATGACACTGTATATGCAACATGACTCTGGGTATAAATGTGAGTGCTGGTGTGGGGCAAGCTACTCATGTCTCTATAATTTGCTTGCCTTTGAGTTCTACACATTTTGACAGAGCTCACTCAAAAGTAGGCATTATCCCTATCACACAGAAAAGCACTCTCTTCTCCTTCCACCTCATAGACACCCATGGCTTACTGTTGACTCACCCTGTGATAGGGTGACACCTCACTTGCCTCAATGGATGCACTGCCACTGTATTTAGCAATCATGGTTCTGTGCTCCAGAACCCTCCAAAATCTATGCAATGAAATATATTAGAATATATTAATAAATATATTAAGTTTATTTAAAACCGTTTAAAAAACCAACGTTAAAAACCATAGGCTGCAAAAATATAATACAGTTTCAGCTGCTTGCCAGAAGCGGAATGAGGTTGAGCAAGTTTGGCTTCCCTAAGCAAAGGTCCCCAACAGAGGTGCTGTAACAGAGAAAGCCCTGTTTTGTGTACTCACAAACTAGCCTCTCAAGGTGGGGGGATATGCAACAGCACCTCTGCTGAAGATATCATTTTCTGAGCAAGCTTATACAGTGGGATTGTGGGAAGGGTCCCACACGCAGAGCAAGGTGGTGCCAGTTCATGAAGCACTTTGAGAGAGGAACAGCCCCCCCCCTCCGGTTGGCTGATATGAACATGCTAATCGCCGTCTGGGTTTTTAGGCTATTTGTTCGTCTATTTGCCACAAAGATTTTATAATGTGTTTTATGTAAAGTTTTTAATGGTTTTTAATGGCATGTTGGGTCTTTTATACAAGGTTATTTGCAATAGGATTGTGAGCTGTCCAGAGTTGGTTTGGTGAGTGGATGGCAGTGGTGGGCTCCAAAAAGTTTTACTACCACACTATGGGCATGGTATGGTGGGCTTGGCCAGGAGGAAAGCCTTGCGTTGCACACAAATTAGGACTACTTTATTTCAAAACTTGGATGGGCAGGGTCAGCCAGAATTTCTGCTACCGGTTCTGGTGAACTGGTGCAAACCTGCTGATGCCCACCACTGGTGGGCGGCCGTACAATCAATCAATCAATCAATCAATCAATCAATCAATCAATCAATCAATCAATCAAACAAACAAACAAACAAACAAACAAACAAACAAACAAACAAACAAACAAACAAACAAACAAACAAACAAACAAACAATAACAGCCACCGTTGTTGTTGCCGCCGCCGCCGTTATCTGTGACCCCCTCAGAGTGCAACTGTCATTCATTTTTCAGTTACCAGTGCCATTATAAAAACAGTTGTTTTGGTTCCAAGATATCTTATCTCAGCTATCACAAGGAGACCTCTGAATCTTCTCTATTATGTGCAACTGATTTCTCTCAGGAGCACAGAAGTGAAGAGCCGCTGTGCTTAACTCTCATGATGATAAAGGAGAGCTTTTGATCCATAATGTGTGAATAGTAGTTTAACCATTTCCTGTGACTGGCTATGCACGATGGATGCTGACTGGAAGAGCAGTTTTTATTGCACACAATGTCGCTTGAATTGTCAGAGGCTAGTACTCTTTCCTCAGTGTGAGGATGTTTGAAAACTTTACCTCCCATTTTCTTTGGTGATTTATTTACTGATTTGTTAAAAGCTGATCACTAAGCTTGAAGGGTTTTCTGTTTATGGCGATGCCTTTGTGTATCATGTTGTCCAGGAAGGAGATGCTGCCAAAGTTGGTCAGAGTGAGTTTGTCCAGGAAAAAAACAACACAAGGGTATCATATTGGTGGGAAGTTAATGGTTACACCTGTGGATGAGAAAGACATGTAACTGGAAGATGTTTATTTTCCAGCTCATTAGACAGAGTGGGACTATTTTGTGAACAAGAAGAAAGGTCTGTTAGGATAACTGAGCAGGATTTCACTCTAAATTTCATACTCAAGCCAAGGTACTCACAAAGAATTCTCATGTTAATTCTGTATTACTAGCTATGGCAAGCCCCTGTAAAGTTTCTATAGAAATTCCACATGATCAGATATTTAAAACAAAGGTATGGAGATTTTTGTTTACTCTGAGGTCCACATTTCCATTTGTTGTGGACCATATTCTGCTACATGTGAAGTGCCATAACTGTAACTGTGGGAGGGAGGGGAGTTTAGCCAGCCCACTATCTCTCTTTTAAATCCACACATGTATGTAATTTGATGCCTTTATAGATAAAGGGGAAAAATTATTTAAAGAACAGAACAATAGCAACAGGCATCGTGTACTTAGAGAGAAAATGCATTTCCTGTCCTTTGCTATGAGTCTTTCTATTCTATCAATGTCTTCTGTGTGGAAAGCAGTGGCATGGTGGGAAATCTGAAAGTTCAGGAACTCTTCAGAACAGATTTCTATTCCAATTCTTATACCAGATTCCGATTCAGGACTGTCAGCACTCCTTAGAAAATGAAGCACAGATAAAGGCACACACACAGGCAGCTGGCTTGGTCCATGTCTACAAATAAGGAGACAATCTTATGTGAATTTCCCCAACTATTACTTCAATGCCTGAATCAATTTTGAGATGTTTGACAAAATTGGGAGGTGGTAGGAGGAGAACCAGGGAAGGGGAATTAGGATAAGTGGGCATTCTGAGGACAAGTAATCGTATCCCTCTAAGTATCAATAATGCACATAGACCAAATTCCTATTGCACAACTATATATGTGCACCTGGAGGTTGTGCTCAGAGTAGTTGCACAATGGCTGAGTTGGAGTGTCATTCCTTCAATACTTCTGCTGTTGCATTGCACAATTGATTGTGCTGCTGATGCACAGCCAAATGCGCAGTAGCATGGCATCATTCTTTGTTGCTGAGTGTATGGTCTGGGACATTATGTTACACCAGCATGAACAGGTGTCACTTGCTCAAAAGCCAGTCATGTCCGACTCTAGGGGCAATGTTCATCTCCATTTACAGTCAAAGAGCCAGTGCTGTTTGCATCTGCAGACATTTCCATGGTCATGTGGCAAGCATGACTAGACACTGGAGTGCATGGATTGCTGTTATCTTTCCTCCAGAAGCAGTACCTATTTATCTACCTGCAATTTCTTGCTTTTGGTAGGTTGGCAGGATCTGGGACAGACGATGAGCACTCACTCCGTCGCATAATACTCAGGTCTCAAACTGCTGATCTTCTGGGCATCAAGTTCAGTGTGTTAACCACTAAACCACCATTTTTGAATCTATGTAGAAACTAACAATTTTGACTGATAGGGTAATCTACAGTCAGTTCTCTAGCATTCAGAAAGGAGGTCCTCTTATACCATGAAAATCTGCAGAATGGTTTAACTACTTCTGGGGGTTGGGGGTAAGGTACATCTTTAAGAGGAGATCAATATTCCTAGAAAGTGAGCAAGAAATATATTATGTAATGCACATGCCAAGCACAAGCTCTGACTCTTTTTAATGAGAGCAAGGAACTCATCTCCCTGTTGAGGCTCTAGCTATAATGCTGGGAGAAATGAAAAGGTGCAGAAATGAAAGTGAGCAATTCTCTTCAATATTGGTTTAATCATCGAAAGTTTTCATCATTTTCTGATATACCAATGTCTTTGTTGTCGTACAGTTCATTTTATCCCATTGAAGCTAAAAATCAGTCTCAGTATCAATGGATAGAAATTGAAAAGACATCCGTGCGATTCACTTTTCCATTTTGCTCCTCCCAGAAATCTATAATATGGGAGGAAATCCATTTCAGAAGAAAACAAAACTAGATGGGAAACTACACATACATTGCAAAAGCATAGCGGACTAAAAATATACAGATATAATTTGAAAACTGCAGTGCAAAAATGTGTCCATTAGAAAAATTGCAATGCAAACATGGGTACATAAGGATGCATTTAAAAAATCTATTAAACTCTACATGTGGTGATGAATAGAGAAATCTTGTATCCTGATTCAGAAATTGGACAAAATAATGCTGGTGCAAAATAAAATAAACTCATCAGGAATGTGCTTATTAGATTGTTCTTATTTCTATCTCCAGGTTCCTTTTTTTACTTTAGTTTTCTACATCCATTTGTGAAAAACGAAGAGCTAATCACCTGGAAATCTCACCAATGTAAAGCATGAAGTGGTTTTCACATAATTCAAGTTGTTTTTAAGTATGTTTATGAAGTTTTCAAATGTTTAGATAGCCTTTGAAATTATGTAATTTACTGTGATGTTAGTTCAACTTGTTTTAATCGTTGTGAGCTATCTTGGGTCCTCTCACAAGGAGAAAGTTGGCCTAGAAATTCATTCATTCATTCATTCATTCATTCATTCATTCATTCAATCAATCAATCAATCAATCAATCAATCAATCAAACAAACAAACAAACAAACAACACAGACAGTAGTCTCACACTCAGTGCTGTGAGACAGGGAGAGACAGTTATGAATGTGACTCATAAGAGGCGATTGCATTCCCTCCTTTCACTTCACTGCTGATGTTTCGTGGTAGGAACAAAGGTTTCAGACTGTGCAGAGGATGGGAATGAAGACTTTTTGGGAGTCTAGTGTTTAGTCCTTGGCTGTCCTCCCAACAGACACAACATCTGGCCCTAAATGTATTCTCTAGTCCCAGTCGTCAAGATGGGTGAACAGTGGTTTTTGTGGGCTTTGACACGTCCTAAACTACTAATTAAATATGTAAAGTTAGTTAGAGTTTACAGACTTTCCCACCACCTCTATAATTTCAACCCATAATTTTTTTCTACCCACAGATGATTCACTTTTAAAAAGGAAAACATAGTTTCTTTATACACTTGGATTAGGAAAGCACCCACAAGAGGCAGATTGGCAATGTATGTTATGTCTCATTCACTCTCTCTCACACACACACATTTTAATTCTTTATTTTTATATTCTGCTCCATTGTTCACATCCCACCAAAAGCAAATCTGTTTTTTTTCACAAGCCTGCTCTGTCCTGAGTGCAAGTGTAACCTGGTGCATATGGCAAAGAAAATGACTGACAGGCAGAACACCTGGAATGTAAACTGGGGTATGGGAATATTGCCTAGTAGCTGGGTATAACTCCAATTTAACCTGGGTTTCTTGCACATGTATATAAAAGATAAATTCTGCTCAACATTTTTCTGCCTTTTATAACACAGGGCTTTTCAATAGAGAGCATTTGCTCCTGCCCTGCTTTCTTGCACTTGATGTGCAGGCTTTATTGGTTCCCCCCTATATATTAAATAAAACAGGACTGTGCCTTCTGGTTAGCTTCCTTAGTATCATAGTTCTTGCCAGTGTCTATAGCTGCAAATGGACCCAAATGCTCACACAAGTGGTTCAACTACACTACATTATATATCAGTGCTGCATCATCATTACAGCACAATTAGATGGATCTCTCTCTCTCTCTCACTGGACTGCAAGCTCTATAACTTTCAAAATCTCCTAGGCAGCATGGTCTGTATATTCTGGGAATTGTAGTAAAAAACCTCCACATTTCCGTACTGAAGCTGCAGGCTGAATTTGAGATAATTGCTATGCAGCAGTTTGAGTGTGAGAAAAATTTCAGTGGAGAGACATTGGTTCAATGTAACTTGTCATTATGGCTGAAAGCATTTTAATGTTGGAGAGCCATAGTTCAGGAAACGTTCTGTGCAGAACTAAGAAGTAACTTAGTTTTTATAATGCAATGTTTTTATAACAAGTTACATTATACAGTTATGAGGTCAAAAGCAGTTACTTTTTTGTTTGCTGTAATCCCCATGGCTGTAATTCACTGCTTTCTAATTGAATAAAAATGAATATTTCCCTTACTGGGAGGTAGAAAGGAAGGGTTCAGTGGAACAATAATAGCAATGTGAGTTTCTGCGCTTCAACACAAGGGGAAATAACTTTTCAAAAAGTCTGCTTTGTTTTGGAGTTTGGTAGTTAGAGGGAGATAGAAGGCAGCATAGGCAGAGAATGCAAGTACTATACAGTAAAACACCGGATAACGCTAGAATCAGATAACAATGCAAGATTTTTGGAAAAATCTTGCATCGGAGAATGATCCTTTAGCATTATCCGATTCAATTGTCTGGGAGGTGGAGGGGTTGGATTGGGTAGAACATCTACCCAATGCGCACAAACACACCCCAGTGAGGGATCGCTGCTACTGAACTAGGGTCGGGGGAAAGGCACGCGGGTGCCTGCCTTTCCCCGACCATAGTTCAGCCTGAGCGATCGCTGGACGAAGCCTAGCGGTGCCTGGGCTAGCTAGCCCGAGCGCCGCTAGGCTTTGTCAACAGCCTGTTCAGGCTGTGTTCGAAGCCTAGCAGCTTCGGACACAGCCCACACGTGCTGCGGGAGAAGGCTAGCCCAGCTCGGCTGGGCTGGGCTAGCCTTCTTCCGAAGCCCTTGCGGTCTGTGTCCAAAGCTGCTGGGCTTCGGACACAGAGCGGGGACCTCTTCCCCCCACCCTACTGGCCCCTTAGCGCTTGCTAAGGGTCCATTAGGGGGGGAGAAGGTGCCTGTTCACGCGCCTTGTGGCACATGAGCGGGCGCCTAATCTTGCCACCCAACACGACCCTTAGCAAGCGCTAAGGATTGTGTCGGGTGGCAAGACAAGAGGCACCCGCTTGTGTGCCTTGTAGCGCACGAGTGGGTGCCTGTTCCCCCCTAATGGCCCCTTAGCAAGCGCTAAGGGGCCATTAGGATGGGGGGAGAGAAGGTGCCCATTCGCACGCCTTGTGGCGTGCGAATGGCAGGTGCCTGTTCCCCCCACCCTAATGGCCCCTTAGCAAGCGCTAAGGGGCCATTACGGTTGGGGAGAGAAGGCACCCATTCATGCGCCTTGTGGTGCGCAAACGGGCGCCTTCTCTTGCCACACGACATGATCCTTAGCAAGCACTAAGGATCGCGTCAGGTGGCAAGACAAGAGGTTTGCCCCCGAAGTCAAGCTGACCCTAGGCTAGCAATCACTAGCCTAGGGTCAGTTTGACTTCAAGGACAAACCGCGCAGTTTGTCCCTGACGTCAGGGCTTTTTTTTTTTAGTGTTGTTCGATGCATGCATCGAACAACGCTAAAAATCGGATAACATCATGACTTGTGGAACCATGTCATAATGTTATCTGATGTTCTACTGTAACTCCATACTCCATCCTTCTCTTGTTCCCAAAGATCTTGAGAGGAGATACATGTTTCTTCAGCAACAAAGAAAGACAGCTGTGCAATCCATACACAATGCAAATGCAGGAGAAAGGCAGTAACTTTACTGGATCACAAAATAATCAAGTATTATGTGAGCTTTGGTGAGTCAAGATCAGAAAAGTTCAAATGTCCCCTCCCCCCCAGTGATTCAAGAAAGGTGTCAACTTTCTCCTGTACAGTATTTGCAATGCTTCTTCAGGGTTTCTTGGTCCTCTCCATTTTCACTTACTCTTTTTCCATTGACAGGCCACAACTGCCATATATACCTTCACCGCTGCCACCACATACAGAGAGAGAGAGAGAGAGAAAGACGTAAAGGTAAAGGTTTCCCTTGCTTGAAAGCCAGTCGTATCCGACTCTAGGGTTCAGTACTCACACCATAATATAAATTATTTATAATATTATTTATTAGACTTGTATACAGTATATGGCTCAGTAAGGCATTTCCTCACATGTACACCCAAACAGGTTATCAATGTGCAATAAACAAAACTGACCATTTGAGGGAGTTGGTGAAGATTTCCATATGTTTTACAGTAACAGTAACATGTTAGTTGTTCTAGCAGATGGGAGAACTGTAGCTGTAACAATCTTCTGCTAGTCCCAAGTACTCAATAACAGAATGAGTCCTTTTCAGAAAAGTAATATTCCAAACACTCTTTTTGTGTTTAAAATATTGGGAGTCAAAAGTAACTCGATGCTCAAGTCCTGAAGTATCCAGACACAGAGCAAAGCCATTTGAAAATTCTGGAGGTGAGGAAAGCTCCTACCATGAAACCATCACACAAACAGTTCTTAAGGGTTTTTATTTTCAAATGATGGACTATCTAAACTGCCTTTCTTTCTTCTTTGAAAAAAATGCAAGAATTTGTAACATGATTTAGCGGTATGTAGAGAATCAGTAGGACTGCGGTGGCTTAGTGGGTAAGATGCTGAACGTGATTACAGGAAGTTCGGCAAGGTCAGTAGTTTGAGACCTAAGTGCTGCATAACGGAGTGAGCTCCTCCTCTGTCCCAGCTCCTGCTAAACTAGAGGTTTGAAAGCAAGGAATTGCAAGTAGATAAATAGGTTCCACTCTGGTGGGAAGATAACAGCATCCTGTGTGCTGTGGTGTATAGTCATGCCTGCCACATGACCATGGAAACATCTGCAGACACAGACAGCACTGGCTGTTTGGCAGTAAATGGAGATGAGCACTGCACCCTAGAGTCAGACATGACTGGCTTTTGAGCAATGGCAACCTGTACTATAGGATACAGCTGTGAGGGCAGGAGCTGCAGAAGAAGGCTATCTGGAAATCTCTTGTTTGGAAGAGGAGTTGTTGTATCTACTATGTCAATTTGCAAATGCTTCCTTGATTCTGTCAGTGATGCTGAGTTTGTTCTCTTTGAATCTTTATTTGTAAAGTTTTTTTTTATTTTGTTCATTTTTCTCTGCCCTCAGCCCCTTCTGATTAGAAAGCTGGCCTATAAGTCCAACCACCACCACCACCACCACCACTGTTTGCAAGTGGGGAGTGCTTAGTAATACCCTTGGGAAGTATCACATTTAGAGTGTATAAGCAACTCAGTTTCTTTTTTATATCTCAGACAACATTTTACATTTGGACTCTTATTTCTTCCAGAAGCTGAACTAAGCCAAATACAGTAATACCCTGGATAACGTGAGTACCATATAGCGCGAAAACCGCATAACGTGACAAGATTTTCGGAAAAATCTTGTATCGAATAACGCGATTTTAACGTTATCCGGAACAAGCGTATGCGTGGGGGGGGGGAGTTGGATTGGGTAGAACATCTACCCAATCCAAACCCCCCCAGCGCCCGCCCCATGATGTTTGGAAAGGGTACGGGGATCCTTACCCTTTCAAAACTTTGGGTGTGTGTCGGGCGTCGGTGGGGGCTAGCGCAGGATAAGGGGGGAACCTCCGTATCCTGCGCTAACCCCCACCAACACGTGTGCGCCTGCAAGCCACCCGATGTTCCGAAAGGATAAGGATCTTTACCCTTTTGAAACTTCGGGAGAGGAGAGGCGCCTCTCCATGGGGTCTCCCTGGCCTCGTAGCGACTCGCTGCGAGGCCGGGGAGATCTGGGTGAGGAGAGGCGCCTCTCCACGGGGTCTCCCCGGCTTGGGAAAGAGGCGGCTTGGCTGAAATTCTCTCCCCCTGCGCGGGGGTGAGGATTTCGACCAAGCCACCTCTTTCCCAGGCTCGCTATAGCAACGAGGATCGCACATCCAGGCAATTGCCTGGACGTGCGATCCCTGTTTCGCTCGCCTTAACAAGGGTCGGCTTTTCCGAATTCCCCCCTCCCCCGGGGGAGGGAGAAATTCGGAAATGCCGACCCTTGTTTAGGCGCTTTGCGATGGGAGTTTGGGGATCGCACTTCAAGGCAATGCTGTATAGCAACGGGGATCGCACTTCATGGCAATGCTGTATAGCAACGGGGATCGCAAAGCGACCCTTGCCCAGGCGCGCGAAACGGGGATCGCACGTTAAGGTAAGGGATCAAAATGGCACCCCCACTTTGATCCCTTGCCTTGACATGCGATCCCCGTTGCTATACCCGTTTGGTAGAAGAGGCTCCCGCTGGCGCGCCTTTTCGCACGCGTGCGAGCGCCTCTTCTCAGGTTTTTTTTAGCATTGTTCGATGTACACCCCTGGACAACGCGAAAAATCGGACAACGTCATGACTTGTGGAACCATGTCATAACGTTGTCCAGGGTACTAGTGTAATCATAAAGTTACAAGTGGCAGCTTTCTACTTTTTCATTCCTATGGTCTTGTCTCTAGCTGCTCTTCATCGTGTGGCAATCTGAGTTTGATCAGATAGCAATGCATTGTTTAGAACATGATTCTCAACCTGGCCCATGACACCATCCCATCTGGCCCACCTCCTCTACTGCACCTGGAAGTGGAAGTGGGCACATTTACATCACCCATAACATGCACCTGCGCATATGCAAACATGCACACAGCTGTCATAAATGCTGAAGTGGGCACATTTAAGACAGCTGCAAATGGGCTGACTTCCACTTCCTGGCACATGGTCTGGCCTGCTCAGCTGTCGAGGGACGTGGTCTGGCCCACGATATAAAAAGGTTGGCCACTCCGGGTATAGAACAACCCCAAAACTGAGGAGAGTAAGAAACAATTTTTTCTAAATGTTACAAGTTAATGAGCTTTGGGAGAAGTAATATGGCTTCAGGGAGTCAGTAGACAAGGCAATTCTCAGGAGGCTTCCTGAACTATTCTCAAGATGGGTCACAGATCTGCAAATGTGGAAGACCTCTGCCTTCATCCATCTTTGATCCATCATGATCAACACTAAAACTAAACAGCCACCATGGACCTTCTTCAGATTACCCCCCTTATTAGTTTCTCTAAAGGCTGTCTTTCCAGGTCCCAGATGCCAGAAAGTGGGAAGTCTACTATCTGACCTATTAACCTCGTGATAAGGTGTCAAGATGAGTGCCTCTCAGCAGTTTGGGTGATGAATCAGAATAGATTATACAACTTGCTAGCAGAGAGGTCTATCTTGTGGTTGAGAGGCTGCCCTTTATTGGAGTCTATAAGTTAATGCCTTTGCATGTACTGGTTCAGCAATAAATAAATAAGATATAGATGATAGCGGACTAGTATACTCATGGGAAAGATGAGATCTAGGAGGACTTTTAGGTGCTAAAGGAGTGCTCTCCACCTCGTGTTTAATGATGCCAGAAAGCTACACCAGATTGTGGCAAGAGAAAGGAATTAGAAAAGTACAATCCTGTGATATCCCAAGAAGAGTATAATTGTTGTATTTATTTATTTATTTATTTATTGGGGGGAGAGTAACTCTTTATAGACAACTGCTAGGTCCTTCATTTGTAGCAGTTCTTGCAATTGTCATTTATTGTCATTTTTAAAAATTACTTGTAAACTGCCCTGAGTCACTTCGGTGAGAAGAATGGTGGAGAAATACGAATAAATAAATACATAAATAAATACAAATTCCTAACAAATCTATTCAAGAGCTGAGCCTCAAAAATGATGCCTTGCAGGGTTTAGAGAGGTTTTGTTGTGTTTGTGTTTAATGCATTTGCTGGCAGTGCTTCAGCACTGGGGTGGCTGGAAAGAGATACACTTGGTAAATTTCTCCTATCCCCTGCTACCTATCTGATTTCTCTTGAACCAAATTTGCTAAAGCTCCCCGTCAGTTCTCTAATCTGTGCTTGCTGACAGACTGCAGGCCAAGAGAAAGACAAGTTTAAAACCCTGAAAATGCAGTGCATTTTATTTATTATGCTGTCTGAGATGTTTTCAACGAAGCAGACAGAGATAGTGCCTTGCCAAATTAGTGTCATGACTTTCCAAAGGTTTTGGTGAGTTAGCAGACTTCCAGTAAAAATACACGTTGCTGTTCAGACCTCTTGTGGGCAATCCACACCTCTCCTGGTGCCTCCTCCTATTATCCTGTGGTTTTTAGTGGAAGAGGGTGAAACCCATCCATGAATGTCTTTGGACTTCTAGTAACTTTTCTGCAAAGTATATTAATAACAAATGGAGAGAGTTAAACATGCCAAAATGCTTAGATTTCTCTCCTCCCCACCCACCTCACCATGGCTGCCCTGCCCCTGGTCTTTGCTTGCTGTAACCATATTACAAACAAGCTTCAGTGAGAAAACATAGTTTGATTGATGGGAAGGAATGGAAAGACAATTCATGGTACAAGAATGGGCTTTAGGGAAGTGGTAGGAAAGATGACCCTTGAGGTTTGTTCACTAAAACTGAAATCCATTAATGTCACTGAAGGCTTTTCTAGATTAACAAATTGTTTGCCCAGCTCTGACATTCATACTTGGCAATCTGAATGCTCTCCTTAGTCCTCAGACTTTTAAAAGCTGGCTTGCTTTGCTAAAGCACTAACATTCTTAGAATGGCAGTTTAATATTGATTTTCTTTCTGGATCTCATCTGTTTTCATGTTTTCATTGTCCAGATGTTTGGAATCTTTCTTGGTCATTAATTCCTCTTCTGAGATTCAGGGAGGGGCTGTAGCTATTTACTTGTAGAAGAACCAAAGCTGGGTCGTTGGCTTCTTGAAGGAGATATTTCTGTCTGAATGCCTGAAAATCACAACTCCTGCCAATCCTTACAGATGACATTGAACTAGGTGGGCCAATGTTCTTACTTGTTTCAAGGCAGAGGCCCACCTTCCTAGTATCATGTTAATATTGAAGCTTGGCTAGATGGTCAAATTGAATCAGGATAAATAGGGTCAGTTTAAAGTTGTATAGAGATGCAGTATCCCATTTGGTGTGCTCCTTGCATCTACATAAAAAGATTGGGTTGTTTCAGTTCAGGAAACCACACCAAATGTCAAGCGACTATTTCATTCATTCATTCATTCGTTCAACTTAGATTATCTTCCCTTAAAACAAAATAAAAGATAAAAAGTTATGCACTCTTAAATTTGGATAGGGAGGCTATCCATGTGTGTGTAGGGAAGGGAGACAGGCTAGGATTGGGCTAGTGTACTGAACTCCCCATGTTCAGTGGATTCAAGAGGCCTTATCATGGCCAGCTGAACTTTAAAATTTTAATATCCATACTCCTCCATGGGGATCTAGGACCAGTTATGGTGCTGGATCTGGTTGGTTTTCAAGCAGCCTTGGGTTGGTTTCCAGCTGAGTTGGCCAGTGGTCCTGTTGAAAACTAGGTTAAAGGTAAAGGTCACCCTTGCTCGTAAGTCAGTCATATCCAGCTGTAGAGTTCAGTGCTCACCTCTGTTTCATAGTGGAAGAGCCAGTGCTATCTGTGTTTGCAGATGTTTCCGTGGTCATGTGGCAGGCATGACTAGACACTGGAGTGCATGGAACGTTGTTTATCTTCCCACCGAAGTGGACCCTATTTATCTTCTTGCATTTTCTTGCTTTTGAACTGCTAGGTTGGCAGGAGCTGGGACAAAGATGGGAGCTCATTCCGTCCTACAGTATCCGGGTATCGAACTGCTGACCTGCCACCTTCCAGTCAGTGTCTTAGCCACTTGAGTCACTGCAGCCCCAAACCAGAGGTGGCCCAGATGGCTGACACAATTGCTCATGAATGACCACTCTGCTGCAGAGCTCAGCCATCCCTGTGGTTTACGGAGGAACTTCAAGCAATGAAGCAGCAAAGGGGAAGGCTTGACAAGCAGGTGGAGACAGGTCCCTCAGATGAGAAATTAAAAACAGGTGACCTCTATATAGCTGCACTGTGTGAAGAGGGCCAGGAAGAACTATAATGCCCAATGGATTCAGGAGATCTCTAGCCAGCAGGCTGGATTATATAAAATAGTCCAAGGCCTCATTTCAGGAGGTCACCCAAGTGTGCCTCACCAAAGCCTTCAGAGGGCTGAAAAATTTGCTACACATTTAAAATCAAAGGTTGAGGCCATCTGATGGGACCTGGGCTCCACAATTAACATAGGAGATCGGGGTGAGATGTCCATTAAACTGTTCTGTCTTGACTTTTGGGAGCTGTTTCAGCTTGTGTCATCTGAGGAGGCAAAAAGTTGCTTGCTCACTATAGACCTACCACCTCTCAATTCTATCCTTGCCCATCATGACTGGTAAAATTTGCAAGCATAGCAGTGGAGTGGGTGATGAATATTATTAATTAATTCATATTATTATAAAAACTCTGCCACAGAGAGAAACAGATCATTGATTGACAGACAGACAGACAGACAGACAGACAGACAGACAGATCTACTCATTTATTTATTGTGCCACCTTCCTCCCAGGATTGGAATTCAAGGCAGCTTACATTGTAGTTAAAGAAACAGCAATACTGAAACACAGTAATTTGCAAGTAGTAAAATACAGTTAAACCCATTATAGTATTGAAATGCAATTAAAATTTTAAAAATCTCAGTTAAAACACTAATAACATTTTATTTTTAAAATAAATAAGAGAAAACTGGCACATTCAGCTAAAACTCTGTCCTTAGCAGGCTGCCAGTTGCTGAAGATCTGCTGGAAGAAAAACAAAGTTTTTCCTGCTTTTGAAAGAACAACGAAGGGGTCACTCTAACCTCCCAAAGCAGCCACAGTGAAGGCCTTCTCTCACATCCTCAGTCTGCAAAACTGGCAGAGAGTAAGGAAGGCCTCTTGCATACCTCAAAGCCCAGGCAGGCTTACATATGGAAGAATAGGGTCGTTGGGATAGTTTGGAGCCAATTCCTTCTGAAAGAATGATCTCAGAGGAGATCAGTGCAGGGAGGTGGAAGTTTTCATCTGAAAACAGCCCAATGATTTCTGTACCCCAGTGAGCAAAGACAGCAGGTTTGAACTTCCCCATCCTTGTAAGCCAAGATGTGCATGCCTATGTGCAAATGCATGTGCAGCTGCTACAACTCCCAGCCAATACGGAAAAGCATCCATCGAGCTGGAGATGCTTTAGATGTTTACAGTTCCATTCTATAACCAGTATCTTTAGTTCAAAGATTACAGAAGGCAAAGCTTGGGAAAATCACTGCCTTTATGACAGAACTCCTGCTTTACAGGCAGGTGGTTAAGGATCCAGTCTCTGGCATCTCCAGTTACAATTAAGAGATAAAGCATAATGGAAAACAGCTGTCTCTTCCTGGAGACCAGGAGATTTGCAGCCAATCAGTGAAGACAATACTAGATTTGATGGATAAAGAACCAGTCCTAGCATAAAAAGAATGTTCTTGATGAACCAATGGCTCGTGATACAATCCTTTGCCCACAACTCTGATTCAGGAGATAATCTGATGCATTCCTTGATATCATTCTGTCATTGCCTGAAATACATAGACTGTATCCTAGTTGGCCTTAAATTTGGACAGTCTTTTATTTCCCTTCCCTTATGATATTTTTATCTATTGCTCTTGCATTAATCTTATTATTTTAATAGTGAACTGATTTTCAGTTATTCTCACTAGTTTCTTTGTATGTTCCGAACATATGGAAAGGTAGGACAGAAATACCGGGGGGGGGGGGGGGGGAGCAACTGAGGTGGCTTGTAAAGGTAAAGGTTGCCATTCCTTGAAAGCCAGTCGTATCAGACTCTAGGGTTAGGTGCTCATCTCTGTTTATAGCCAAAGATTTTGACTTCCTGAATATATAAGCTTACAGGAATGCCCTTATGCATCACAAATTCATGTTTTCCAGAATTCATGATCCAGCTGGCACTTCAAAGAAAGTGCACACAAAAATGTGCATACAGTAAAACCTCGCATAAAGAGCGCCTCGCTTAGAGAGTAACTCGCTTAAAGAGCAGAATTTTCTTTGAATGGTTGCTTCACTTAACAAATAAAACTAACCCAAAACTCGCTTAACAAATAAATCGGGGTTCATAATCCCCCCGCCAGAAATCACAATTGGTCACTTGCAATGGTGTTTCGCTTAAAGAGCAAACTCGCTTAAAGAGCAGTCCAGAAGCGTAGCGTGCCTTGGCGGGGCCCCATATAAAAATTTGTTTGGGGGCCCTTAGGAAGAGTAAAGATTTCTCACAAAAGAAAAAAAAATTGCATAAAATTAAAAGCCCCGCGATAACCGATGTAGGGTGTTGCCAACTTTTGGACGCACGCTTTACGCAAGAAAAAAAGAAATTGCTTTTGTTGACTTTTGTCATTTGTGAAATAAAAAAATTTGGGAAGTTTTTATTAATTTTTGCTTACGCACGTTGGGGGCCCCCGGGGCCTGGGGGCCCTGTATAATTGATACGGCAGATACGGCGGTAGCTACGCCCCTGGAGCAGTCCCATGGAACGCATTACGCTCTTTAAGCAAGGTACAACTGTATTTCAAAAATGCTCTAAGCATGTATGCAATAAGGAATGTTACAGATACATGAAATACAGAATAAGGATACATAGAAAAAGAGCATAGACTAGTCAAATGGTTCACCATCATATGCATATTAGGGGAAATATGCACAAAAGTATGTGCTGAAACAAACTTCCAGACAAAGAAAATGAACTTCAGGGGGAAAACTGAAATGTCTAGATTCGTGATTTTAGCTGAATGTGATATCCTAAAAATTGTAATTAGTGGTTAAATGCTGAGCTTGATGATCAGAAGCTCAACAGGTCAGCAGTTCGAGACCCCAGTCCTGCACGATGGAGTGAGTGCCCACCATCTGTCCCAGCTCCTGCCCTCCTAGCAGTTCAAAAGCAAGAAATTGCAAGTAGTTAAATAGGTACTGCCTTGGTGGGAAAGGTAACAACATTCTGTGTGGTCCGGCATCTAGTCATGCTTGCACATAACCACAGAAATGTCTGCAGACATAGACAGCACTGGCTCTTTGGCTGTAAACGGAGATGAGCACTGTTCCCTAGATTGTATTGCCACTGTTTTCTTTTATCAGTTTAGTACCCAGATTGACTTATATTCCAATACAGGGTGGCACCATCCAAAGTGCTTGCAGAGGTGAGCATGGGGGTATATTATGCTGGTGGTATATATTAAAATATATGAGGATAGATTTACATTCACTACCTATACATCTGCCAAGCTTTCTTACCAGTTATTCAGTATTATTTATTTTTCTTCTGAGAGACAGATTTCTTCACCAGAAGATAACAAAATTTGGTTCCAAAATGCAAAGGTAAAAAAAAAGAAAAGAAACCAAGCACAACAATCCTACTATATAAATTCTGTTACTGTATTGCTGGAAGGCTTTGAAATATACATTTTTACCACCAACCAAGAAAGTATCTGAAATCTATTAATATTTCTGGCACCACCTTTAACAAATAAGGCCACTGGTTTCAGTTAGCAGTAAGCGTTTTACAGTGTGAGGCAAAAATGTCAGAAAACTGAGACACACAACCATTATTTGCTTCAGAGAGAGATCCTTGGGAAAGCAGTGTGGGTGAGTGAGAGAGAGAGAGAGAGAGAGAGACAGAGAGAGAGACAGAGAGAGATACAGAGAGAGGGAGCATGAGCATGTGCATGTGTGCACATGCAAATGTTAATATGGTTCCACTCCAAAAAAAGAACAATATGCTATTGTGACTCTACCAAACTAATTATATTCATTTAAAATTCTATCTAATTTGTACCTCCGGATGTCAGAGCTCTGTCCAGAAGAAATCCATGGAGTATCTGCAGCCTTGAGTGATGATTGAAATGAATAAGAAGATGCACATAAAACATTTGGCCTTTCTTGCCAAAATATCCTTATGGAAAGCATGAGTCTTTAGTGAATATTGTAACACAGTATGTAGGAAGGCCTGCGTGTGTGATCTGATTGCAAGGCTATCCATAGAAATTATGAAGTCTATCATGGGAGGTCATATTTCAGGGGTGTGAAAATTTTAAAAAGTCAGATTGCCATGTGGTTGTGAGATCCTAGGAGCTGAAGACCACAAGAGTAAATTTTCAAACTCTGGCCACACTTGTTGCAATTCAAGCCTGACCTGTAAAAACAATATTGTTGACAACTTTCCAAACCAATTAAAGGAAACACTTATCCAATTACTTGTCCCAATTGACTGGACAAGGTATCCACAGGCCAAGTAACAAAATGAAAGGGAAAACATGAATACAATAAAAAAATTTTTAAAATCTGCAGCACAGATGAGGTCAGAAAGTATTGTGATGACACAGTACTTGACAAGATTTCATTTGTAACCCTTTGCTCATGGACATCCCATAGAGAAACGGTGGGCTCAAAGTGAGATTAATCCAATGTGATTGTAGACTGCATTGGCTTGGGAAGCCAAGACATGAACAGAAGACTCCACCAACCCATAAAGGTTATGATTTCATGCATGTAAGTTTGTGGTACACATGACTAGACTTCCCCCTTGCTTGTCATCACATCTCAGGTAGAGAGTCATCACCATTGTTGTTGAAACTTCACTTTCTTGACCCTAGGAGCAACATGTGGGTGGGGAACCTGCAGCCTTGAGGGGAGCTTGGCCTTCTGGGAATTGAAGTTTCAGAACACCTGGAGGACTAGCCTGTTTCCTCTAGGCCAGGGTTGGCCAACCTTCTCCATCACAGACCTGACCATGCCCCTGTACAGTGTCGTGGGCCAGACCATTCCCCCTGGAAGCAGAAATGGGCGTATTTATGGCTGACATAAATGTGCCCACTTACAAGTTTACACAAGCTACGGGCACATTTTATGGATGATGTAAACCAGGGGTGCCCAAACTACAGCCCGGGGGTAGGATCCAGCCCCGATGCCAATTCATCAAGGCTTACAGCTACATAAAGTCAGCTCACGTTAGGCAATTTATTATCATTTGAAGAAACTGGGGTGTGGGGTGTGGGGAATAGAATTTTGAATTCTTCTGCTAGCAATTCCAGAGGCTTCTGTGTATGTGGTTGGGAAAGCTGGCTGGAAAGGTGTAAGGCAGACTTTACCCAGAAGAAAAGGACAATCAATACATTCAATTTCCCTTCCACTAAAGAGGTTTTCAGACAAGGACTATGAGAAGATTAACACCTAATAGTTAATTTTTGACTTCAAAAACCTTGGTACCTGCTACACACAAACCAAACCAAAATCAAAATCTCTCAAAATCTCAGCAAGCAATTGCCCAGCTATTTAAATTCCCACCTAGCATTCCATTTTGCTTGGGGTGTTCTGATTGGTCTATTAGACTCAACCACTTCATACATATCAAACAGGCAGTTTGTCACAAAAAGTTAATTAGTTGGCTCACTCTCATTCAGGAATGGCGCTCTGACCGCAAGCCAAGCATGCTTCTTATGAAGAATACTGACCAACCTGCTACTTATTTGCCATTCTTCAATGCTTGTGCCAGGAAGAGTTATACTATGTGGTCTCTCTTACTTGTCTCTCCATAAGGTGTGAGTATTAGATAGGATAACTAACTTTGTTATCTTCTGGTGTGTTCCTCTTGGATGGCCATAATCCTGCCTCTGAAATTTGCTTTATTATTATGAACCTTTTTTTCTGTAGCTGAGTGGAACTTTTTGCCTTTTGTACTCATAACTTTTTCTTTTAATAAAATACAAATGACTCACATTTTGTGGGACCAAAAACCAAGTCTTGCCTCAACCAGCTACTGGGGATTGGTAATTTTTTTAGTTGATGTGGTGGCAGCCTTTCCCTTGCAAAGTAGGCACCTTGCTTCCCATTAGGGTTATGGGCTTTTTATTTTGAATGAGTCCTTATGACACAGTGGTTAAGCTGTAGTGTAGCCAGAACTGTTCACATGGTGGGTTCAGTCCTGATGGGCTCAAGATTGAATCAGACTTCCATCTTTCTGAGGTCAGTAAAATTAAAACCCAGCATGTTGGGGACAAAAAGACTAATTACACTGTGAACCACCCAGACAGTGCTCTAAGCACTATGAGACAGTATGTAAATGTAGCTGCTATTGCGTTACTCTGAATTACCTCGAACGTTGGCAAGTCTAAGGCAGATTGGAGTTTTGGGAAAATGTATTGCCTGGAAGGGTCTTATAGTCATTACAACAATTGACACTTTCCTGGACTCAAATGCTCCATGAAAAAAAAGTGTAGTGTGACTGAATGGCTATAGAGAGGGAGTCCCAGAATCCAGTAACTCCATGACAGTAGCCATATCATCAGTACATGGCTTTCAGATGATGGACCATCACTGTTGAGTCTTAACACATTTGCTCATTTCAGGCATCATGCTGAGACACAATTTATCTTTTAGTTAAAGATAAATAAATGTGGTTTGAGTAATCAGACCCAAGAATTGATGTTGTAGGTCTTCATGTCTACTTTCATTTTGTCTCCTATGAACACTCTAACCCCAAGTTTCTGATTCTGGTTTGTCAGCCCCTTCCAGTTTCTGAAGTCGCACATTGCTCGAAATCAGAGTTAAGCTTCCATAACCATGTTTAGCATGATGTTTGAATTGAACAAATGGATCCTGTACTTTGAAGGACAGATGGCAAATTCAAACTTGGGTGCCCATCTTCATCACTGAGCTGGCTGTATCCTGCGAGCATGGTTTCATACTTCTGCATCTGACAATGAAAAATATTGCCTTTAGAATGCTTGGAATAAATTACTGGAACTGGTCCAAAGTTTCCCTGGACTGAGATGTATAACAGCACTTGTTACATCTTTTTCATGGCAGGTCAAAAGTTGGACAGTAGATTGAAAGAGGCTGCAGAGGCTATTCTCATAATGCATTCCCACATTCCAGGGTTGAAAGCAGGTGATGTGTGAGGCTTTGCCTACGACAGAAACCATTAGGACAGCTCTAATCTTTTCTCTTATTTTAATGAGAACATTTATCCCCACCCCCACCTCCTTTGCATCTACTATCAGGAATGAACTTTGACAGAGGTAGTGATAACGTGTCAGGTATTTACAGCCTGGGAAAAAGCCCTTCTCTTGTCAAAAGTGACTTTTCTTTCTCTGTGCAGGATTAAAGAAGATATGCCAGGCCACAACTCAAGTCGAAAGCTTTCTAGCTCCCCTTGAGAATCCTCTTGTGGCAGCCAAAGACAGAGCAAAGCTAGTGTACCCTCTAATGTTTGACAGATGAAAAGAGGCACACGTGGGATGCGTTAAGGCATTAAATGGCTCTGAGTGTGGTAGCACAGCAGAGAAGCAAGTTAGCTCTTTCCAGGGGGTCTGGCACAGTGCCTACCCCACAAAGGACGTTTGAAATATTAATCTCAAAGCAGGCAATAGTCGTTGATGCATAAAGAACCTTTAAAAATGTATGCCATAACCACATGATAGATACACTTTGGGGTAGAGTTGTCCATGATTGTGCAAGCTGGTCTCTGTTTATGTGCTGAATACTAAGGAATGTGTATTACGAACGTTATTAAGACTGTGCTAAATGGGGTTCCAGTTCTCATGGCTTCAGAATTAATCAGAGGGGGGAGATTCTGCCTGCAGCTACTCCCCACCGCATTAGTGCACACCTTTTCATTGTTTAATCTTCTTTCAAGGAAACCCAGCCAATGTGCTGACTTACCCCAGCGGGCACAGTGCACAATGGTGCTACTCAGAGAGTCTATTCAAGGAGACTCCAAATAGCAAAGTCCAAAGAGCAAGCTGAGGGGCATTGTCAGGGTTGGCAGAGAAGCCAGGGTCATGGCAGGCAGGTCAGGGTCTAGGCAGGTAATCGCAAGAGGTATCCAAAGTCAAGCAGGGCATTGGGCTTTGCACTGAAGAATTGTACCGATGCTGGAATTCTGCAACAAGCTTTCTTAAAAGCCTCCCAGCTAATCACTATCAGCTGGGAGCCTTCTCTGGTAACTAGTTCTAGCTTGCTTGCATCACAGGTGTAGCTTCTTTCTGAATCTCTCCCTGACTAAGGGCTGATCACTGTCAGAATCAGACTTCTGATCTGACAGGTCATCTGCCTGGGAAACAAAGTTGAGTCAGAAGCAGGCTGAGATTCCTGGTTCAGGACATTCTCAGGTTCAGGTGCAGGCAGAACTGGGCTGGGCATAGGAAGTGTCTCCTGATCGAGATCGTCTTCAGAGTCTGATGAGGACTGGATTGCAACAGACAATCAGATTTGGCTCTTTGCTAAGGTCGCTCAGTATCCACAGAGCCATTTAAACTGAAGATGAGTTCCTTTACAAGTCACATGGGTAAATCCTGGCCAAGCAGAGACCACAAGGCCAATGCTTCAAGATTTATTGGAAAATTGCTGACATTTTCCAGTTCTGAGAAAAAATTTTTTTTGTTCTTGATTTAGGCTCAGTACCAATGAGCACCCATTTATGATCTCCCATTCTTTGCAATGGGCACCTTTTACCAATGCGCTGGACAAAGGCTCTACTCACTTTTATCGGACTCTTCTTTGTAGTGTGTTTGTGAGGAAATCTCATCAACCTCCACTGGATAAAAGAAGAGAAAAAACATCATTGGACTTTCAGGGAAAGATAGACAAATCAGTCTATTTCTCTTCAATGCCAAGTTTGCACAGATTTTGCCATTAGTTTGTTCCATCTAATTTCAGCATTAATAATAATTGTGCCATCAAGTTGATTCTGTCTTATGGTGAACCTTTCCAGGGTTTTCTAGGTGGAGCATACTCAGAAGTAATTTACCTAGCCTTTTTTCTGGGGTTGCTCTGGGACTGTGCAGCTTGCCCATGGCTATGCAGGCTGGCTCTTCTCCTGGGAGGCACAGTGGTGAATTGAATTCCTAGCCTCTGGCTCTGAAGCCAAGTATTTAAACCACTGAGCTAACCAGCCAGCTCAATTTCCACATCAATCTGTAAATATTGAAAAAGTTCACAAAAAAAAATCACACAGATTTTCGTGGGCAATTCCCTGCAATATACATGTTTTCTGTGCAACGTCTCTAATATAAATTGAACACAATTCTTGAGATTAGAGTGGGTTACAAATTTCAAGGACTTGTGCAACCCTGAAGGTAATTTTGTTCCTATCTTAATGTTAACCCAGGAATTATACATTTATTCATATTTCAATTCTAATGTAAATTCGCTTCATTAAATAAATACCAACAATATGGCTTATATGTAACGCAGGGGCTTGCAACCTATGGGTCATGGGCCTGCCCTTGCTCCGATGCCATTCCATCCAGCCTGAGGCAACAATCCCAAAAGCAGAAGAGCCCATGCATGCACAAACACATTCCGCTGTGGCTGTGTCCAGCCTGCTCAGCTGTCTGAGGGGGAGTTGTCTGGCTCATGGTGTGAAAACCTTGAGAACCCCTGATGTAAGGGATGTGAAAACTACTCAACTAAAAACTAAACAGACAAAAAAGCACCATCAGGATTGAGAAAACTAGAGGGGCTTTTCCCACTTTTGAGTTTCTCTACGCTGCCTCTTGCACTGGAAACAAATAAGCTCTCTTATTTGACATGGTGTCATAACCATGCAGTCAAATTTAACTAGTTGTAGTATGCCTTCATATGTAACAACAATTCCTCTCTTTACTCTGTATTGGTTTCATGACGATGTTACATAGCTAAATCAGATTGATAATAGGAAACTCTCTGTTTTAACTACAGGGAAAACATGAAAGAGGCTCTCTTTTGAATTTTCATATTACTTTGTTAGTTCCCAAAAGAGGGCCTGTTAAGTACAAATGGTTAACAAAAAAGAGGTACAAAAAGTTTGGGGGTTTTAAAATATCTCCCTCTTTCATTTAATCTTTCTTTCATCTCTTGTCTGTCAAATTACCTGAGAAATTGTTCATCCTATAGCATCACAAGGACTTCTGAGAGCAACCAATCAGAACATCCAGGGGGCAAGAATTTTAAATTGGTAAAAGGGCCTGGATTGGCTGGAACCCAGAGAGAAGGAGTGCTTTTTGCTTCAGGAGTTTTCCTGCCAAACTGCAAGCTCCTGGTGTCTTCCATCTTGGATTGTGCTGCCTGCCTGCCTCTAGTCTATACCTTGTCTGGGATCCTTTACTGTTTTTGCCTAGTTTTTACAGTTTCTTTTGGACTAGCCCCAGGAAATATGAATGGGGAGAAATGACATTACTTAAGAGATGTGGTTCCTTTTGTGTTATATAAAGGCACTAGTACAAGGAAGGAAGGAAGGAAGGAAGGAAGGAAGGAAGGAAGGAAGGAAGGAAGGAAGGAAATGCCCCTCCCAGGACCTGGACTGAAACAAGAACAAACATCCTCATCATGTATATCCCTAATTGGTAAGGTGGCACCCTCATGAAATCAAAAAATAGCAAGAGGAGGTAGCCCTAGACATACCTTCATTTTGTCCCATAAAGACACTCTTTATCCCATCAACTATGACTACATTATGATGTACAAAGCCAAAAATGCATATGAACTATGCTTTCTGTTCATGCTGGAGCATGGAGGCAATGATGCCAAACAAGTGCAGAAGGATTACAAAGAATGTGTGCAACATAGAAGGGTTATGTCAAATATCTCATCACCCCTACTTAAAGGCTGTGGGGGCTTAATGGTTAAAATGCTGAGCTTGTTGACCAGAAGGTCATAAGGTCAGCAGTTCTAGACCCAAGTTCTGCACAGTGGAATGCACACCCATGGTCTGCTCCAACTCCTTGCCAACATAGCAGTTTGAAAGCAAGATTGCAAGTAGATAAATAGGTACCACTTTGGCAAGACATGTAACAGTGTTTCCTCTGGCAACTAGTCATGTCTGCCACATGACCACAAAAATATCTGCTGTTACAGACTCTTTGGCTGTAAACAGAGATGAGCACCACCCTATAGAATCCTACATGACTGGCTTTTGAGCAAGAAAGACCTTTACCTTATTTTTAAACTTGAGTATATTTGTTACAGAAAAGTTGTTCTTATTCAATTCATTCTCATGACAATGTGTCATTGTTTGCTTTATTCATTTTCTTTGCATAATGGCAAAAGGTGGAGGGGTTTTGCCTGTAACAGTTTAAATATATTAGGAAGGAAGAGGAAAATGATGGCAATCATTAGATAGTTGTTAATATTTTTTAAATGCACAAACATGCATTTAATTCCATTTTTTAATTAAGAGAGCAAGAGTACTTATCTTATGCTCACCACACACCAGCTTTTAGATTCCCAAGCATTCTGAGACCTATATCTTTTCTGTGTGGTCTCACACAAAATGTTTTCTTAATATCAGGGAAAATGGCATGAATCCCAATATGTGGGAAGATGATGGAATTGTATTAAGAGATGTGGGAGAAATGGCCAGTTAATAAACACCTCCCCCCTTTATGTCATTATTAGGAGACTTCCTTAATGTTGCATATATTTAATTTACTTCCAAATAGTCATATGACATGTGTCCCCCCTTCCCTGACTGACCAGACAAATGTAATTATGTTGATGCTCCAAGAAATTGTGAATAATGAATTTCTTTAAGTGATTTTTTCCCAGCATACCTTAAAAACTGATCAGGGGAATATGGAGGGGACCTAGAATCCTATCAAGAAAAGAATTATTATTAAGAATTATTATTAATATATTTTGATGACATTTTTGTGAGACATCACTCTGTCAAAAGAACAAAATGAATGTTCCTTCTTAAAATTGATACAGACAAAACATTTCCCAAATGATAGCCATTGGACAGGACTGCAACAACTCTTTTGGTCCATGCCAATCCACAGAACCTTTGAAGAAGGACACTATTTTGCTATACAGTATCTTTCCAGGTACAGTAAAACCTCGGATAATGCTAAAACTTGGTTCCACAAGTCTTGGTGTTATCCAATTTTTAGTGTTATCCGATGCATGTTAAAATCCTATGTGCTGCATCAAATAACATTAAAGCTCCATAGAGATATATTGTAGCTGCACAGCCTTTAGCGGTTGTTATCCGATGCATCCCATAGGATCTTAACATTATTCAATGCAATTCTCTCCCCCCCCCCCATTGCTTAACATTATGCGATTTTAGCATTATCCGAGGTAAACGTTATCTGAGGTATTACTGTACAGTGTTAGGGGAGTACATGGTGGCTAGCATTACCTTACTGTCAGTTGCCTTGCCAACATTTATTTCTTTACTGTGGGAAGCAGAATAAACAAGCACACATCACACAAGTTACCATTGTGGAGTCACCTGGACTTTAGAAGGACTCCCTAGAAATTCTCCTCTACTTTTCCACCATCACAAAATTCTTCTCAAGTAGATCAGGCATCACTCTAATGACTCGCCCAAGGCCACCCATTGACCTTCATGGGCCTAGACTGCGTGCATTACTACCTTGGCTCTGAATGAATCCAGCAGGGCCACCTGCAAAGCAAGGTATTGTGGCTGGATGGGAATGAAAGGGCAATGCTTTTGATCTAGTGTAAGTTCACACTATTCTCTTTGAGAAAAGACAGGTCTCAAGACAGATCCTTCTAAAGAGAACCCTGACACAGCTTTTATCATTTGTGTCACTCCCCTACCTTGTTTAATAAAGCAATGGCCATAGGTAACAAAACATATGAATCGCCCTACTTCAATAGAGGCGGAGGTGCATAGGGTTTTTCTTTGTTACCACAATTGTATTACAGAAAGATTCTGTACAGTGTTCAGCTGCTGGCCACATTTATATCACTGTCTCACCTGTTCTTTATTGCTTAAACTTACTGGGACAGAAGGTAGATCCAATTTCTTTGTGTTCACGGAAGGCTTTTAGAATAAAAATCAGATGTAAATATTTTCATTCCAGACGTGTGTATGTATAACACATGTGCAATCTAACTGGTTCACTTTTCCCCTGTATCAGGTTGTCATCTTCCTTTCCATTTTGATGTTGACATGCATAAAAATGTCACCTGAGCTAAACAAAGCTGTTTTTCTGTAGCTGTTGCTCCATAAATATGAGAAGGACAGTCATTAAAATTTATGAACAGAATTCATCTTTCTTAGTCCATCAGAAGTGACACTTGGTGTTATGTTTCAAAGATTTAAAGAGTACAGCACTGAAAGGACCAGAACTTCCCAGTTGCTTAGCTGACACAGTTTTTCACTTGGCACTTTCTTTTAAATTATGTGTCTTTTAAACAGCAACATCACTAATAGGTGCATTTACAAATAAAAATATGTCCTCACTGATTGTTGAGACTCTAATGAGGCCATTGCTTTTGGTGTCCTTTTCATATTCATCCTTACAAAGAAATACATACAGGCTTTCAAAAATATAGTCTTCAATTAAGGATCTTGTTTGCCACAAGAAAAAAAGTAGGTTTCCTACATTGTTATAAAAAACATAGATATTAGCATTGAGTGAGGAGAAGAATTTATCTTAGCAGTAGAAACAGTGATTAATTTTTGCCAAAATATATGCTTCCTATTTCTGGATCATGTGAATCTGAACTTTATTGATTTTTGCAGCTGGTTTGGCCATTGATGGAATACTTTATATTGCCTCATTAAACTTGGTTCAATATGTAAAACTGATAAGTGTGTGCAGCTAAATTCCAGAGGCCTGCAAACATGCCAACTGGAAAATATTAGCTTCCTCTAATAGTCTCAAAATGCACAGCCAACATAAGGTTTCCTTCATATGTAAATGAACTGTGACCTATTGATATGAGATAAAGAGCAGACAATCTTAACAATTTCTATATACACAGTATAAGCCAAAATGGTGGGCTAAGAAGGTGACAAAACACTACTGTTTCTAGGAGAGATGTGATCCTTCAAGAACTATGATCCCTACCTATGCCATTAGTAAGGTGTTTGTTTGACTATATAATAATCATAGTTGAGTGTGTCAAATTAATTCTGACTGATGACAACCCTTTTCAGGGTAGAGAATATACTGAAGTGGTTTACCATTCCCTTCTTCTGGGATTTTGCATCATGCCGGTGGCTACACAGGCTGGCTCTTCTCCTGGGAGGCACATTGGATAATTGAACTCCTAAGCTCTGGCTCTGCTAAACCACTGAGTTATCCAACCAATATTTTACTATATAGCATTGGGAAAAGCTAGTATGGGGTCTTGCAACACCTTAAAGGCAGTTGTGGGCTTCAGCAGGTTCGCACCAGTCACTAGAACCGGTAGCAGAAATTCTGGCTGCACCTGCCCATCCAAGTTTTGAAATAAAGTAGTCCTAATTCACATGCAATGCAGGGCTTTCCCCCTGATCACACCCACCATACTACACCCACAGTGTGGTAGTAATTTTTTTTGGAGCCCACTACTGTTTAAAGGCTAACAAATTATTACAGCATGTGCATTAATGAACTAGATAATCACAAGATACATGTTTTCCTTCCAACTCAGTTCCCCAGCTAACCTTTTGGAAAATATGGCACATATTGAAATCACTGTCTGTCTCATCTATGACACAATGTTAATAGGAGAACCCAGTGAGGTAAAATATATTATACCTCACCTCATGTCAGATTCGATATGGAGAAAGTCTAAATTAAAACTGGAATGAATTATCACTAAGCAAAGATTGTCTGCTTGTGTGTGACTTAAGTTTAAGGACCTAATGGAGATAAGACCCTGTGCCCTTCCAGAAACTGTTGTAACCCAACTCTCATTATCCTGATCATTGGGAGCAGGTTGGAGCTAACAGTATCTGGATAAGCACATTTCGACGTAATTATTCACCATTTACCTTGTGAATTAAATTGACAGTCTATAAAATTGGCCAGAAACATAGCTCTTCCAAGTACAGTATTACTTTAGTTAGCATGTACCAACCAAGATAAAAGGAAAGCTAATTAAACCAGTATCAAAAAGAGACATATTGGCTAGTGAGACAGAATTTTGATCTTTCCTCATACTATCTTGCACAACTGTCTTATTCCTTATCTATTTTTCATCTGCTAGCAAAGGTTGTATGCTCTATCTTGCTTGTTCCTGCTCCTTTCTTTCATATAAGCTACAGAGATAATGTTTTAGTTAATTCAGTTAGGAAAATACAGTGACTATATGTCATTGTGTTATAGAGGCAATCCTCTGCTGGCAAGGCTGTTTGGTCAAATGTAGTTTAAGGATAAAGAATCACAAGGGGGGAAAAAAAGCAAGGACCTTAAACTCAAAATTTCTCATCAGCTCTCAGCTGATCACAGCTTTCCAGTTCTCCAATATGGTGAAACATATTGGTGACAGGCATCATATATGTCCCCTTTATATCAGCTCCAATGTTTGCCAGGCTGTTTCCATGTCCAGTTCAATGAGCTGGTTATGATTTGCAAAGCTCTATACAGCTTGGGTCCAAGACTGCATCTCTACATATGCACCTTCCTTTACTTTAAAAACTTTGGGACAAGCCCTTTTCATTGTCCCATTAACCTGACATGTGTTTGGTGATACCTCAAAAGAGTCCCCCTCTCCCATGGCATGTTTCCTACAATTTTGATATTTTTATTTACCTATTTGCCTGCCATTTTGCTAAAATGCATATGCAGCCTTAAAGTCATTGGAAGAATGGTAGCGAAATGTAACTATGTAAATATAATAAATTTTAATTCTAATTTAATAGTAATTAAATAAGAAAATCTAATATTTTCATGACTGCTAAAGCAGAAATAGTTTGTACATTTGATATTTAAAACATGTAATTTAGGGACAATTCAGATTATGGGATTGTATATTTTGACCTTTTATCTTGATGATGAAGCGGAGAGTGATAAAATTAAACACATACACACATCTGTATATGTGTACACACACACACACACACAAATAATATTTCACATTTATTATTTCAAGAGTATGTCTTATGCATTTTCTCAATTATGTGTTGGTTCACAGTTGGGTTGGCATATCTGTGCATGCATGTGTTGGAGACAGACAGACAGGATCTCAGGGATTTTGTGACAGGGAAACAATTTTAAGTATGAAGGGCTTGTCACAAACTGTCCCTCAACTGTGTTGGCCTTTGCATATTTTTTGCATACCATCTTCCATTTGGGGAAAAAACAATCTTCTTCTCTTATATTCCCATCTCCTTCTCTTTCAATGTTGTGGAAGAGCCTGGGAAAATGTAATGACTCATGACCGGGTTCACCTCAGGCGCCCGCTGTGTTGAAGGAAGCATATTCAGCAGTCACAGTAGGGGAGGCCTTTATAAATATCTGGAAGAAAGTGGTCTGCTTATTGATTAAATCTTCCAATACCGAGGACAGTAGGGAGTAAAGGGTTGGAAGAAGTCTGACTCAAAGAGATTAATCTTCAAATTAAATACATGACCTTCTTGTATTCTTTGCCCTCTAGAAAACAGGCTGTTGTACATTCTTAGTAGTTTATTTACCTAGGAAAGCTAGACTCAGAGGCAGCATCTGCTTTTTTAGAGAATTTATATTGTTTTTGTCTAGTCTTCCAGCTGGGATGGCCAAGGTACTCTCTCAGGCTTGAATTAGAATTCAGGACATTTACAAGCTAGCTTCTTCTTCCGTGTCTAGATCAAACATGAAGATGCCAAAACATATCCACCTTTTAGTGAATTCATTCTGTAGTTCCTTTGCCTGACCTAGTGTGAGAAACTAGGTCGCAGAGACAGGCTCTTCTGAGATGCATGAACTCTCCTAACTCACTGAGCTATTCAGCAAGCAAATGAATAAACTGCATCTCACATATATTCTGTGTATCTCTGTCCATATTTGTTTCCAGGAAATGAACAGGAAAGCAACAACTTCCTTATTATCAGAGCAGTCACAAGCAGTATCCAGATCGTCAAAAATTAATTTTGAGAAGGAAACTGTTGTACAGTACTTTGTTTGGGCCCAATGCCACTGTTACTACAACAAGAGAATATCGCTTACAGTGGTACCTTGAGTTACAAATGGCTTGAGTTACAAAATTTTCATAATACGAATGAAAATCAATTGAAAATAATGGCTTGAGTAACGATTTTTTCTGGAACAGATTAGTTGTTTTTCAATGCATTCCAATGGGAAACCATGTTTCAAGTTAAGAATTTTGGTTTTCAACACATTCCTATGGGAAATTTGAGTTACAAATTTTTCATAACATGAAAAATGCCTTGGAATGCATTAAATTTGTAACTCGAGGTACCACTGTGTTGTGTTGCTCCTTGAAGAATATGTCAGTGTTCACATTTCCACTTTGAGTTTCAAAAATGGAAGAAAATGTTCTCCCAAGGAAACCCCTCAAACACTCTCCTGATCATGAGCAGTAAAAACTACCAACATATAATAGGAGAGTCAGTGTGGTATAGAGCAGGGGTTAGCAAACTTGGCTCTCCAGGTGTTCTTTGGACTTCAATTCCCAGAAGCAGGTGTACTGACTTGGGCATCTGGTAATTGAAGTCCAAGAGCACCTGGAGAGCCAAGTTTTCTGACCCCTGGTATAGAGAACAGAAAGTTGGATTAGGACTATTGAGATGAGAATTCAAATCCCCAAATGCTCATGGAAACTCTCTTGGAGTTATAGTGGAGAAACCACTCCTTGACTATCCAACATATCTAGTAATGGGTGCAGTTATTCTCTCTCTCTCTCTCTCTCACACACACACACACAAGTTAAAATCTACTCTTAGGAAATGAATAGATGGATCATGAATCTTCACTTAGCTCTAGTACCCTCTCTTCCGTTAAAGAGAAAAGGAATGTAGTTGCTTAGATTTAGATTAAAAATTGCTGAAAGGAAGTTGCATTGGTGGCAAATAGTATAAAGGTAACATGTTACACTGCAAACATTAGGATTGGCAAGAATATACCGGTAGCCAAGCAAAGCACCTGCATGGATTTCACATAACATTGGCAGGAATCTTACCAGTATTCACTGTTTAACTCAACTTTGCTTTTTTTAGCTAACAATTGAAGTGTCTCACTGTCTGCTCATGTGCTCAACAGCACAACCATGGTAAGCCTCAGGGCCTTGCCAGTGCTAGAAATTAGCGTCAGTTTATACAACCTCTACCTAAGCACCAACAGGATTTTGTTCTTTGTTGGCCAAATATACTTTACTGTATATTCCACCCTACTAAGCCCATCAAGTCATCCCACTGAATTTAATGATAATTTGATTTTTTTTATACCTGTGCATGATGGGATTGACTCTTGCTTTAAGCACCCACCAATTCTCACCTGTTTATTTAGCAGTTAACAACTATGAAATACAATTTAGAAGATAAAAAGGAGGGAAATAACACCCACACCCAGACGCGTGTGTGTGTGTGTGTGTGTGTGTGTGTGTGTGTGTGTGTGTGTGTGTGTGTGTGTTTGAGATAAATTGGAAATGTCAAAACCTAAAAACCCTTTCCAGATCATGATGGGAAAAGTGTCTGGTGAGCTTGCAAGTGGAAATACCTCATGTAGCCAGCTACCATTCTGTTTCATTTTGGAAAACTAGAAGACCTTCATACTCAGTTAATTCATTTTGATTTTATTGTACTCGGGGCTTTGCATAAAAGCATCTATGCACAGTTCACCCATATTTGTTAGGAGGTATTGTAGGAATGAGGGCCATGATGGCTTAGTGCTTAACATGCTGAACTTGATGACCTGAAGGTCAGCAGTTCAAGACCCGAGTGCTGCATGATGGAGTGAGCTCCTGTCTCTGTCCCAGCTCCTGCCAAACTAGCAATTTGAAAGCAACAAATTACAAGTAGATAAATTTTTTTTGGAATAGTAGCTGTGTTAGTCTGTGTTTCAGGCATATCAGATAAAAATAGAAAGCAAAAAAACCAAAAAACACCACCAACAACAACACACAACCACTGCAGCACTTTAAAGACTAACTGCAATATTTTTAATGTGTACTTTCATAGATCAAGTCCACTTCATCAGTGGTACTGCTTTGGTGTGAAAGGTAACAGTGTTCTGTGCACTCTGGAATCTAGTCCTAACTGTTACATGACCATGGAAATGTCAGTAGATGCAGACAGCACTGGCTCTTTGGCTGTAAGCAGAGATGAACACTGAACCCTAGAGTCAGACATGATTGACTTTCAAGCAAGGGAGACCTTGATTTTTACCTAATGCAGGAATGCACATTGTTACTTGCACTCACATGTTTGCATACACACAAACAGTATTTTGCAAATGCTATAGAAATAGCTCTCAACTGTTGACATCACAAATACCTGTAGCTGTTGCTTTAAAAGGCCATGACTTTTGGTTTCAAGTTTGGGGTTTGAAATTACAAGGCATGGGAATCTAGCAATGCTATTTAAAAATAGCAGTCCATTGAAAAATAGTTTTAAAACAAATGGAAGAGAAGGATCATGAGAACTATGTCTGTCAGAGTGAAAGAACATAATTATAAAATGTTATGGAGGTGGTACCTGACTCCAGTTAGGTCACATCAGATAGATAATCATAAAAATAAAATGTGTTGATGATGTAAGAATACACTGGGTACTTATGAACACCTGTGGTGGAGTTGTAATGTGGTAAAAGGTTTATGGACAGAAATTGAGGAAAAAACTTCAAGAATAATGGGGATAAGCATTAAGCTGGGGTCGGATACTGCTTTGTTGACAGACATGGATAACATAAATATAGATAAGAGTATAAAAGGGTTATTATTTATATTAACAACTGGCAGACAATGTATTGCAAGAAACTGGAAACGTGATGTGTTATTAAAATTGAAGATTGGTATAGGGAAACACAACAATGGCCACAGGATTGGAAAAGATCTGTATACGTTCCACTCCCCAAAAAGGGTAATGCCAAAGAATGTTCAAATTATAGATCAGTTGCGCTCATCCTTCACGCTAGCAAGGTGATGCTCAAGATAATACAGGATAGACTGCAACAGTATGTGGAGAGAGAATTACCAGAAGTGCAGGCGGGTTTCAGAAGAGGCAGGGGAACTAGAGACCACATCGCCAACATAAGATGGATCATGGAAAAAACAAAGGAATATCAGAAACAAGTCTACTTCTGTTTCATTGATTACACTAAGGCTTTTGACTGTGTTGACCACAACAAAATGTGGCAAGTAATTAAAGAGATGGGAATACCGGAACACCTTATAGGCCTCATGAGAAATTTGTACATGAATCAAGAGGCAACAGTTAGGACAGAAAATGGAATGACGGAGTGGTTTGGAATAGGAAAAGGAGTAAGACAAGGCTGCATTTTGTCACCCTGCTTATTCAACTTATACACAGAACACATAATGCACAATGCAGGGATGGAGGAATCACAATTTGGGATCAAAATTGCTGGAAGAAACATCAACAATCTGAGATATGCAGATGATACCACCCTAATGGCAGAAAGTGAGGAGGACCTAAAGAAGCTCCTGATTAGGTTGAAAGAAGAGAGTGAAAAAGCTGGCTTGAGACTCAATATCAAGAAAACCAAGATCATGGCAACCGGCCCTATCAGTCCCTGGAAAATACATGGGGAAGAGGTAGAAGCAGTGACGGATTTTACTTTCCTGGGATCAAAGCTCACTGCAGATGGTAATTGCAGCCATGAAATAAAAAGGCGACTGATTCTTGGGAGGCAAGCAATGAGAAACCTGGGGAGCATAGTGAAAAATAGAGACACCACATTGCAAACAAAAATTTGTATAGTCAAAGCAATGGTATTCCCTGTGGCAATGTATGGTTGTGAGAGCTGGACTATTAGGAAAGCTGAGCGCAGAAAAATAGACGCCTTTGAGATGTGGTGTTGGAGGAGAGTTTTGAGAGTCCCCTGGACAGCGAGGATAACAAATAGGTCAATCTTAGAAGAAATCAACCCTGACTGCTCCTTAGAAGGTCAAATAATAAAGATGAAGCTAAAGTACTTTGGACATCAAATGAGAACAGAGGATTCACTTGAGAAAGCCTTGATGCTTGGAAGGGTCGAGGGCAAAAGAAGAAGGGGACGGCCCAAGATGCGATGGCTAGATGGCATTGTAGAGATAATGGGCACAGAGCTGAGTGAGTTGAGGGGGATGGTGGAGGACAGGAGTGCCTGGAGGACAGTGGTCCATGGGGTCGCAGAGGGTAGGAATTGACTGTGCGACTGAACAACAACAATAGGGAAATGTGGGAGATTGCTTTGAATGATAAGCTGACATGGAAGTTGAATAAAAAGAAAGGTATTATTGCTGAAAATAAGTTTTGGAATATATGGCAACCATTTGTAGAATATACATTGATTAAAAGTGAAGGTGGTAGGCCGGTGCCTGATCAGCGGAGTTTTTGGAAATTATCAGATGACTGTGATACACCACAATCCGCAGAGCAATGTATCTATCACAGGGATATGTATGATGATTTTGTTTTTTGTGTTTTTTTGTTTTATGGTATTGTGAAAGAAAAATAAGTAAACAATGAAAATATGTACACATATTAAAATCAGTTATGAATTCAGATTTAGATAAATACTTAGATAATGAGAACTAATTCATAAAATAAGAATTACTTTATTGTATTGATTGTTTAAGGATTGAATGTCTTTATTGTGCTGCACTGTAATTATGTTGTGTATTGGATGTATTTTTTGTAATTTTTCATTATGTCTTGTTTGTGTTTTATTCTGTATTTTACTTTAAAAATTAATGAAAAATTATTTAAAAACAAAAGAAAAATAGTTTTACATACCTTTTTTTTAAAAAGAGAAAAATAGCTGGATAGTGCATTTATTTATTTATTTATTGTCCACATTTGTACCGCTGCCCCCTTGCCGAAGCGGCTCCGGGTGGCTCACAGATGAAGATATAAAACCACATACAAAAAACATTCCACTACAATAAAATCATTTAAAACCATCAGTGTTAAAACTCTTAAAAATACAGTTAAACATACCTTCATTCTGCCATCCCCAAGGTTCAGTCTAGGTCTTATATCAGCAAGTGGGAGGACTTTTCTATATCGGTGGCAATCCACACCTGTTTCATGAGCCAGGTTTTGGGAATTTTTCTGAAGGGGAGGAACTCCGCCTGGAGATGGAGCTCTGTTAGGGAGGAGGTTGCAAAGGGCTGGAGCATAGACTGAAAAGGCCCTCCTCCTGGTGCTAGAGAGGCATAACTCTCTAGCTGACAGGACCATCAGGGAACCCCTCCGGTAATCTGTGCATGTATATATGTGTTTCTTGGTTACAGTAAATGAAGAACTTTCACTTACACTTTGAAAGTAACATCCCTCATCCCTTTACACCACCCAGACACAACTAGGTCTAGAGACATTGGTGGATAGATCATATAACAACATTATTCACAGGTAGGCTAACCCTTTTTTTCTCTTCTGTATGAAAAATCACCCTTCCCAAAGTTTTTGTGACCTTATGTAGGAAAAACATATGTTAATATCTCATGTTGGCAAAAAATATATCTTATTCCCCACTCCTACTAAATGATGTTACAGCTGGAAGGATATTGTTGATAAATAGTACAAATTGACCTTCTGATCCATGGTTACTTAGTTTTATTTGGATAACATTGTCTTCTTTTTTTTACTGCTTAATCAAGTAGCCCATTTGCTAAAGACAGCATGGTTGATCAGCTGGAAATTTTAATCTGTTGGCGTTTCCTAGGTTTCATTATGTCAATAAGAACATTATTAATTTCCCATTTCTTCTCACAAAGACTGCTAAAAGGAACCACCCACAGTCTGAAAACAGTGTATTTAGTAACTTGCTCCATTTTCATTAGGCTATTGGAAAAATGCTTTTCTTAAAAGAAAAATCATTAATCATGTCCTTTGATCAAAATCATTGGGAGTTGAACAAAGAGAAATAAAGAATATGTTTCCCCTCTTTGCTGTAACCACTATTAAATATTTAAAATGGAGGAGGCAGAGACACACCATTCTAAACCTAAAGAAACTTGGTTTATGCTGAAGATGCTAGAGTAATTGTTCAAGAACAGCTTATTTGTGTGAAAATGCAACTGTCAATACGATTAAAGTCATTGGCACTGGTGTCAATTTGCTGACTAGGGAGATTGGCTTGGAAAATGAAATGTGCTTCCAGGAAATCCCCCCCCCCCCCATGTAATGCAAACCAGGTGTGGTACTCATCTTGTATTTGCAAGGACAAAATTAGCCTGATTTGTTTCATGATGGTCACCTGGAGGTAAACATAGCCTTATTTTGGAAGTCTAATTGTTCAGGCATGTGGCTCTGAGAAAATTCTATCACTGGAGGGCAAATGTGCTATCAGCTTCTGCACATAAGCTGCAAGTCTCATTGAGTTTGAATTCCATTTCACAGAAAATGCATTTGCATGATACCTTGTGATACATTGCAGTTGTAAGATACTTTGGGGTGTAATCTTGGTTAAAAAGCTGCTGGTTTTTTTTAAAGTTTGTTTTCTTTTTATATGTGTGGTCAAGTGAATTCCATGGTTTTCTATAGAAATAGCTCCCAGCTGTTAACATCACAAATACATGTACGGTAAAGGTTTTCCTTGCTCGAAAGCCAGTCGTATCAGACTTTAGGGTTCAGCGCTCATCTCTGTTTCATAGCTGAAGAGCAGTGCCGTCTGCGTCTGCAGATGTTTCCATGGACATGTGGCAGGCATGCCTAATGCATGGAATGCTCTTTACCTTACCACCGAAGTGGTCCCTATTTATCTACTTGCAATTTCTTGCTTTCGAACTGCTAGGTTGGCAGGAGCTGGGACAGAGGCAGGAGCTCATTCCATCATGCAGTACTCGGGTATCAGACTGCTGACCTGCTGCCTTCCAGTCAGGGTCTTAACTGCTTGAGCCACTGCAGTCCCACAATTACCTGAAGCTGTTGCTTAAAAAATTGTTGCAAACTTTTCCCAGGACAAATAAGGAGCCTCCCTGAAGAACATCTCCTGGACAAAGGTGTACAGCCACCTAATCCTTCCTACCCAGAAGCAATGCACAGCAAGTGTGCTAATGAGCAAAATATAGTAAAGAATAGGGTCTTTGATTGGAATGGCTTCATTTATCAGAAGAAGATCAATTAACACATTAAGCATAATACTGTACTTGTTTCCTGTTGCATAGATGCATGGATGTGGTGTGCACACACACAATTCTTTTTCTTATAGACTTTGGTCAATCCTGCAGCTTCAAGACCTTAATAGCTCTATAGATTCCCTATGAAACTCCATTATCACACAGGACTGTGGCTGAATTCCTTTAAGACACTTATACTCAAACACAAGTTTCACCCATCTTGCTTATCAGGAAAAAGTCTTGGCTTGAGATCAAGCGGGCCTATTATGTTTAGAATTTGACAGGCTTCAAAGTCTCCATTTGGAAAAGAAATAAAACAACGCTCAACCAGTCACATGGTGGTATAGAGATCTTCCTGCAGGCCAGACCAGAGAGGTGCGAGGAGTATATCATGCTGTATGGATTAAGCAGCTTAGAGACTGGCAGACTTAAAGGATTCTCTGCAGACTCTGATGTGGCTTCAAGAGGGAAAAAAAGTTGAAAAAGTTTGGCAGGCACTTATGCCACGTTTGCCTAACAACTCAAGGAAATTACTGGTAACTCAAGAAACGTGTAAAGATCCTGCTGCCATTAAAAAGCTTCTTTTGAGACAAACCATATCAGTGCACTGATAAGGCATTGTAAAATAACTGCCATCTCCACCATTTGCAGCTGTGACTTAGTTCAGCGTGGGAAAAGGCAAAGAAGGTGACTGAGGATCCATTGAAGGAATAGGTGAACTCAGTGGTGGGCTCCAAAAATTATTACTACCACACTGTGGGTGTGGTATGGTGGGCATGGCCAGGGGGAAGCCTTGCATTGCACCTGAATTAGGACTGCTTTATTTCAAAACTTGGATGGGCAGAGGGGCCAGTCAGAATTTCTGCTATTGGTTCTGCTGAACTGGTGCGAATCTGCTGATGCCCACCACTGGGTGGACTCTACCGAGTGTGAGGCTCATGCGGTGAAGTTGGAAATGGGATGCAAAGTGAAAAGAAATCATGCAAAAAAGATCAATGGGACTTGAGTTGGCAAAGGTCACACAAGCCTGAGCTATCTCAAAAATGGAAAGGAAGGAAACAAACAATTCTGCTTCTTAGAAGAGAGGGAAATTGGATGCACGGGACAGCCTCACATGATGCCGACATCAGTTTTTTTCTTTTCTTTAAAGAGGAGGACCTTAAAAATAAAATAACAAATGGTTCACTTGGGAGCAAAAAGCGATTGTGAAAGAAATGCTTAAAACTCTCAGCTTTCTCAATGCACTCTCTCTTACTCCCACCCTTACAAGAAACATTGGAATTTTTCTTTTGCAATTGAATATATCTGCCAAACTTCAAGATATGGATGGTTTACATAGAAGCCTGCTCTTTAGCCCAGCCCTGTCTTTTCTAAGGCTGAGGAACCTCTGGTACTTATGGGAACTAGAGGCAAATAACATCCAGAGATGCAGGACCAACTCCAACCCTTTCTGTGATGGCTCATTCAGTGGTTTGAACAACTTGAGACTCATCAGCTAGCCCCTTCTCCATTCAGAAGCATGACATGAATTCTAACATTAGGCTACAGGCTCTTTTAAACAAGGTGCCAGAGGCGTGAATTCCCTTGGCTTTTTGAAACATTCACACGGGTTCACTATGAGAGCTATCCTGAGGATTTGGTGTTCCTTGCTCAACTATTTGAAACAAAGGAATCACTAATTCATTGTCTGGAATCAATAATAAGATAGACTAGCTAGAAGATACATAACATTTCAGAAAAAACAGAGAAGATAGAAATAGAGACTCTAGATACCAGAATAAGTGAATAGGCCCATTCTGGACAGAATCACAAATGCAGCCCAAGCAGCAAGTATAGGTTTTTCTGGATCTAGCTTTGTTCCTAGATGCTAGCTTTGCTCCTAGAAATACAGGTTTTTTTCAACATTGGTGTGTATTTCTTCATTTCACCTGAGTTAGGCAACTTTTGTCAGTGACCAGAATATGTGTGTCCAATGGCCAGTAGAAACTTTTCAGTTTTGCATGGTGTTAAGTACAGTATTCTCCATTTGGAATCCATGCCTTGATATCCTCCAAAATAATTTATTTTCATGCGCTTTGAACTCTCTGAAGAGAGTTTTGAAGCTTTGTTTTATCCCAAATGTGGGAGTCAGTGTTTTAACAGAGCTTGAAAATAATAATACAGTACTGCAACAGAGTAACATTTCTGACTGTCATCTCAACTGAGTTAAGTACCACATAAAATCAGTTTGAGAAATGGACATTGGTCCTAAAAGATCTACTCTTCCTTGCCAGGCTCCACTGAAAGTTTTGGTTTTGATTCTGCATGTATGTCATGGCATGTAGGGGTCCTGTTTAAATGAATCTCTACTAATTTGCTCTCTTCTCCCATGACGTTGAAATGGTCCAAATAGGCTCTTTTGAAAGCCAACCTATCTTCTGCAGTACAATAAGTGGACATGGAGTATCATTGTTTTCCTTTCCCAGGAAACTCACTTGGTACTTTTTTACACTCTTCTGTCTAGGTCTGTAGAAGGGAGAGAAAATCATTATACAATAGTTCAAAAATCTCCTGTCATTTGAGCTAGTCATTGGATTGCAATATACTTTATTTTCCTCTTTCTTATAAAATATGAGGCTTTTAAAATAGTTTTTTCAATGTTTTCATATATTTTTGCAATTCTCTTGAGTTAGGCAGCCTTCTTCAATGACTGAAAATATATTTCTGCATTTTTCTTCTTCAGGCAACTTCACCAATACATTGAGTTGTTAAGAAATGCTGACAAAACTTTTGCTTTTACCAAAAGTTGCTCATAAGAAAAGCAAACTCATAAATGAAAAAAAAAATCAAACTCATGTTAGAGAAAGGGCACAAAGATTCAGTATCTAATCCTTTCCTGAACTGAAAGCTGAATCAGCACTTTATGTGTTTGGTGGCCAGCTGCAAGAACTAACTGGACTATGTGGCCATTGGCCAAGAAATTCTGAGCAAGGGTTGTATTTGATGCCAAGACTGAATTAGGCAATGAAATAATGAGCTTCTATCAATTCCTTGACATAAGAGCTATAAAATATATACTAGTGCAATTAGTAGAACTTTCTGACATTTGTGCATCCAACAAAAGATAAGGAAGTTTGTACACAGCACATATTAATTCTACAGAAATCCTGGGTTGTTAATGGGCATCACCCAAGGGATAGCCTCATTGCAGGTTGCCAATATTATAAGAGATAATATTGTATGCAATTGCTTGTATTGTACCCTTGGAGTGAGCTTTGGGATGCCTGCTAACTGAAATATTGGTCTCGTTTTATGTTATTGGGGTATGTCATTGTAGTATGTCACTTCATAAAATGATGGAGAAGTGCTTGGTAGTGACACTCAGTTAAGGACACTAGATGAAAAGTGAACTCTTCTGGGTCAAGGAAAAAGTGTTTATACCCTACAAAATAAAGGGAATAGACGCAGTCTCATGGTCACCTCACAAGAGCCTGGTAGAATGTGGAGGGGGTAAAAAAAGGTTGTTGCTTAAAACGATTTATTTGCTGTTTTGTTTCTCTGTTTTAGTGACTTCTTACTGTCTTATATTATTACTGTAGAACACACTACCATGGTAAGAATGTTGGTAAAGACTTAACAGGCTGACATTGAGAAAAGGAGATCTCAGCACGCAGAGTTGAATATTCTGTCTGGAATTTGCAATTTTAAATTTCTTGGACATGTTTTGTAAGCCTTGCAAAGGGTTCTGTACTTGAAGAGAAATATTTTTCTTCACGGAACACATCTCAATGTGTGTATAAATGCATTTGCATTGAGACTACCAAACCCAACCAACATTTCCATATTAATTCACATGCCTTTTGAAGTGATACAGTATGAAAGCAAATTAGCGACTTCCTTGTGTACATGGGTTTCCCCACATTCCCTTTTTATGCTATGTACACATCTGCTGGTAAAGTGTATTATGCTGAAAAGCATGATACAAACCATAATCTCAAACCATTTCAATCTACCTGGACACTCTATCTAAGACTTGAAAGTTACAATTCTGGAACAGAGAAATTATAAGACTAGGATCCAAAGAGAGACAGGAGAAATCAAATACATCCATCTGTTGGACACTCATCATTGAGGCTTAAATATTAGCCAAGGGTTTCTGGGACATTATAAGACTTGATCAGAGGCTTAGCTACCGCCGTATCTGCCGTATCAATTATACGGGGGCCCCGGCCACTGGGGCCCCCAACGTGCGTAAGCAAAACAAATCTTTACCCTTCCTAAGGGCCCCCAAACAAATTTTTATACGGGGCCCTGCCAAGGCACGCTACTCTTCTGGACTTGATACACAGATAGCTATATGCTGCTAGATATTTTATATACTATATTTTGATGTATTATAGCACCTTCACTAACCTTCCTGCAAATTTTCTCTTACAACATGAGCACAACAGGATGTGCCCACACAAGTAAGAGGTTAAACCAGTAAGAGGTTAGCATATGCTTTACTTGGCAACTTCACACTTTTTAAGATTGAAAGGGGGACATTTAAAATTAATCTGAATAATCATTTGTTATTGCTAGCTGCAGGAAGCTGTATTGATATGTGTGTTTGTCTGTCATTCTGCTTGATTACTCTTTACCTCATTGTTTTGTGATCCATTTGCCTTGTGACATCTTCACCCCTGCATCTGGTGTATATAAACCATATCTGGAAGTTTTACTCCTTTGTCTGAAGAAGTAGACTTGATCAATGAAAGCTCACAGTAAAAATATAGCACTTTAAAGTGCTACAGTGTTTGTTTCTTTTTGTTTTCTGATATGCTGACAAGTTTATTTATTTATTTATTTATTTTATTTATATTTGTTTATAGCCCTCCTCCCCGGAGGAACCCAGGGCGATTTCCAACAATTTTAAAAACACTTAAAAAATTAAAAACTTTTAAAAGCTTAAAAACTTAATTAAAAGCTAGGCATTATAACCTGGATGTACTGGGGGTCAAACCATCCAGCTGGCTGGGGAAACTGAACCATCCACCCCCCAGACCAGACCTGCCAGCCAGGTTTTCACTCCTTTCCTAAAGGACAGCAACTCCATCTGCAGGCATAGCTCTATTGGGAGGAGATTCCACAGGGCCGGAGCGGACACCGAGAAGGCCCTCCTTCTAGTGCCAGAGAGATGCACCTCTTTGGCTGATGGCACAACCAGAGAGCCTCTCCGGTCTGCTCTGGTGGGCCGGGTATATGTCCTTGGGATGATGCGGTCTCTCAAGTAACCTGGACCACTACCATAAAGGGCTTTAAAGATAATAACCAGCACCTTGAATTGTACCCGGAGGCAAAGTGGGAGCCAGTGCAGCTCCCTCAGCAGCGGTGAGGCATGGACATAACGCCCGCATCCCAACACTACTCGTTCAGCTGCATTCTGGACCAGCTGAAGCCTCCTGATGGTCACCAAGGGCAGCCCCATGTAGAGCGCATTACAATAATCAAGTCTGGAGGTGACCAAGGTATGTGTGACCATGAGCAAGGAGTCCCGGTCTAGGAACAGCCGTAACTGGCGAATCACACAAAGTTGTGCAAAGGCCCTCCTGGCCATGACTGCCACCTGCTCTTTGATCAGTAGTCACGAGTCCAAGAGGACCCCCAAGTTACGTACCGGGTCTGTTTGGGGCAGGACTATCCCATCCAAAACCAAAGGTGGTAGTTCCCGAGATAACACAGGACCCCCAACCCACAGCCACTCAGTCTTGCCAGGATTTAGTTGTAGCCTGTTGTCCCCCATCCAGACCTTGACAGCCTCCAGGCACCTGGAAAGGACTTCCACTGCATCCCCACGGGCTGAGATATACAGTTGGGTATCATCTGCATACTGATGATACCTCACCCCATGAGAACGGATGAGCTCACCCAGCGGTTTCATGTAGATATTAAATAGGAGAGATGAGAGCACCGAGCCCGGAGGCACCCCGTATTGGAGCCGCCTAGGACTGGACATCTCACCCTCCAACCACACCGACTGGGTCTGGCCCCTCAGAAATGAGGAAAACCAAGCCAACACTGTGCCTTGGATCCCCAATCCTTGGAGCCTTCCCAGAAGGATACCATGGTCGATGGTATCGAACGCTGCTGAGAGGTCAAGAAGAGCCAGGACAGTTGGATGTCCGCCATCCTGCTCCCTCCAGAGATCATCCACCAGCGCAACCAATGCAGTTTCTGTCCCATATCCGAGTCTGAATCCTGACTGAGAAGGATCCAGATAATCCGCTTCATCCAGGAACTCCTGTTCCTGGTAGAAGAATTTTTAACCTCAGTTATATTTCTTCTTTTAACTAATGTTATGGACCAGCCAAACTTAGACATTGTCTGTTGTGATTCATGGGCACTTCTTTGTTTCAAATATACAAATAGGGGCTAAAGAAAGACCAAAGTGAAAACTGGTCCAGAGAAAGTGTTGAACCTTTCTTTCTCAGCTACAGTCATAAAGGAAATCACCTCTCTTAAGCTGCTGGCTTTCATGGAGATGTTCCTTGAAATTCAAGTAGCTTTAAGGATAGGAGTAAGGCAGGGAGATAAGGAGTTAACTTTCCTCCCAAACCCATATGGTTGGTCACTTTTCTTCATGGCTGTTATTTACATATCAAATTGCATGTATAGTTCATTACATTTAGGTAATGAATGCCACCCCACCCCCACCCCAAATAATGCTCTGCACTGAGAGAATTGTTTCCTGTGAAGAAAACACTGCCTGCCTGAATTGTGTGTTCAAGTGTCAGCATGCCCACAAACACATTCTATCCCTCTCCCTCATTATTATTTATTTACATTTTTCATTTTTAAAAAACCAAACGTTGTGGTTTTCTTTTAATATTCTTCCATTAAGTTGCCTCAGGGTGGGGGAGAGTAGAATGGCGAAATCCTTCCAGTATATTTTTCTATAATGCTTTATGAGGCCCTTTGTGACCTCGGTTAATTGTCACACTGCTTAACCTTTTTGTTTTAAAAAGAAATACGGAAAAGCCAGCCACGTTTGCCCATTGGTAGAAGAATTTTAATGTAGGAAGCGAGATGGTTTATTCATTCAAAAATATTTTATGGGAACTTGCTCCGAGCTGAAGGAACTCATGTAAAACCCACTCCCTGGGGAACCACTTTCTAACAGTCTCACATCTGAAACAAAGAAAGAATTTTTGTAAACTCAAAGCAGAAATCTCAGGGTCACATACTAGGATTTCCCTTGCCTGCAGGACAGCTTGTGTATCTAAGGGCACTCCATTTCCAGCAGATGTACCAAGTTTCTTGTTATATAACAAAGTCATTTGTTGACCTGTCATTCCAGGATGTGGAGTCAACCTCAGTGAAATTAAGGACAGCAAAAGGTCCTCCTCAGATCACCAGACTTTAATGAATTCAGAATGGATATTAAAGACAGCTTTGGAAGGTGGTCTAGTCAGTCATTACTCTCCTGTGGGAAGGCTTTAGCGGTTAAACCAGATTAGCTAAATGCTGTCATTTCATAAGTCACTTGTGATTAAGAGCAATCAGCCTAGTTTTGTGTTCTTGTTCTTCAAAGGGAAGGATGTGAGTAAGATTGGATTGGGGTGGTGGAGGTTTTATTTATTTAATAGAGATTTACATACTCTCTTTAGTCAATGTGTTCAAAGCAGCTGGAAATGGAAAATAATGGCTTACAAACCTAATTGAAGGTGTCGGGAGAAGGACTGATAAGGAAAAAAGAAAATAATTGAATTCATTCCACACTCCTGTGAACTTTTTGAAGTTGGACCAGCCCTACCAATTGACAAAAGGAGTGAAGGAGTAATGAGTTAACACAGAATAATGTTTGTGCGTGTCATTATCCCTGCTTTGTGCCCCTATGCTAGTCTGCTGCCTTCAAGAACAATTGGCGGTGGTACACCTGCTAAGAAGTGGTGAGCACTCCAACTCTAGAAGCATTCAAAAGAGAATTGGACAACCATCTGTCATATCAGCTTTGATTTGGATTCCTTCATTGAGCAGGGTGTTGGACTCAATGGTCTAAAAAGCTCCTTCCAACTCAGTTATGCTATGATTCTATGAAAGTTCAGCTGGCACTGCCTTTGAGATGACATTTGTACATGAAGCAGGGCCCTTCTAACATACAGTATATCTAACGAAACCTTATGACTCAGGGGTGAATAGTGGGCACCATCATGGTGGAGGGGATGATGACAAGATATGGTGCCAAGTGGCAACCCCCGCATCACAGTCAGTGCAGCTCCAGGTGCCAACACCGAGGATGGGTTGGAAGACTTTAACTAGAAAGAGAGCCTTCTTGGTGGCAGCACCAATACTCTGGAATACATTGCAGGTGGAGCTGCACCAGGCCCCATAACTGGCTATTTTTAAAACAACAACTAAAACACTCTTTTTTAAGGAGGAATTTCAGGGTGTTCTCCCCTTATCAATATTAGCTAATTAGGTTCAGTCCTGATGCCATCAGACACCAACTTTTTAAGTTTAGTTTAGTTTATGAGGTATTTGTTGTTGGTGGGTTTTAATTTGTTGCAGATATTTCTGTTATTGGTTTCTCTGCTTGTTCACCGCCCAGAGTGGGTTAACACCCAGATGGACAATATAGAAACCCAATAAATAAAATATTTTGTCTAATATTTCAGTGGAATTGCTAGTGCAAGATTTCAGAGCTAGTGAGATTTCAGAGCTAAAAGATCAGGTCATGTTTTGTCCCAGAGGGGTCTTTTGTGATGTCAACAGGGTGGATCTTTATGTATCACTGCAGCAGGACAGAGCATGGTTGAGAGGGAGTTAGAGTTACATCTGGGCCTGCTGTATGTTGAAATGGGCATACTGTGAATCAAGATAGATCAGCCCAGAATCCAGGTATGACTTGAGTAATCAATCTTATGACAATACAATTCTAAGGGAATGTTTCTTTTTCTGCTGTCAAACATAGGACAAAGTCCACCAAACAGTTGTAATTTTTACTGATTTGTCTGTTAGGACCTACCTCTTGAGCAGCCTTGCTGCCCCACAACACAAGGGGAGTTATGCCAGACCTTTCAGTGCTACTGAACAAGGTAGAGAAATATACCTTCTTAAACCCATTCAGAGTACAGTAGATAATACTGGCCCAGATTGACCAGTGGTCTAACTCAATACAGGGCAACCCGATAATCATGTCAGAAGCAATGCTTTGTATTCAGAAGATGCGAGGTTTTCTACTGGGCATCTTCAATTAAAAGGATAGCTGGGCTGAGTCTCCAGCAGAAAACTCTTTAACACCAGCTACAAGTCAGACAGAGCTAAGCAATGTGGTTCTCTCCAGCTGTTTTAAACTCATTCCCATAAGCCTAAATAGGCACAGCAGTGACCACAGAGAATAGTAGTTGAAGTCAAAACCATCTGGAGGGCACCACATTGAATCTTCCAGTACTGAGCTAGCTTGACCAATGGTCTGACTCACCTTCACATTTCATTTTACATTCTCTCTGAACACCTTGTGAGTGGCATCCTGTTAACAATGGAAAGTGAAATTTTACTTATTGTTATGTCTCTCTATGTGTGACCAAATTACTATTGGAACCAACTCCTTATCCACCCCCTTATCCATTTTGTTTTGTTTTGCTTCACAGCCTCTGCCATTTTATCCTTGAGGCTTCTGGTTTGTATGTTCATATCATCAGCTGTCCTTAAGCTTTCTGTTTCAGAAATATTTTATACATCCCCCCCAAAAAAAAAGGGGGGGGGGAGAACACAAAATCCCTGAAGTGTTTCCATGGCAGCCAACCCTCCATTAGCTCTCCTTCAAAGATGTCTTTCTTGTACGCTTTTCTTGACCTCTGCAATTGAAAAATTCTTGAGACAGGGTACAAATATGCAGAAAGTTGCTATTTTGTTTGCATGAGTTTTAAAGTGGTGCAGTCTAGATCATATATGTAAGACAGCACCTCAGAGGGGCCCCAATTCTGATCTTATTGTATCCAGCAGACTAAAAGCTGATGAATCAGAAATTATGAACAAAGAACCTTTGAACAAGCTTTGCTTCCAAGTATCTGTGACAGATTCTGTCCTAGATGTAAAGAACACAAGGATATTCACTAAAGCTCCAATGATATGGTAAAAAAAAGAGAGAGAATGGAGACAGAAATAATAAATATTTTAGTGGAGATTGGGCATGTCCATAAGTTTCTCCCAAAATAAACACTAAACCCCAACCAGCTCTTTACCCAAATAAATTGTATATAGATCAAGACTGACCCTGTCTATACCTTTAGGGGACAATCTGGCCTAATCCACCCCCAGATTTATTTTATCTTTGTGTTTCTGGATCTCTGCTTTTAAAAAAAAATCCAAATCCCACAAATGGCTATGACCTGGATGGGTACTACAAGGTACACTAACTTTGTGACCCATCTACTCAAATCCCATAGAAAAATCATCCTCACACAATTATACACACATCAATCTTAATAGTGTGATAGAGTTCATTAAAGTTTAGTAATCTCCACAGAGTGAGAGAACAAAGAAATAGAAGAATATTTCAAAATGACCAGTGACTATCCCAACAGCTACCCTAGTCTTTATCTTCACCCTCCAGCTCCATAGACTGACAAAGCAGCTTCATGGAAATATAAGCACTATGTGGTGACCTCAGCATGAGCCCTCCCAAGGGTTATAGTAGCTGAACTTCTAAAAGAGATCTCAGTCTTTGAGGTGGTGTGGGGTTTATTTGTCACTCACCTTCTCCTTTGACATCATTTACTTGGTCTACTGTACTACTTTCTATTTCCATTTTCCTCAACCCAGATTGTTGACCTTCTCTTTAACCCCAGAAACATTTAATGGAATATGAAAGATCCATTGTGTTGTTTTTCTGCTGATGGGGTGAACAGTGGATCCTGTTCTGTAGTTACCCCAGAAATATACAAACATCCCTGTTTTCTTTCTCTCTCTGGCCACTATTCCCCAAAGCCATTGAACATTCCTGTCAATTATTCATCCAATGCCTCTTCTACCTCAACTGTGTACTGGCAGATCAATCTGACAATAAAGCTAAATTCACACAATCTATTTTAGTGACTCTTGTTGGCTTGATCCCAGCTTGCCTGCCATGGCTGAGGTATTGCCAGGGGCGATACTAGAGCTGACAAAGCTGACATCACACCTTTACAAGTAGTTCTGGCTGTTCAAGCAATCGAGAGGCAGCAACATTTTATCTTTCCCTATATAATTCCTGTTTCCCTATATAATTCCTGGCTTGTTTACATCACCTGTAGTTATGCTTCAGTTTTGCTTAAACACCTCAAGGCTGAGACAAGATGCCCTTTACAGCTTAATTGTTTCTCTCTTTTTAGTAGAGGAAATGGTTGCGTACTGAGTTCTGATCAGGTATTATGACAATCCATGAATAATTCAATTGATGATGATTAATATAGCGCAGTGGAACAGCAATCCCAAGTCTAGATCTATGACCAGCTATGAAGTTCTAGGCCAGTTAAGCCCAAAATTTATTACTGAACCTTTCTCTGAGGTCAGACAGATACCCTAGGGGTAGATGGTTCATGTGCTTGCAAAATGGCTGTTCAACTTGCTCTGGATGAGATTGTTCTCTCTCTCTTTTATGAGTTAGGCTTGATCTTGTAGGGAAATGGGTTTGGAATATTCTCTACTTTCCAGTTTTGTCACTGGAAGCCCAGGTAGCATTGACGGTGCAACATGCCTTTAGCTGGCTTGCTAGTTGAAGGCAGGGATAATCTGACCACAGTGACTCATGCTTTGCTAGGATCTTACCTGCATTATTCAAACAGGGTAGAAGAGTCTAGAGACATTATCTTTTTGGATGACAGCATCCAACAACTCCCGAGCAGGCTGGAGAATTCTGGTGAGACACAGTCCAAGACAGTAACATTTTTAGGTTCTGACTGATATATATGGGATTCCTTTAAAGGCAAAGGCAAATGCTTAAACTCCTCACAGGATTGTGCTTCCAGAGCTCAACATGACACAGTCAGGCTTATTTGCATCATGAACCTTTTAAGAGAACAATTGCAATTATTTGTTTGGCAGCTTCTTGCTCTTTCGTTGTCCTTGTTTTTAAAGATGTAAATCATCCATAGAAGGATAAAATCCAAGATGAATGGATGAGTTTGATCTTGACCAGGGCTCCATTCTTCCAAGTTTGGTTAAATGAGTACCCAGCATGTTGGGGGCAAAATACTAATTAACTTTTGAACCACCAAGAATGTGCACTAAGTGCTATGGGGTGATATATAGGTGTGTTCGCTATTGCTATATAAATTTAATTAATTAATTAAGGTGGGGGTACTTTTCGAGTGATACATACCTTGAGACAAAAACATGTATGAAAGATGTATTTCTTTCCATATCAGCTTCCCTGGGCTCTAAGATCCCCTGAAATTGCTTCTTAATACGAGTCTCTGCAGAGGAAAGCATCCTTTCTGTGGTGGCACAAATATGGAACATCCCCTCCAAAGAATTAAAACACCAGATTATTTTTTTTAAAAAATGCTCATGTGTTAAAATAATGGTGTTACCATTATTATTTATTATGTGATTTTGTTATGTGTTTTTAATGTGTTGTTAACTGCCCAGAGTTGGGGTAATCCCAGATGGGCAGGATATAAATAGAAGTGAATAATAATAATAATTACCGCTGCCTGCTCTGTTGATAGTTTTATCTTCCTATTGTTTGTTTAATCATTACTTAGGTTTGGGGCAGTGTGTGTGTTGAATTTATTTGATGTTATTAATTTTATTCATGTCTTTATTCTGTCCTGCAATCCATCTTGTTGGAGGCTCTTTTAGAACTAATTTCAAATGAATTAAGGTTTTTCATGTTGGCTCTATATCAGATTTCCTCCTCTTGGAAAATCACTGGCATCCTTTTCTTTTAATATTACAGTGTTTAGAGAGAACTATAATATTTCAGGAGAAATGTTGGAATAAATATATTCTGGCTTTGTTCTTTTGTTTTTTAATCATTTTGTTCTTTTGTTTTGTATCTTTTTATAAATCTGCATAAGTAGCTCTTGAAATAATGTTATGGAAGGCTGGTATGTAAATCTTTAAAATAAATTAAAACTAAAAAGGGTTTCTTCTTCACTACAGAGGTAACTGTCAGCCAGTTGGTGGATGTAGAAAAGACAGACTTTCTCAGTGCATTTAGAAAAAATCAGACAGCTGCCGTTTTACATCCTGCTGAAAATTTGCGGGGTGGGGGGGGATGGACAAAAAAACCTATCCATCTGCTTCTTTCAGGTGATATCTTTGAGAAAGTAGGAGAACAATGGAGATGGGGTGAAGAGCCCTAACAGTATCTGGGTGCAAAGGATACTTATGACAAGAAGTCTTTGGCAGTAAGTGAGTAGGTTTTTCCTCTTCAGGTAGGCAGAAAGGCTGGGAGGATACTGTTAGGATATATGAGTAGGTTTGCCACGAGAGCAAACCAATGACTGTATCTTTAAGACTGTGCAGCTACCACAGCCAGGTGCAAGCATTGAGTGTTTGTGTCTAGCATAAATTGAGGCAACAGTTTTTGCCAGCCAGCCAGCCTGTTGTTCTCTGACTGCTTTGTTGCTGTGCTCACGTCCATCAGACCTTCGTCGTTCTTGAGGATGGCTATGACCTGGATGGGTACTACAAGGATTGTCTGGTATGTCTACTTGCCGTTTATTGCAAGATATTGGAACACATACCTCAGCCACATTGTGGTGACCTAACCAAGGACTGTTTTGGAACCGAGCTACTCCGTAGCTAGAATGAACTGGTGAATATCTTCGAAGCCGACCTTGAAGCAACAGATAAAGGTTTGGACTGCTTGCATTGCTTTATCGAAGATAAGAGCTTATTTAGCTCACATAGACTATAAGGACTTGCTGCACCACTTGGTCTGACTTCAAGACAAGTGTTAACTTGCACGTTGTGCACAACCTTTGTAAATAGTGTAAATACATATTTCCTGCAACCCAAGCCGGAGTTTGTTTTTGTCTCCTGTATCTCAACAAACACTCTCAAACCTCAGGCCCTGGCAGTGATTGTGCTCACTGTTGCAGACACCCTCTTAGTGCATATCAGTGGGGAGACCTCTGCAGCTGCATGCTGGGAGAACCTGAAAAGACTTTTTGTAAGGACAACTGTGGGTGCGCAGATTCAGCTTGCAAGGAGGCTTTTCTGCACTCACCTTGCTCCAGGTGGGAGTATGGCTGACCACATCCAGCTAATTACAACCCAGCTGCTGGATTTGGAGGAGAAAGGTCTTGGTTTTAATGAGCAGCAGAAAGCCTGTATCCTTTTATCTTCTTTGGATGAAAGTTATAAAGATTTCGTGATTGCCCTTGGAGCTCTGCCAAGCCAGGATATGGTGTTTGATGAAATCAAGCCTCGTTTGCTGGAGGAATCACAACGGAGGCTGGAGCGAACCCTTCTTCGTGAGACCAGCGCTCCCCAGCTACAGAAAGGCAACGAGCAGCCAACGACAATAAGCGTGGCCCGGAAGTGTTTTGCTTGTGGGAAGCCTGGGCATTTTGCCAGGTCCTGCCCCAGCAAAGTTGTGAAACACCCAAAGAAGCCAAGGAGGAGTGCTTCATCGAAGCCTGCTGGATCTACATGGCACACCTCTAAACCAGAGGTAGCCTGGGTGATTGACAGTGGGGCTACTAGATCGATTTCAGCTACAAGGAAAAGTTTTAAGTTCTTAAAGGAGACAGACACTGTTGTCTCGTTGGCCAACAAGCAGGATGTGCCTGCTAAGGGTGAAGGTGAAGTTTATTGTACCCCATTGGGGACAACTTTGCCTATGTTGTATATCCCTGGATTCATGAATATACTCTCAGTGAGGGAGTTAGACAAGGCAGGGTATGAAGTAACATTTAAGAGTGGTGAATGTTTTATCAGAAAAGAGTCAAAATGTTTTACAGCCCACCACAAGAATGGGCTATATGTGCTAGAACCCCAGTCCCCACCTGTTGTTAGTGTTGGTAATTACAACAGGCCTGTACACTTTAACTGCATTCACCTGCTACACAGAAGGTTGGGCCATTGCAGTTTTAGAGTTCTGGGGAAGACTGTGTCCCAGGTAAAAGGGATAAATCTATCACCTTGTAATAGATTTTTGCAATGTAATGCCTGTGGGGAAGAGAAGACCAAATCTGCACCAGCAAATAGGATGCAGGGTTTCTCTACAGAGCAACCGATGGACTTGGTCTTTGCGGACCTTATAGGACCAAGAAAACCATCTTTAGGGGGAGCAAAATATATCTTAAATATTATTGACCACCACTCTAGGTACGGTTTTGTGAGATTACTGAAGCGTAAAAGTGAATGCCTGAGTCAGTTTTCTCAGTGGGTTAAAGCCACCGAACGTAAGACAGGGAAACGCCTTAAATGCCTGGTCACCGATCAAGGGGGAGAGTTTGTCAATAAAGCTTTCTCGGACTTCTTGGCAAGGAGAGGTATTGAGCACAGGCTCAGTGCGCCGTACCGTCCACAGCATAATGCTTATGCAGAGCGCAGGGGGCAAACCCTACAAGGTATGGTACGCACTCTCCTAAACGACGCTCAATTACCTGATGCCCTTTGGGGGGAGGCAACCCTTACTGCCACCCATTTGATAAACCTCACTGTGAATTCTACCACGGGGCAGGTACCATATGTACTATGGCATGGACGTCAGCCTAACATAAGCCATTTACGGGTATTTGGCTGTCCGTCTTGGGTCCACATACCCGCTCAGCAAAGGCGCAAGGGACAGCACCGTGCCCGCAAATTGATATTTGTAGGATATGAGACCAATAGAAAATGTTATCGTTTTTGGAAACCGGGCACTAGGGAAGTTTTTAACAGCGCCAGTGCCAAGTTCTTGGAGAACGTAGGATGGGAAAGACTGGAGCAGGGCTCCCCGCCTACGAGAACTAACGGTTACCCTGTACCTGGTGATGTAACCAGGGGATCTAGGAATCTTAGTCCCAGACTGTCCAGATCAGACGGGAGTGATTTTAAGAGCGAGGGTGAGTCCGACAGTGAACAGGATCGGGTCTCTGATCACTCTAGTAGCGAACAGAGAGTAGTGGTTAAATCAGAGGTCTCTGATTCTGACTCCCAGGATGAGACACCCATTATCTCCACACCACCTGCCATCGTCAGGCGGTCTACTAGGGAAAGGAGGCAGCCTGACAGATATCAGGCATGCTCTGCGATAGTGGAACCTGCCAGCTTTGCAGAACTGGCTGAATTACCAAAAACAGATCAAAAGCCATGGCAGGATGCTATGGATAAAGAGTTAGCAGCGATGAAAAGCCTACAAGTTTTTAAGGAGGTACCCATACCTGCAGGGAAACAGGTCCTGGGGTGTAAGTGGGTTTTTAAGGTTAAAAACTGTTCTGATGGAAAAAGAATTTGTAAGGCTCGTTTGGTCGCCCAAGGGTTTAACCAGAGTGAAGGGGACTACGATGAGGTTTTTGCCCCATCACTGAAGGCTACAACATTGAGGGCTGCATTAACGTGGGCAGCTAAGCACAGGCATGTGGTCAAACATATTGACGTAGCCACAGCTTACCTCAATGCCCCTTTAAGACATGAATTATACTTGAGGAAACCCCCAACGCTAACTAGCCCTGATAATAAGTCTGTCTGTTGGAAACTGATGAAGAGCCTATATGGCCTTCGTCAATCAGGGTACGAATGGAACATGTGCCTTGTGGAGTTCCTAAAAGGATTAGGTTTTAACCAGGGAGTTGCAGACCCATGTCTTTTCAAAAAGGGGTCAGGCAAAGCAACAACATTGCTCTTAGTATTCACAGATGATATTGCCGTAATAGCACCAGACGAGGAATCAGCTACTGAGCTGATAGGAAAGATTAAACTCAAGTTTGATATCAGAGATCTAGGGGATATCAAGACTTACGTAGGGGTTGACATAGAGAAGACAGCTAGAGGTTTTAAACTTTCGCAGGTAGACAAGATATCGCAATTACTCAAGCGGTACAAGCTTGAACTAGCAAAACCCTGCAATACCTCTATGGCTCCTGGGTTCCTTCAGGAGGTAAACAAAGGGCCAGAGTTTGATAAAGGAATTTACAGATCGTTGATAGGGAGCCTGTCTTATCTTGCGACATGGTCTTGTCCAGATATTTCTTTTGCCGTGAATCAGCTAGCCAGGTACTCTGAGAATCCAAAAGTCAGACACTGGCAAGCGGCCAAAAGAATCCTGAGATACTTAAAGTATTCCATGAGAAAGGCACTGTATCTTGAGCCGAGAGGAAGCCTGTCACTAGCCATATATGCAGACGCAAGTTTTGCATCAGACCCAGATACTAGAAAGTCCACATCTGGAATGGCTGTCACGCTAGGGGGTGCTCCAATCGATTGGAAATCTTTGTGCCAGAAACATATCACCCTATCGACCATGGAGGCAGAATTCTCTTGCCTGTCACTAACATGCACTGAGGTGATCAACCTCGTACAGCTCATGCAAGACCTAGGGGTGAGCTGTAATGATCCGGTAGTAGTGTACGAGGACAACCAATCAGCAATCACTACAGCAAACAGTATCGGGGTAAAGAGCAGGTCTAGACATACTGACCTGAGGTACTTAAACGTAAGAGAGTCAGTACGGAAGAATATCATTAAGCTGGAGTATATTCCTACTGAGGAAAACATAGCAGATGTCTTCACAAAGCCTTTACCCATGACGAAACACAAATACTGTGTAGAAATGCTTGGAATGTTGTAAACGTATATCCTGTACCCCTGTATGTTTTTAGATGGTGATGCATCAATAATTGGTTGAACACTCACGTTGCAAAGGGGGAGTATGTTAGGATATATGAGTAGGTTTGCAACGAGAGCAAACCAATGACTGTATCTTTAAGACTGTGCAGCTACCACAGCCAGGTGCAAGCATTGAGTGTTTGTGTCTAGCATAAATTGAGGCAACAGTTTTTGCCAGCCAGCCAGCCTGTTGTTCTCTGACTGCTTTGTTGCTGTGCTCACGTCCATCAGACCTTCGTCGTTCTTGAGGATTGTCTGGTATGTCTACTTGCCGTTTATTGCAAGATATTGGAACACATACCTCAGTCACATTGTGGTGACCTAACCAAGGACTGTTTTGGAACCGAGCTACTCCGTAGCTAGAATGAACTGGTGAATATCTTCGAAGCCGACCTTGAAGCAACAGATAAAGGTTTGGACTGCTTGCATTGCTTTATCGAAGATAAGAGCTTATTTAGCTCACATAGACTATAAGGACTTGCTGCACCACTTGGTCTGACTTCAAGACAAGTGTTAACTTGCACGTTGTGCACAACCTTTGTAAATAGTGTAAATACATATTTCCTGCAACCCAAGCCGGAGTTTGTTTTTGTCTCCTGTATCTCAACAAACACTCTCAAACCTCAGGGTGTGGCAAAAGCCAGCCACCTTCTTGAACTCTGCTATATTTTACCATTTCATACACCATGACCAATAGACAGTGAAGTCACTGTAGTCTGTCTTTCTCTTCAAGATTGTAATATCAGTATGAAGTTAATGTGGATAATCTCTCTCCTCAGGGAGATACATCAGCATAAAGACACAACAGCCAGTCACTCTCCTTCAGAAAGGCCACCTTAGCATGAGATCATAAAAGCCCTTCTCTCATCTTCAGACAACAAGAATCAGTGTGAGGTTGGTCTCTCTCTCCTAGAGGAAAGTGACTCAGCATGACATCACAATGGCCAGTCTCTGAAGTAGACAACATCAAGTTCACAATGGCTAGTCATCCCCCCCCCCTTTTCAGGTGGGTGCAACGAATGCAGAGGAGTAAATCTGGTCTGACTAAAGGAGGTCCAATTCACTCCAAATTTCTACCACAAACACCTTTCTTCAGGAACCTGTCCCAAGCTTCTTCTGCTCCAAGGTGCATGGTTAGTAAAATCTCATCTAGGTTTCCTCCTATAACTAATGCACAACAGTCAGACGAGGTAGGCCAGTAGTTCAAAATCTGAATGAATAAAGGCAGAGTAGTGCTTGGCCCTCTTGTCAAGGCACCTTCTTTAGGCAGTCCACTTTTACCTCACAAAGTGACACATATAAAACCAGTTAAAATGCAGAACAGCCTTTCTATATTGAAAATTTTTCTCACCTCTCAACTGCCCTGATGTAAAAGGTAGGCCAAATATTGAATCAAACCCCAGCTAGGCATGGACAGTTCTCACTTGGTTCTGAAAGGTGCTGTCAGTCTAATCCCCTGAGGAATAGTAATCCACAGGCAGGGTGTCACCACCAAGGAGACCTTGTTATGAATTCTAGAAAAAGGGAGTTGATTCTGTACTGACATCCCTATAAGGATCTACCTGGCACATATCAATTCCTGGAAGGAAGAGAATTTGCTTGAAAGGTATCCATAATCAAGTTAGACCACTTGTCCTTGAAGCACAACATCTTTTCTGATAATAGCAGCAACTCTCCAGGGCCTCAGACTGAAGTTGCATTTATCAGTCTACTGCCGGATCCATTTTAACCTGATGGTTAAACCAGGCAATGAGCCTGAGATGTGTTCCCTATAACTGAGCTACACTGAAAGGTTCGGAGGCCCCATTGCATCTGTCTCCTGGCTCCATCTGAACATGTGAAAGCAACCATCAGCTCAACAAACAGAACCAGGTACACACTGCCACTTAGGCTGTTTAAAATATGTAAATATGTAAAGCGGTGACTTTTCTGGGGGCAGCTTCCTATCCATCCTAGTGCACAGCTAGCTCTGCCTGCGGATGGTAGAGATGCTGATCACTTTGAGATACCTGGCTTCTTCAGGTGTTGGCCCCAGCAAAAGCCATATCAGTCTGCCCCACAGCTGCAAATGTATGGTTCACTTTTCTTCTCTCCTGTCTTTGCTAGGCACAGATGTTTGAAGCAGACTTGGTGAAGTAGAGTATCCACATCTGGTTTGCATACAAGAAGCAGGAGCCCCTTGCTGTTGCTCATAGTTCTTTGCATTTCGTTTTGGCACCAGATAAATCTATTACTGTTTGAAGACTACATTTCCACTACATTCCCATTTGCAGACAATTCCCTACCTCCCCTAAGAATGCACTTGGATCTGTTAAATGTAAATGGCAGAAGCAGCCCCCATTAAGGGTCTTAGATGTCATGTGTAATCTATGCAAACCTTCACATTTGTCTGCATTGCTTATACTTGAAGGCATGTGGTCCATCAATGTGAAAGCTTGTTGTTCAGGGAACATCATTATAGGATGCAGCAATTTGTGAGAGGACCAGTTTGTAGGGCAAATCAGACATCCTTTTCCGAGACACATTTTGAAACCACAAAAAGGTTTCAGACTTGCTGGTCTCACAAAGCATTAGGAAAATCACCTGTAGCAGGATACTTACACAAACATTACTTTCAATTCATTGCTTTCTTAAACTCTGAGAGTGCAAGTAGGCAAAGAAACACATTTTCTCAAAAGGAACAAAACATGTTCTTGCAAAATAAAACATTTTAAATTGCTGGGGGTGGGATGGCTGCCCCATTTAAATAAAAGCTTTGTATAATAAGCTGTGTCTAAACATGGTGAGTACAAACATCACATATTTCTCACTCTTTGCTTTTGTTCCATAATGTGGCAATAGAAAACAAACACTTCCCACATATGAATTTAGTGGGATAGAGTAGGTGGTTTAGGTTAAAAAAAAAATCCTGCATTCTGGTAGTCCTTCCATTTTTCTTTAGCATGAGGTACTGTCAAGCAGAAACAAAGGACTTAACCTCCTTCCATCTCTTTTCACTTTTTATGTCAAAGAATATTGCTGTGGGGGATGTTAACCACTCACTTTCCACTGAATATGCTTTGTGCCCTTACAGAGGGTTAAGGGTGGGCTTGGCAATTGATAGAGTCACTTGGCGAGTGGTGCAGCATACAAGTCGAAAAATGAAATGAAATGAAATAGAATCAGCAGTTCCTGGGGTGACACAATTGGCAGGCACAAGGCTGCCCACACAGTGCCCATTGCAAGGGTTCTCACCCTTGGGCTCTCCAGAGGTTACATATGTTACCTCCCAGAATCCCATGCCATTGCCATGCTTAGCTTTTGTACAAAACAACTGGTAGAACCAAAAGTTGAGAACCTGTGACCCACTGACATCTGAGGGAGTTCTTTATTAGCAGATGTGCATCAGTGTGCAATAATGAAGCTTTAACCTGCCTTCTCTAAGGCTCCAAGTGCTACAGCCAGTAATGATATTACTAGATATTATTATGCTTCCTACCTAGAAACACTGCAGGGAATTCTTTACCATATTAAAAAAAAACCAAACTGTTCAGAATACCACATAAAGTAATGGAAAAACCCTGCAATGTGAGTCTTGCCAGCTTTTGTTTTGTTTTGTTTTGTTTGCTGACACCAGAAAAGGGAGTTACATTTTCCTGAGAAAGGAAGGTAGTATGACTCATGGTGCTGCAAAAGGCAAGACCCATTTTGGATGGAAGACAAAGAAAACATTTCTTCACATGAGCAATGCTAGTTACCGAGGAGAGGATTTAGCAGAAATGGAAATCCCCTACCTGACCAGAGGTAATAGGGCATGGACAGCCAATTTACTTCTTCTGGGGTTCTCAAAAGACAAACCAGATTTGTTTGACAGCATGTGGAGATGTGGCAAGACAGTTACGGTAATTTGACCACTTGTCTCAACGTTACCATTTCTAATCCAGGAAGGATTAATTGTACATGCTAAACAATAATATCAACCACACATGAAATTTAGCATACTTTGTTCATTCATATAAAGTACATTAGCAGACAATTCTGGGAGCCAAAGAACCTTTCACTCTGGTGGAGTCCCACTCTAATCTCAAATATAATTTGTTATAATATTGCCTAAGTGTTGAACTTGTGACATAACATTCCAACTGGCTAGGATTCCAGGCACAGTATCAACAATACTAGTGGTGCCCAGTGGAGGTAATCAAGATACCACCTAAGCAGGACCAGGGTTGACTTTTATGCAGCATTTCATACAAAAACTGCTTATGCCATTCCCATTTCTCATTGACCGCTTTTGCATTTGTTCAGCTTGTAATGTTGGGATTTCATAGAAATGGATTACACTGTTCTTCTCTTGTTGGACTATTCAGCAAGATCCTCCGTCAGTTTTGAGGAGTCTAGGTACCCAAGGCCATTCAGTGAATGGGCAGATGTGCACATAATCTTTAATGTTAGCCCAACTTGCTGACATCCATGTGGATTACTGTCCAACTATGTTTATACATATGTAAACAAAACAATAAACAACATTAAGGTTTTACAAATAATACTCTATCTTAACAGCCCAAATGGAATAAGAAGGTTGACATATTTAAAAGTTACCAATAACAACCAAGGACTAGACACCTGCTACAAGTGGTCTTAGCCTGGAAGCCAAACAATGATGATCAGAAAATCTCTCCTGTGTGGGCATTTCCACAGATGAAGAGGGCACTGTTGAGAAAGTTTGTTCTCAAGTTGTAACTGAAGCACTACTGTATAGTATTCAAATTCAAATTTATTTACAGTCCATGAGCAGCATAACAAGTACACAAAAGCATAAACACCACATCCTAAGATAGACTTGACAGAGGTAATAAAAGGAAACTATACTACTAAAAACCTGCTGGGAATTGACATACAACAGCAGGCCATCTATCTAAAAAAACAATATTACTAAAACCCTCAATAATTACTAAAACATAATGTCATGAAAATAAAATGCTAATATTTACATGAAAAGAAGAGGGATAGCCTCATTACAAGGATATAATATGCTCTCTGCTGTTGTAATTTACTAAAACTCAGTAAATTATAGCCAAACCAATAATGACAAGGATGAAGAGGGAACTTAATAAAATAGTATAGATCAACTGCTCAGTGCGGGAGCAATCTCAATAAACTATAAAGCCACAGCTACTGTATAGTAGTTGTGTCTTGTTTCTTGACTATGACTCATAGAAAGACTTGCCTGTCAGTGATATTCTTAAATTTTAGGTTCCAAGTCTACACTTTCAGGTTTCTTGGGCATTTTAGTTCTCACTTTTATTCAATAGGATTTTATTTTCCTCCTTTTAGAACAATATTAAATGGTTTTAAATTTTATCATTTTTTCCCACCCATTCTGTTTTTCCTAAAGTCTTTGATCTTTTAGTTATGTTATCCAACTACTTTTAGGATTTTCTGATTTTGTGTTGTTCTGTTGTTTTCTACTGTCAGAATTTTACATTAACTAACAACCAAAGTAAGGTACAAATACTCTAAAATATAAATATCACTCAGAAATGTAGGGACAGACATTTCACTATTTGCATTGATTTTGATCAAAGCACCAGGGTTAATGCAGACAACAGTAAAGGTAAAGGTAAAGGTAATGGTCTGTCAAGCTCAAAAGCCAGTCATACCCAACTCTAGGGGTGTGTGTGCTCATCTCTCTTTACAGCCAAAGAGCCAGTGCTGTTTAACATGAGTCTGCAGACATTTCCATGGTCATGTGACAGGCATGACTAGATGTCAAAGCACATAGAACACAGTTACCTTTCCTGCCAAAGTGGCACCTATTTATCTGCTTGCAATTTCTTGCTTTTGAACTGCTAAATTGGGATGAGCTGGGGCAGACGACAGGAGCTCATTCTATCGCGCAGCAGGTCTCAAACTGCTGATCTGCTGAGTTTCCAGTCATCAAGCTCAGTGTCTTCACCACTAAGGCACCACAGAGAACAGTATTCTTCATCATATTTGAATTGTGTCAGTGTGATATGTAAATTAACTACCGGTATATAGCTTTGAAAGGCTGCTTCAGGAGCTCAGGTTCCATTTCTTAACCCATTATTGGTCTTAACCAAGTAAGTGAGCCTTGTCAGAAGTGTAACATCAAAGTCTAACCAGTTTTTATTTTGTTATTCAGTTTTTAATCTTCTGTTTCAGGGATAGTTCATTTCTGCAAAAAGTGCATATGCCATCCACTGATTTCCCATGTACCTCTTCATAACATTGATGTCCATAAAACAGCACCTCTTAGTTTCATTCTACCCCCTCAATTATCTCTGAAATCAGTAGTGGGCTCCAAAAACTTTTACTACCACATTGTGGGCATGGTATGGTGGGTGTGGCCAGGGGGAAAGCCCTGCGTTGCACCCAAATTAGGACTAATTTATTTCAAAACTTGGATGGGCAGGGCCAGCCAGAATTTCTGCTACCGGTTCTGGCAAACTGGTGTGAACCTGCTGATGCCCACCACTGTCTGAAATGCAGGAATGGAAATATCCCTCAGAAACTGTTAGAAAGAGAATTTTGAAAGCATCGTCCACTAGTGACTTCACTGTAATAATGTATGGGGAGCATCCACTGAGTTGTGATGCAACATTAAAGGCCAAATCCATAGTCAACGGGGGATCTATTGAATTAAAAACTGCAGTTTTGGACTATAGCCAAGTTTTTACAGGTCAGATAACATAGTTCAGTCTGTACCACTTCCTGTATTCCCTACAAAGAATGTCAAGTAAAAACATAATGAATTCTGTTTTCATTCTTGTTGAAACAATAGTTGATATTTAACAAACAGAATTTAACATATAAATTCAAGCCGCCCCGCCCCCCCCCCCCCCCCGCCCCCGGTTTCGGTTTCCTGACAGTTTTGGTCCTCATCTTCCAGACATATAAATTTTAAACTATTTATGTATGTATATGTGTGTATATATAAGCACATGAAACACTAATGCATATTTTATGGAACTACAGATAATATGGTATTGACTTTTATGTTACCTAAAGGGGTAAGGATATCAATCCAGCTGTATATACATGTTGTCCCTTTTGTATTCTGGACTAGTTTGTGTTTCATGGCCAACTTGGCAATCGTGGGTCTGTCTCAAGTTTTACTTGACCTAACATTGATCAGATCTGTGCTGATCTTATTACATCCATTTACCAGTTTTAAAATTTATTTTGTGCAATGAGGCAATATGATTTGATGATAAAGGAATTACTGTAAGTACATTTTCATATTATTGTGTTATACATTTTTCATTGATAGATTATTTTGCTTCATCTGCCCGGAGAGAACTGCCGCCACCAGGAACAAACACGGCCGGGCGGAGAGGCCACTGCTGCACCCAACGCCGGAGATACCTTCCACCTGCCCCAAGGTCCCACCCAGGCTGGGGCTTTAAAAGTTGCCGCGGCAAGACTGTTGCTTCGCCGCCACCGGGAACATCTGCGGCCGGGTGGAGAGGCTTGTCACCTTTTGTAATCTTTGTAATTTTGATAATTTTTGTGTGAACTTGATTATGATTCTGAATTTTCGATTATTGTTTGTTATTGATGCCTGTAGAATTTTCGATGCTGTAATGATATTGTGATTTTTGATGTTTTGATGTTTTGTGGTATTGATGCTGATTTCTTATGATATGTACATGTTGTGTTTACGAATCTGTAACTTTATATGTGTTGTAAACCACCCTGAGTCGGTCCAACCAAGTAGGGCGGTATAGAAATTGAAATATAACAACAACAACAACAACAACAACCATCATCATCATCATCATCATCATCTCTCTAGTCAGATGGGAACTACATGATGCCTTGAACTTCTGCAGAATGATGGACCAGAACCATATGCATCCTTGTGGCTCCCTGATACCTCTGTGGCATTCTCCCATAGGTTTGCTTACTGATCCCGCTGATGCTCTGTTCACTTCCTGGAATGCTGAGATGACTCAATTTGTGGACATGATGATTTTATCCCTTGTACCAGGACGTGGACATAATTAGTGCAAACTTATTTCCACTGTTTTGTTCTGCTGAGCTGAATGCAATAAAATAACAAGGTTGATGCCCATAATGCAGATGAGAGAAAACCCAGAATGAACATGACCAAACTAGCTACATAAACTAGCTGAGCACGATTAACATATTAGTTTTGTTTGTAAACTGGTTTGATATTTGGTCTTTATTTACCTCATGTGAAACACATCCTTTCCCCTTAAATAAATCTCGTAAAAATGTTTTGACACTTTGTTGTCAAAAAGTGACTCCTGTAGCAATCTTCATTCATTTTTCTCCATATGTTGAAGCTGCAAGGTTCTGAAACTATTCCTTTGTGTTATTATGATATTTCACAAAGTTAAATTCAGTGTTCTATGGGTAATATGATAATAAAAATGAAGTTGCTGAATACCTTTTCCAGTTAATGTTTGCATAAGGGAAATTGCATAAATTTTGCTGTTTGATAATAAGGTACATGCTGCCCTCATGGACCTGAGCCTGCCATGCAGTCAGGCATATGTGCAAGAATGCAGCAATTATCTTGTTAATGCACAGCAATTTCCTTCAGAGGCTTATGTGATTTCCCCTTAATGCAAATATAAATTCACAATAGGATTCTGGTCACTATTTACTATTTCTAGAGTTGGACTGATGCAGTCTTGATGAGACTAGAGCTTGCATTTCTGAAAGTTCTTCCATGGCTTTCATTATCTGAGTCCACTTGGACTCAGCTGAGATTTCCATAGAAGGAACCTACTAGGCATATCTCAGAAAGCTTCCACCAGTGTTACTGCAACTGAAAATAAACTTCAGTGAAGGACACTGGGGAACTTTGAGGCACTATTAGGCTGCATATGTTCTGAAATTAAAGGCCATCAGAGACCACAGTTTCTCACCAATTATGTGACAAATTATAGGCACTATCTACTTATTTATTTACACTTTTTTAAAAGGGACTATCTGCAATCTAAATTCTGAGCCAGATTTCTTTTTTCCTATATGGATACTTGCAAAGATTTTCATTCACACAGTGGGACTTTCCTCATCTCTTTTCTTCCTATAGATCTCCAGATTCATTCCCAGTGGTCCATTCAATAATCTAGAACAGTGGTTCCCAATGTGGGGCCCATGCCCCACCAGTGGACTTCAATTCCCAGAAGAATCAGTCAGGACATTTGCTGATCAGTGCTTTGGGAAATTGTCTTAAGCTTCTAAGAATTGAAATCTAAAAACCAAAGGTTGGGAAACACTAGTCTAGAACAGAAAATGAAAGTTTCTAGCACCTTCAGTTCTCATTTCTCTCCCTCCCTTGCACTTATGGCAGCTCTTATGTTGACAAGAGGAGCTACTATCTACTATATACATATAATCTCAGGAGATGGACAACTGAATGTATAAGTGATGGGCACTGTACACTCCTAAAGATGTTTGAAAAGGGATTAACTTTACTTCTAGGACCCAAGAGTTCTTGTTGCTTTTGTTTTATACTCAGGCAAAACTCAGATTCAATTATAAAGTGATAGAAAACTATCTGCAGGCCCTTCTGTAAAGAGAGATGAACTGAGAATGTGTAGAGCTAACACAGAATTCCGCATGGTTGAGAATTGTGTGGTCAGTTCCTATTGTGCCTAGAGAATACCAAGACTTGGGATGGTGAGAGGAGGGAGGGAAGGGTCACTTAAGTAATTATCTCCCTTTGGTTTTTCTGGCTGCCAGCATAAATAGAAAGGAATCTGAGTCTTGATTCAACATTCAATCACTGAAAATTTGTTATATCAATAAGCACAAGTAGACCCATTGACTTAGTGTGATTATTCACCTGCTTGAAGGCTGTGACAGGCTTAATCATATTCTGAAACCAAAGCCACAAACATTCTTATTTGGCTGCTAAAGTGGTTTGTGGTTTTAACCAAGAAGAAGGAGGAGAAGTTTCCATGAGAGGTTCAAATCATGGCATCCCAACAGGGACAATTAATCCAGTGGAATATTAGCTTTCTTTTCAGACCTCACACAGGACTAAAGTTTACATGAAAATCCCACATGTTAGATCACCGGAAGGGGATCTGGAGTATCTCTTTAAAAACACCAAAGATGCAGTCATGTTTTAGCTGTATAATGGTGGAAGATGGATGATTCCATTCATCATTTTCAGGGGAGCGCATTCTTAGCCCATTTCTTAGCAACACTTAGCAAGCTAACAAATTCATTGTATTTCAAGATGAATTTCCCTTGCTACATTTAGTCTGTCAGTAAGAATCAGTTGATACATATTATAAAACTGCATAGATTTTTGTGGGCTTTGAAAGAATAAAAGAGCAGATGTTGTCCTTTTGTTCAAAGAGAGTCCATCTTTGCTAGGAGCTGTTGTAACATACAGGGTGGCCTATAAGTCCCTACCCACAAAATTCTCTTTGTTGTATGATTTTTTCGTTGTATGATGCATTCGTTATACAAGGTTCCACTGTAATGTAATCAAATTTTCCCATCACAAATGTTTGAGTCCTCCTGGTACTCAAAATGCACCTGTGATTCCCCACACCTTGTTTCATTGTTTAACCTCTATGCGATGGGTAGATATGATTTTTTTAAAGGTGGAAAATTACATTGAAAAATTTTTGATCCTCCTGCTTGAGTAGGTTCTTCTCCTAATTTGGATTTGGACTACACACACTTGCTATGGAGTAGAGTAAAGTCTGTAGCAGTAGCATTCATGGTTAAATTCCCAAGTAATGGTACCTCCCCCCCCCCAAACACACATACACAACTCCTTCATTCCAATAAAAATCTGTAAAATATAAAAGTGGGGAAACAAAAAAGTGTTGAAAGGATAGAGTAGATTTCAGCTGACCACCCCACTCCAGGAACTGTAAGGGGAAAAAAAAACTCAAACCAGATTCAGAAACACTAGATAGAAACTGCTCAGCTTAATGCTGAGAAACAATTTCAAAGTTATGGAGTAGAGTTTCTGGGAAAGTCAAATGCATTTCATATTCACTGATATTTTCACTGCTCATCTGGGTTCCCCCACTCCTTTTGGGGCCTATGAAATAGAGACGGGGAAAGTTTCATATCTGACAACAAATCTAGGTTAGGTTGGTCAGGAAAATCACCAATTGTTATCTTAGATACCTTTTTTGGAAATATCCATAATTAAAAAGCCCAGGATATATTCTTTGATGGAAAGTAATAAAAATAACAAGACGCTGTCTAGAGTAGCTTTCTTGTCTGGTCATATAAAAATATTGAGCTTGTTTTTATGATTCATTATCCTTTTACCATAATGGAATCAGCCAGTTATATATTTTAAATGTATCATATTTGAGTGCTTCATTTGCTGTCTGCATGGAGATATTTATTTAGCCAATTTCAGGATAAGCATCTCAAGTAGGCCCTGAATCTCTTATAGGCAGTCTGACCTGTTGCAAGTTCTTGTCTGGCATTATTAATGGCATATATAAGCAATTTCTGAGTTAGAAGAACATTTATTTCAATTCTGTTGTGAGATTTGGAGATCAGCAGAAAACTCTTGCATATTTCCCTAAGTGGTAAAAAAAATCCACAGTGGCACAACCAGGCAGTTGATTGATCAGCAAGGGGTGCATCCTCTACCCACGCTCCCCACAGATATTATTTGAAACAGATATTTTCGACAGATAATAAACAAAGGTCCCATCATGCAAATAGCCAAATCTGAAGATATGCCACATAGCACAGAGAAACTGATGCTAAATCACCACAAATACTTTCTCAAACCATACAGATGGATTACCCTATTTTCTCTCTCACACAGTGGTTTCAACAATTCTGATGTCATCTGTTTCTTACCATGTGTCTCTGATTAAGTATGTTATTGGTTTATTTGTTACAAAGATGTAGTTGAGTCTATCCTTCACCCGGTACTGCCAGCCTCCAGTGTTTTTAGGATTATCTATCTATGTTTGGTTTTCCAATCATGAGATTTACAAAATGGCTACATTTATATGTGTAGCTCTCCTGTGAAAGATATGGCAAAGAAAAGTGAAAATCAGCCCTTTTCTTCTACAACAGTTTTTCTTGTCTCCACATTTTGTGTCAGCTCTCCCACCCCAAATCTCTCTCTCTCCCCCTCTCTGTCACCCCTCCTCTCTTGATTACACATTCTGCTACTTCAGTTCCTCAGCCACTATTGCCATACCGCCCAAGTTCTTGTCCCGATGACAAGATGCTGAAATAGAGCCTTACGTGATGCCAATATTTAAAATTTGAAGAAAACCTCTGAAACCCAATCTTAGTTGTGTGGCAAGAAGAAATTCAGGTGGCAAAGTTTTTTCTATGATGGACTTCCTACATCAGGAAATAAAGCTGATGGCAGTGGTCTGTTATGAAGTGATCTAAACCTCCCGCCCCTCACAAATGCAATGTTAACAACAATGCTTTCAGACATCTAACAATAAAACGAAGTGCTCTCTTCAAGCATTCTTTGAAGGGTAATTAGGAGACCCAGTCTTGCTATGAAGCTCTATAAGCAACCACCTATAAGGAACCACAGCAGCAAATTTGTGCCTTTTTGGCAAGGCCCAAGAGAATTGCTGCTCCTGTTTCACATGCCAAAAGCTGAATGCTCCTTCAGTGGGTGACATCAAGGGTACTCAGAGATAGGCTTGTGAGATAGGTGACACAGAAAATCACCTATGCCATGGCATATCTCTTACCACCACCATCACCCTACTCTACCTTTAACTAGGGAATAGGATTTTTGTATTAACCAAAATGGGGGGCACAAAAGAGGCATGCTGCTGTTCCATGAACCCCAAAACATATTTCATTAGGCAACTGTTGCCTTTTTCTTCATTGCAGAGTCAATATGAGGGCATATTTTGGCCTCTATTTTTAACAAACTGGAAGTAACACAGTCCAACTGTGCCCTATTTGTACAGAATTTTGAACATTTCCTTGGGAAACATCCTGTGGAGGCTACCGTCATTGGCAGGATATTAGGCTAGGTGGCTGTGTTGCTGGCCTGAACTGGTTGGATGAGTACTTATGTTCTTGTATAGACAAGCACAAGGCAGTTTTCCTTCCCTCCTTCTTCCCAGATGCCCCTATTTGGGTTGCTGTGTGATCCCATCCCTGTCTTCCGATGATGAGTCAGTTCCCTTGCCATCTCTTCCTTCAAGTCAAAGTCAAGGTTGTTTTGTTGATTTCCCATTACAAGGCACCGCTAATAGGAGATGACATCGCCTTCTTTGCTGTGTGTTGGAGCAAACTTATTTCCCCTAAATTGTTTACAGGTACTTCCCACAGCACAGGAAGAGTGGAGGATTTTCATCATTGCTGGAGGCAGTGTTCCCGACTCATTGGAGACAAGAAGCTCAAGCTGTGTGTTCTTGATCTTTCCTGTTTCTTTACCCAGTGCAACGTGGTAGGGCTGCTAGATATCTGGAAAAGAAGACGTAGCAGCTACCATGTGCCAGAACTGTTGCTTCCTTTCTTTGAAGTGTCCTAAAATGAAAATAAAGACATGTAGAGGAGTTTGTCTTTTATTTTGCATTTTAAATATTAACTGTATAAAATACCCACCCACCCTAAGCAAGAATGCTGCATCAGTTTGTTTAGATTTCAGTCAGTTCTTTTTACTTCATGCTGATTTAACCAGTTTGGGATGGCTGAAATTTTCCAAACACCTCTACACTTTTAAGGGCTGGCAGTAAGCTATCCGCTTCATTGCATGCTTTCCAGATGTGGAAGTGAAAGGGTAGCTGACTTACAGAAATAAAATAGACTGTTGGGAAATGTATCTCTTTTTCCTTTCCAGAAATAAAAACAAGATTTCTCCCCTATTTTCCAAACAGCATTTGGAAACCTTTCTTTGATCATATTAATTATCCTTCCTAAATACATATCCTTTAATATCTGACACAAGACATTAGATGGGGTAAGCTTAAACCAGACAAGACAGAAGTGTCTGTTCCTGGTCATTTGGAAAAAAATAGATTAGGGAACAGAGATGTAGCATTTTTGGGTCAACTTATAACCCACCAGCCCTGGAAGTTCATATCTTGGGTATTCTTCTGGATGTGCAGATTTTGGTAATGGCTTGGAGTGCATTTGCATAGTTTAAAAAAAGGTACCAGCTGCACCCTTTCTTGGAGATCTCTGATTTACTATGGTTAGTATTGTTATTTCCCATTTGGATTGTGATACACTCTGCATGGGACAGTTTAGAAATGTCAATGGATTGAAAATGCAGCTGCCAAACTGTTAATCAGTTTGCTGTGACAGTTTCAGCGCCTACTCTTCCATTTCTATGTATAGTTCAAAATGCTTATTCTTCCTATTCAACTTGGATTCAGACTACCTGATGGACTGTATTTCCCCATAGGAGCCTGCCCGGGTTTTCAGATCTTTGGGGAGGGCTTTTTGTTAATCCTATCAGCCTCACAGACATGTATGGTGAGGAGAGAAGAAAGATCTTTTAAGTGGATGGTCACAGCTAAGGAAGTGGGCCTTTTTTAAATGGATGTGTATGTTCTACATATTTTTAAAATGTTTTAAAGTAACTTATAATTCAGTTGTTGGTTTTCAGCTATGTTGTCAGCCATCTTGGGTCCAGCTACTGAGAATAATTAAACAACTAATGAAACAACTTCCTTCAAAAACTGGTTAAATTGGCCTCCTGCTTCCTCTCAATTCCCACATTGAGCATGAATAAGGCTTAGAATGTGAGGGACCAGGATCAACAGTCTTGCAATATTACAAATTGGTGCCTCAATTTGCTTTTTAAAATTCTTCTCTCCTCATGTCCCCCCCCCCGCCCCATTCCCTATCTCCTTTTTTGTTCTCTCACATCCTAAGCCTGAGAATAGGGGCCTTCATGCTAGTTACTGATCATGTAGAAACTGCTTCATGAGCCTTTACAGCTAAAGTCAATGTTTTAAAAGTGTGAATAAATAACTCCCTCCAGAGTGATAGAAAATTCTATAATCAGTAGGATTGCACTAATAAAGTTGAGTGGGGTCTCTCTAAAGAACATAAGGAAGTCAACGCAGTACCTTTCCCTGGGAAAATTGCTCTCAGAGTATCTGTGTAGTAACTTTACATAATTTATTGGCTGAGATCTTGTTGCTTAGTAACTACCAGTCCATTCTTAACTGACAAGTAAAAGGTCCCTACTACAATTCTCAGGGGCTTGCGTGCATTCACCAAGTATCTAATTCTGTGTGCCAGGTATGTGCAGTAGCATAGTATACATATCAACTGAAGAGTTGTCTTTCTGTTAGCTTGAGAAACAAACCATTACCTGTTTTTGACATGCAGTGTCATTTTACAATAGATATTGTTTGTTGAGGTAAGCCATTTTCCAGACAGCATGAACATAATTCAGCAGGATGTCCAAAATTAGAAGGTTTTGGTTGTAAGTAACAAGAGAGCCCTCCTATCTCTGAGATCTTGAAAACGTACTGCTAGTCAGAATGAATAGCACTGGTCTGCTACCTTGGCCAAATTCCTGATGTTCTAATGTTCTCCATACTGGACATAAGTTGTCTTCATTGGGCAACAGTCACCTGACATGGCTTATTTCCATGTTGGACTACATGACCAAATAACAGATAATTCAGTGCTAGAGTTAACACAATTTCACTAGTTTGTCAAATTTAGGTTCATTCAGAAATATATTTCATTAACATATAAATTGCATTAAAAGAGGCCTGACCTAACAGTCAATTCAGGTCTGTCTATATTGGAGTCAAATATTTGCAGTTCATGCAGAAATATGTTAATTGTCTTTTTAAAAAAGACAAATCAGTAAGAGGCTATACAAATAATCTCAATGTAACCTTTAAAACAATGGAATCAAACTAATGAATTAAACTAATGCATTTGATGGTACTATAAGCCTAGATTTCAAACACTTCTCTCTTTGCTTGCTATTGAGTTTTATGGTGTACTAGGAACTTGTTGTCCATATTGAGTTTTTGTGGGAAAGTTATTCAAAATATCATGAATGTTGTTTTGTCAACACTCATGTTATAGACGCCCTCTATGCTATCTGGGAGTCCATTGAAATAGTTTTTTGCAAAGTAGGATCAAATATTATCCCAAAAGCCTTACCAATGGCAGAGAGGGGAAGAGACATGAGCTGATTTGGTTGACACCATCATGTCCAAGTCCACCACATGGATGAAATGAATGTCTCCTCACAGCATAAGTCTGTTTTAAAAGGTGCCCCTGAGTTAGCAGTAACTGGCAGAATGAGTGCCTATTTCATTCAATTTGGTGAAAAGTTTGCAGGCACACTCCAGCCCCATTTACTTGGTACTAAGCATGGGGAAAGGCAAATCAAATAATTATAATATTGGATCTAGGAGACTCAGAATCAGCATGATCAGAGAAGGAATGCAGAGTTTCAACTCAAGGTCCTAGCATGGTTGTCTTGTTTACATGGTTAACAAAGCCATGTAAACAAACCAACTGAAACAAAGGTTTCAAGAACTCCAAATGTTCTGACTTTTATCTGACAGCAGCTGGTGATTTATCACCAAGATTTATCCATATCTTTGGGGGGAAAGATATAGAATATGTTTTTATAGATGACAAACACTAAACTGTACTTTAAAACAGCTTACCTGGTATACTGCCATTTCTTCTTGTTTTTAAGATCTGAATTGTGGCATGCATTTGACATTTATTTTTGTAAAGTCAAGACAGAACAATAGAGAATTTGTGACCCTTTTTCTTGGATGGCTGCACTGAGTTCAGTCTTTAATGGTTATGATTTTCACCCAAATTGTTTGGCACCTACCCTGGAAAGCATTTCAGACAGTCCAGCAGACAGATTCTAGAGGAACACACCCATTTCCCACAAAAAATGTATCTTTGATGATATCTCTTTTGCAACAGCAAAAACGAGCCTTTTACAGTTAGATATATGTGTTCTCTGATGGTAGCAAGCAAAACAGAGTAATGTACATGTAATCCCCCTGAATCTGTCCTAACTTCATCTTAGAAGGATGTTTACACAAAACTATTATCCAAATTTGATTAGCGGTATATATTGAAAATTTGCATTCCAGAAAAATACATATTTGTTTGGAAACAATTGCACTGGCAAGAATGGACAATGTGAATGCTCTGGGGACATAGTCAACTTTTCTTTTGGTTACATGTCTGTCTAGGCTAATGCTTTACAAACCAACATGACTAGGGATCTGTAAACTGTGTTGCTGGTTCGCTGCATTGCCATTTATGTTAAAGAGCAATTGTCCTCAGAATAGAAAATGGAGTAGTTCTGCTTACTGTTGGCTTAAAATAAAGGTTCTCTAATCAACACTCAAGGCCAAAGTAGATATTTTCTGCACCAGAAGAGGGCATAAAAATAAGATAAAATGATTTTTGTCCCACATTATACAACTACTTACTCCATAATCATTTTTAACAATGGACACTCATCCTTTTAAAAACAGTGGTTTGTGCAGAAGTCTTTGTGCCAGAGATGTTTTCATGCAGACACCTCAGAATGCCTAATATTCCTATTATTTTTGAAGAAATCTAATCTCAGATTTCTATTTTGTAGCCCAGTGTACTAGCTAGTACCCTTCAGTCTCTGTTTGAAAGGGTCCTGGATAACAGGCCTACTTTGAAGGGGTGTTCCTTTTAAAGACCTTCCTGGTCCATGTCTTATTTAAAGATAAAGTACCACAAGAAGAGAGGTCAAGGACTTTGAATTTATCTGTCCATGGTAAGCATCTGAACAACAGACTCTGCAAGCTCAATCTTCCCACTCAGATAAAATGCAATGCTGTTTAAATTATGGGGGGGGGGGGGAATCATTTATGATTTTGTATCATTCATTCTTCAGTTCCTTTGGTTTGATGCTGAATGAAGGATTGTGGTTGTTCAGTTGCACAGTCGATTCCGACCCTTTGTGACCCCATGGACCACTGTCCACCAGGCACTTCTGTCCTCCACCATCCTCCTCAACTCGCTCAGCTCTGTGCCCATTGTGTCTACAATACCATCTAGCCATCTCAGTTTTGGCTGCCCCCTTCTTCTTTTGCCCTCAACCTTTTCAAGCATCAAGGCTTTCTCAAGTGAATCTTCTCTTCTCATTTGATGTCCAAAGTACCTTAGCTTCATCTTTACTATTTGACTTTCTAAGGAGCAGTCAGGGGTGATTTCTTCTAAGATTGACCTATTTGTTCTCCTCGCTGTCCAGGGCCATGTGTCCTCATAGTGCAACACAAAGCTCCAAGCTTATTCCAGGCTTGCATTAAAGGCAAAGAAGCTTCTCAGTGCCTTTGAGGACCCAAAGCAAGATGTTCAATTTGTGCAAGTCTTTTTTTTTAGTTCACTGCCTAGGAATATGGGCTAGATGGTCATCAAAACATCAATACATTGTCAACATACTAAGAGAACCACCAGGCTAATGATAAATGATCAAAATATGCCTAAACATTGTCACTCTTTGTACCCTGGCCACTAGATGAGCATAAACCAAAACACCGCAGAGAACCTAATTATATGATACACTGCTAAGAGATCTTCAAATAAGTGCATCTGGAAGTTTTCAGTGGATGCTCTTCAGGGCAGGAATGGCAAACTCAGAAAGGGCAAATAGCTCCAATGACTCATGAATGCTGTTGGAGCCATTAAACAAAACAGATCACTATTTAAATGTCAAGAATATGAAATATGCAGCGATGTCTGTGAACTGAGACTGTGGGAAGACAGCGTATTTGCAGTGACAGATCTAGGATGAACACCATATCACAGTCTACTGTTTCTTTCCTAGTCCTCCAAACCAGCTTTACTCTGTAGGCCAAAATTTTAAAACTGTATATAGATATATTTAGGCTGCATTAACAGTGAACAGAAATGTATTGAGAGAGGAATGAGGGAGAGGATGGATACAAAATTGCAAGTTGGTGAGGAGGGTTTCATCACACTTTGAGATGTCACAGAATGCCTCCTGCTGTGCCAAACAGTTCTCTATTCCAACCAAAAAAGTTGACCTTCTATTTTGGGTTCAGGGATATCAATCATTAGTAACATTAATAATTTGTGGCAAAAGTTTGCAGGATAAATATGTGTTACCTTGCTGAATCATACATTCTCTGAAAGCCCACAACCTGAGAACTGGCTGATTAATCTGGACCAATGGATGAAATCCTGCTGTGCAGTTAGACATTTTGAAACCATATTGGTTTAAGTTAAGAAATCCCTTTAGGCATTATGTGTTGCATACTGAGTTGTATAATCTGGTGCATAACAGGTCTACAGTCTATGGAGACTTTCTGAGTTAATGGCAATTCCTCTCTAGAAAATACACCACTTCCATGACTGCAGAACAGAATTTCAGCCAATGTGTGAAATTCAATTGTTTTTTAACCTCTCTATATCTATTCCTTATTTTTAATTATTTTTATTATTAAAACAAGACAACATTCAAACAAACACACAAAAAAATTCACTATCACATTAATCACTATTACAATAACAAATTAGATGTACTGTATATATAATTTTATATTAACAAAACAATCCTCTTTGTGCTCCCCACCACCGATGGGACTTATATTTTCAATTTATGATTATTTTATTTCTATTAACAATATTCTATACATTCATCCCTACTTCCGAAAAGTTATGTATTCCTGTCTTGGTTTTGTTCCTTTCACTTTAATTAAGACATGTTATATAAGTTCTCCCCAAATGTCTTTGAAGTCATTTCTTTTTATTAACCCTTTCTTAAACTTTCATTCGCACGTCATTCTGTCATTCACCGCAATGTTCCATCGCTCTTTGTACCGATCGTCCAGCTCTATTTCACAATATACTGCTCATCTTTTAACAATAAGTAGTCTCATAGCTGTTACCATTGTTATAATAATTTATTTCTTATTTCTTGCTATGGTGTACACCTCTTCCTTATAAGAGCAGGAAACCTCTCCTGTTCTTCAGCCCTATGTTTTTTCTCTGCATCCCTTCTGTTCAATCTGAAACACTTTCTTATTTCCCTAGTCTTACCATGTTATCCAGTCTTGCCACCCAAACAGAATCCATCTAACGTAATATAAAATTAATTCCATGTGTGATATCTTTCTCTTCCTCCCTCATCAACAGATGGGATCTTTGTGAACATTCTTTGATATTACAGTTTGGACACTGACTAACTGTAGCTTTCTAAAACAGTGAGAGGTGATTTTCAGCTGTCGCCTAAAAAGCAAACTAATACACTTTTTTTTCCTAGTGTATGATCACCTCTGTTACCCCAAGACTCCTTGACAGACTTTGGCTTGATCCTAATCAAGTGCTAAGCCTCCATCAATTTGTTTTTCTCCCAGTAGCTGGAAAATCATGTCTTCCCATATAACAAGTTTTTCTAGTCTATGTTTCTCAGACATTTTAAGGAGAATGTGACAGGAGGCAAAGTAACTCATTAGCCACCTTCCTTAGAATGCATGGGAATCATGTGAATTTTTTTTAAAAAATACATCATCATATCTATGGGGATTTAAAAAATTTCAATTTTTTTAAAACATGGAACAGTTTCTTTTTCATTGCCAAGTATTTAATCTATGTTTTGTGCCCAGTGGATTCCAGCACACAACCAGATGTGGAGAACTCAGAAGGCAAGGGCATGCTATGACAGGGAGATTTGCCTGGCATGGATTTCCTGGGAGCCAGAAGGCACTTTCCCATGAATCTTTATGTCATGACATTTGACAGCACAAAAATGGGCCTGTATTCTTTGGCTTTCTCCAGCAAGGCTTGTTCCCATATTTATTCAAGTTGGTCCTGGACAGTTTTCTTTTCCCCTGTGATGTTGTCATTTCTGGAAATCTGCCACCTTTCTGATTATTTTTGAATGATATTTCCCTTGTCTCATTCTCTTTTATTTCTGCATTAGTCCATGCACCAAGCTCTGCCCAATCTAGAAAACTCAATCTACCCTAACTCTCTTCTTTCCCCACCCTATTTTCCCCCCATTTCTATTTTCCCCACTTTGGAGGATTTATCTGTCCCCCCTCCCCTGTTTTCAGTCAGTCCAGGATTCACCCCTACCTAACTCATGTTAAAAATTTACGAATCCCACTCTTTCCATAACGTCCTCTCTTTTTTCACCTGCCATCAATCTTCTTTCCCTCATACAGATCTTTTTCCTTCTCTCCCCTTATATTGTAAAATCAACAAAATATCTCTGTGGAACACAAAGGAAACCTAGCCACACTTGGTAAGAATACAAGGTAGAATATTCTGTTGTCATGTCCACACCATTCTATTCCTGCTTGCCTTCGCACAGACAGATTTAGACAATTTCACTTGGATTAGAAAGCCATTAGCTGCACCTCCTGAGAAAGAGCCTGTCTCTGACCAACACACAACTAGATGTTTAATTGGTGCGGGTGGGAGGTAATTTTAGGATTTTTAAGGGTTTCTATAGTTTAAACATTGGGGAATTTTATGTATGCTGCCAGAGTCACATGTTGATTGGGGCGGCTATACAAATTGAATAAACAAATAAATAAATGAACTGTTGGGAGGGGTCCCTTTGGCACTAGAGACTGAAAAGGAGCTGACAAGCCATAGGGCCCCTCTCCCCTACAACTCCATAAGTCTGGGGGGGGGGATTCCAGGGTTCATAGGCATGTGTACATGTGACAAATTTGTCCATGTTGGAGTCCAAATTTGTCCATGTTGGAGTCCAACAGGAAAGTGGAGAAGGTATCCCGATGTCTGACAGAGCAGGACAGGATATTCCCCTCCCCACCTGGAGGCATCACAACCAGCTTCAAACAGTATAGGTGAGGCTCGAGGCAACCCACCCTGGAGGGACAGGTGACTGAAACAGCACCCATCATTCACAAATGGTCAGGGAAGCAGGATAGCATAGACCTGCAATCGCCTGAAGCAGCGACAGTGAGTAAGCCAGGTGAGGTTTTGTCAGCACCAGACACTTCAGTTGTTAAGTGGATCATAGTCAGCTAGGTGTATTCCATTGGACCTGGCAGCCTTGGGCAACTTCCCTTTCCTCCTATACCCAGCTGCAAAAGACCCCACCTTAGTACATCTCTGTGACCAGTTCCCCCAGAGCTGCAACTGCCAGTGTATCTGGTCTGCTCATGGGGATGGTAGGTCTTGGGGGAACCACAGCCCTGTCACTTCTTCTAATGGTCACTGCCCTACACACAATGGACATTACCAAGCTAGGCTTTTGGTAGTGTGTAAGTTAGTGCTCCCTGGGTGCAGCTGGAGGGCCAGTTGTCAGCTTATTCACCTGTACCCAACCAGTCTCTCCAATGGTGGCCTCAAAAAAAAAATACTACCACACTGTGGGTGTGGTATGATGGGCGTGGCCAGGGGGAAGCCCTGCATTGCATCTGAATTAGGACTACTTTATTTCAAAATTTGGATGGGCAGAGGGGCCAGTCAGAATTTCTGCTACCAGTTCTGGTGAACTGGTGCGAACCTGCTGATGCCTACCACTGAGTCACTCCCTTTTGGAGACCAGTCCAACAGGGAGAAGATTTGAAGGGGAGAATATGTTGACATATTTCGTCTGTTAAACAGAGACAAGGACAAGGAGAATAAGTATGACAGGGATCATTGTTTTTTGGTAAGAGTTTTTAATAGGTTTTTAAGTTTTTAAATTGTGATTGGTTTTGTTCTCTGTGTGCCGCCCAGAGTCTTTTGAGTTGGGCGGCAATATAAATCAAATAATACAATAAAATAAATATATCATGAATTGGTCTATAGGAAGTGCCCCACATGCACTTGGACTAACTGGCTTACTGGCCTTTTTCTTTATAGCAGCATCATAATCAACCTCTTTCCTTTGTCAAGTACATGGACATAATTTATAGGGCTATGTAGACTTCCCCAGGCTGGTGTGGCTCCTATATGATTTTTTTTTCTGTCTAAGGCTGTTTGTGCACCATGCTTTTTACTGGGATGAACAGCACCTTCATTTATGGCTGCAGTTCATGACCCCAGCCTGACTGATGGTTGGTGACAACATTGACAGCAGCCACTTAGTACAGAGGCCAGGAGGATCCAGTGCTTCCCGCATATCAGTGGGGATGTTGGTTCAACTCTGGCTTCTTTGTTGGGAGCTTATCGCACAAGTGGTATGCAACGAAAAGCCATGCCAATACTGGCATGAATGTTTCATTTGCACTGGTTTCCATTCATTTAAATCTTGCCTATGGGACAAGCCATCCTGGGAAACAGGCAGGGAACAGTTAAATTGGACCATCTTCAATATTGGTTCAGTACCTACCCAAAGAAGTCTGAGGCTAGCTATTTATTAGATGGTTTTCAGTTTAGGTTCATTTACATCCTGCCTCTTCATTCAATGTGTTTAAAATGACTCTCCTAGTCCCCATTTTATCCAAGCTACCCTGCAAGATAAATCAGGGTTACAGAGCGTGAGTGGCCCCCTAATCAACCCACATGTTTCATGGCCAAATGAGAATTTGGATCCTGGTCATCCAAGTCTTACTACGAAAGTTTGACTCTACTCCTTTCTAGCTGTTTACTCAGTGAGCTCACAGAGGAATTTTTAACACCTGCATTTCTTACTGTCTGACCAGAGTGCTAGCTGCTTTAAACACAGATTCCCCCCTCAAATGCAAGCAAAAGATGGCCTTTCTCCATTGGACAGTTTGATTTTTGTTTCTGTCAGTCAAGGAGGATCACAATAGACTTGCATAACTGAGATTTGAAGAAAGAACCATACACATATAGTAAGTTGTAGTTGGGGTACACAGAAAGAGCCTCCTTGAAGATTGTGGTACTTTTGAACCACAAGCAGGTGTACCCTGGTAATGGCAACCTTGTGTACCTTATATACTCGAGTATAAACTGACCCGAATATAAGGCAAGGTACCTAATTTTGACCTGAAAACCCAGGAAAATAGATTGACCCGAGTATAAGCCGATAGTGGGAAATGCATCAGCTGTTAGTGAGCTTCAATACTTAAAATACATGAAAATACAGTAAAATTAATTAATTTAGTGCATTTGTTTACTGTATTTGCACCACCCAACCAGTGGTGGCACTGCAGGGGAAGTGGGTTGGCAGATCAATTGCACTGAGGCAGGAAGTGTTGCTCTAGCCTAACCTCTTGCTCTCCCAGCAAGCAAGAAGCATGGTTTTCTCTTCCATCTTGGCCAGAGCAGGGACAAAAACACGAAAGTAAGTGAAATTTTTTCTTTTCCCAAACCAGTTTAGAAGGGGGATGCGATTGTATTGTAGAGCTTCTTTCTCCATCTGCGGTTTTCTATAGAAATGAATTGAAAACAAACATCAGAATAGAAGAAATTAATTTTCAATGTATTCTTATCGAAAATTGTGATTTGTGCCCTCTTCTGGCCAGTTGTGGTAATTGCACCTTAGCTGTTTTGCTGCAGAAGTGCCGAAGCTTACTTTTAAACTGCCAAATCACTTAAAAAAAAACTAAAAACCAAACATATTTTAGACACTCATGGTTGTTGACCCATGTATAAGACAAGTTCTGTTTTGGACCTCATTTTTGGGGCTAAAAAACTCAGCTTATCCTCGAGTATATATGGTAATCTTTCTCACACTAGGTCAGGCAAAAGGTATTGCAGGATGAATTAATTAAAAGTTGCCTTCAGTTTAGCAGTTTCACACCTGGCCTAGACATGGAAGAAGAAGTCGAATTGTCCGTGTTCCACACCATTTTATTTTTATGCCCAATACACATCAATCTGTAAATTAATTTAACCCAGAACAAAATATGGGCATTCTAGTTCAGTCGTGACCTCATAAAAATTGGTCAAACTCTGGTCAATACAGTTTGGAATTTGGGGATCCAGTGCATAATCTTACATGGATCAGTCTTCCCCAGGTAAATGTCACCCATATGTTTTGGGAGCCATGATGCCTAACCTTTGGCCATACTGAATGTTGTTAATGGGACTTCAAGTGCAAATTTTTTGGAGGGTATAATTTTGGGGATAGACCATGTAGGCTATTGTCATGAATACACAAAAGAGCATTATATATTGTGTATTGAATGCTAGAGAAACACATTATATTATACAGAGGGACTTGCTGCAGTAAGAAATATAAGAAGGGATGGTTAATATTTTTATCGAGGTAATTTTTTAAAAAAACCCTCACCAGATTTATTTATATTTGGGAGGCAATTTTAAAATACTGAATGCTGAAGAAACTTGTCTAGCCCAGGGCTTTATCTCTTCAAAGTCTAGCTTTGAATCTGTGTGTATTCAACCATGTTTGTGGTATTGAATTAGAGTAAAGAACTAATTACAGTAATAAGTACTCCTGCAAGACCTGTCCTCTCTTCAAAGTTTTACTGGTGAGCTTATAAGCAGCCTAAAAGAAGCAGAAGCCACATCTCAGAAATGACATTAGGTGGAAACATGCTTATTTTATGTACTTTGTGGTTTCTGTTCTTCAGCAAAGCCACAGTAACAAAATGTGGGAATGAAGTAAGCTGGTGAGGTACTCAGATAAGTTGTGTTCCACCAGTATGAGGCTACCGTCAAACATTTAAAAATAGTGGTACATTAGCAAGGCTATTAGCTTTATTTCTGTTGAAGATCTGAATAGAGAATTAAAGGACTCAAACATATACATAGAAATAACAATATCTGGATTAATATGAGCAAGGAATCATAAATAGCAATAAATAACACCAACATTTCCCTTCTGCTCTCACTTTGGCCAGAATCCTGTTGCTTTCAAAAGTGTGTGGGAGTAAATTTGTGAGGTCCCTGTAGTTAATTTATGGAGTACTGGCCTCATGCTGTGCACACAACCAGGCAGATGGCCAGCAAGTAGTTTGTCACTGCAACTTCCATGATTTCCTTTCAATGTTTGGCTGAATGCTACTGGATTCTGATATTTTTAGTCAAATCAGAAGCTGACTATTTGGGTTGTTTAGCCCACTGTTTTGCACACTAAGTCAGGCAAAAAGAATGGCAGAATGACCTCACCAAAAGGTACCTTCGTTTTGGCAGTTTCACATCTGGACTAGACATGGAAGAAGAAGAAAAAAGCTTAGCTAGATCCTTGATCCATAGTAATTCACTATGGGTCCTGGGAACGCATTGCAACCTTTTGGTGCATTCCCCACCCTCCTGCAGAGTTGTATTTATAAAATCTCTGATGTCTAGATGATACTTATGAATAAGTGTAAAAGGAGATTAGGTTTACAAGCTAAAGATGAGGAACTGAGCTTAGTAACAAGATGGCTGGGTAAATCTTTCGCATGGAAGTTCAAAGCATGTGAGAGGGGCGTGGATGGAAAAACAACAACTCTGCTTTGGGTTGTAGCCACTGCTAGTCCCAAATCTTTGTCAACAGCTGGATAAGAAGGAATTTAGAAATTAATGTGCAATGTTGAGAATTAAATTCTCTATCGAGCAACTTTCAAGTCTGGCAGCTGGTTCCAAGCTGATAAGGAGGAGTCGGCGACTGGTTGTAAAGTTCCCATGGAACATTCTCATTCCTCGTTGGCACTTGTAGGAGTTAAGAAAGCATGAATCAGATTCTAATTCTGCCAAACATTGATTGGATCCCTCAGAGGCGCTGGCCTAGGAGTTACCCTAACAACATGGTCTGCTGAGTTATGGGAACGATAGACTTTTCCCCCCTCCCTGTTTTCCAGTAGCTTGATATTTTTCCCACACTGTTGACAGGGCCTCTTTCTCCCTCTCCCCTCCCCCAAGTCTTCTTTCAAAACAGGCAGTACAAATCCAATAGCTTCATCAGTTATGCCACAAAACCCAAACACAATCCAACTTTCATCTAGCTGCAGACCAGAAACCTGGCAGTGCTTGAAATCTCATAGCAACGTGAAACTTTGCAGTATGTTTGTGAAATTCTGACAATAAGCCCAATAAGCACATCTAATGTACTGATAGTCATGACATCTTAGACACTAGAACATGATGACCATCCTTACTTCAAAAGAAATGAATACTTCTCATTCATTTAAGTTCTTAAATTCACAAGATGTTTCCAGATATGGCCAGGTCTAAGTCCATATGCACATAAGATCCTTCTGTAACTATCTTGAGAACAAAATTGGGTAGGGGGGGATATGACAAACAACATGTATATTTAACAACAGTTAGATGTGCATATGATTCATAATACAGACATACATTAAATCTCTTGGCTCTTCCCTTTTATTTTAGATTTATTTTTCAGGCTCAGTGATGAAAGAAAAGATTCACAGATTAGTCTTAATTTACAAGCAAAATGCCTGCTACAATGACCCTGGGGGTAAATGTGGTGGAGGGATGTGTGAACTTCAGCTTTGTAGGAGGTTAACTCCCTATGGGACCACTAGCAGCGAACATTTTATTCAGAGCAGCTGAAGACATTTTGCTGCTTACCATAAAGGAAAATATAGGGTCTAATCTCTTCATTCCATATATAGACTGACCAGCTAGACTGACAGTTCCATCTTTCTTCAACAGTGATGATGGACAAGTTTCTCTACATCACTTGAGGCAACAAGCTAGGTGTATATTGTAGGGAGGAGGATTATTTGTGTAGCATATATAGAGCTGTCGTCCAACAAAAGGAATTGCCAGGGAATCCAGGGAGAAGAGCCAGAAGATTGCCCACAATGCTTAGGAAAATCTGCCATCCAAAGTGATGATGCTGTTCAGCCTAATGGTAGGGTTGACCCAGACAGGCCTAGAATGCTATTCCCAACTACATGTCTTTATAGTTCCCCAGAGCATGACTAGCAGACAATAATTTAAATGAAATAAAATAAGAATGCACTCAGAAGGAGTGGAGGGAAAATCTGCTTGTTGCCCTTGGTGACCCTAGGAACTGCCCACATGGCTCCATATTCAGTTCTATTTCTTGTTCACATGACAGAAGACTTCCCCCACTCTGGGTACCTCCAGATGCTTTGGCCTTTGATTCCCTTTAGTCTCAACCAGTGTGGCTGCTTGTGATGGGATGATAATCAGAGTCACACTGAAAAATATTCAGATCTGCACATCTTTCTCTCCCTCTACTCTCATTCAATCTTTTTATCTCCCAACATTCATCCCATCTATTTTAGGGGCTGTTGGTTTTCTCCCATCTCATTTCCTTTCTTTCAGCTGTCATTTTCTAGTTTTCCAAAGCCATGGAGCACATTTGTCTGTTATCAGTGATGGGATGCAACAGGTTTGCACCAGTTCGCCAGAACTGGTAGTAACTTTTCCCAGTGTCCCGGAGAACAGGCAGCAGCTTTTGGGGGGAACCACCTTCGGGGCTTACCTTTTCACTGGTTCCCCCACTGCGCATGCACACCAAGCACTTGGTGTGTATGCATGCTTACAGTGCTTGGTGCGTATGCACGGCCTCCTTGCTGTCCTCCCAAGCAGGAAGGAGGAAGAGGAGCTGCTAGCCTGAGGGGTGTGTGCGTGTGTTTATTTTTATTTATTTTTCCTTTGGCCCTGCCCATGACATCATGATGTCATGATGTTAGCTCCCCCCACACTGCGATGACATCATGGTGAGGTAGTAAAAAATTTGACAACCCACCACTGTCTCTTATGTAGATTAGGTAATGGTCACCCTTGCTCGAAAGCCAGTCATTTCTCACTCTAGGGTCTGGTTCTGATCTCCGTTTATTGCCAAGAGCCAGTGCTGTCTGTATTTGCATATGTTTTTGTGGTTATGTGGCAGGTGTGACTAGACAACAGAGTGCATGGAATACTATTACCTTCCAACCAAAACAATACCTATTTATCTACTTGCAGTTTCTTGCTTTCAAACTACTAGATTGGAAGGAGCTAGGGGAGACAATGATAACTCACTCTGTCGTGCAGCACTCGAGTCTCAAACTGCTGACTTGCCAACCTTCCAGTTGTCAAGTTCAGCATCTTTACCACTAAGCCACTGCAGTCCTTGGTTATGTAAATTACATACTTGTTATGCAGATTTTTTGATAGATCATAAAGGGTTGATCAATATATTCATACTCATGAATTAAAGTGGACATACTGGTTGAAAGTTTAGGGCTCAAAAAGTAACTTTTGAATTTCTGGAAACTTCCCACTCAGAACCACTCATTTCAAAGTTGCTTCAGATACAGGGAAAAGATAAGTAGGTTTGCTTAGATTCTTTCCACTTAAGGTAGGGGTTAGGGTATACATTTTGTGAGCTGAACTTTTTTTTTGCCCAATCCATAATCCTTTCTCCTCAGCACACTTTCTCTTCACAGATTCCTTGCCCCTTTAGCAACTGAAGGCCACAGAAAGAATTAGGAAAAGGCTGTGTGACTCTCAAGATTGTACAAATGCAAGAGCAGGTGATACCTTTATTAGACCACTAAAAAGAATCAAACAACCTATGAGCTTCCATGGACAAAAATTCAGTTCTATACAATTACAGATTATTTGCAATCTTTCTACACTGTCCATACAATAATGGTGTTGAGTTGGTACCTAAAATTCTGAGGGTGCCCTTTTGCAGGGGCATACCTTACATAAAGTACCAGAAAATCCAAAGTTTGTAATGCTGACAGTGAGTGGGTCCAACTCCCTGAAACCAAATGTTAATAAAATATCTTAAAAGAAAACATTTCAGTATCATTTAATTTATTTAGCTTCAAAACTCTCTGGCTGAGATGGAATCAGACCAATAAAACAAAGAACTGTGGCGAAAAATAAATACTTTTATTGCATATGGCTCAAGGAATTCTATGCAATGAAAAGCCCTGCACAGGACTGCCCCAAAGGGAGGGGTTAGTCCCGAAACATTCAAGTCCAGGTATATTTATACACAAGCATACAAGAGGTACAAAAGGGGAAGCTGCAGCTTATCATGTGTCTAGGGGAATCATACAAAGGTTTAGTTGCCCTATAGAAACAAGCATTTGTCATCAACAAAAGGATACATAAGCATTTCAATATTTGAACAGTTACATACACATGTAAGTCCACCCAAGCAGAATCCCAATAATGTATGCACTCAGTTTACATGATCCAGCTAATATATTCACAATTACATAACACAATTACATAACACAATTACATAACCCAGTTAATGTATGCATTTAATTGCACATGGGGTCAAAAATCCACAAGAGTTGACATGATGCTGATTCTTCAAGAGCTCCCGCAGCATAGGGCCCATCGCAAATCTCCTGGGAGATTATCTTTTCTGGTGGTCAAGCATGTTGGGCATGTGAGAAATACCACATCATCAAGGTGTGGCAACCCATTGTCCTGCATCTGGTGCGGCAATGGTCTATCATCACAAATCAATTCCAGGATGAACAGATTAGCCCCAAAGTCCTGATGAGTCCTCGATTATCTTGATGACACCAGATGCCTGGCAACAATCCTGAGCTGCTTGGCAAGACTATCACCTCGGTCCTTGTGAGAGAAAGGAATGTATTCCATGTCTCACAGGTATCGTCCACTCATTATAATCTGAACTAAAACACAATCTTCAATGTTAGAACACATATTGCCATTATGTGCTCAATAGTAGCATCACAACTTTGTTGAGGAGCAAGTCCCTGATTTTTAGAATCAAATAAAACTGACTTTGGGTCTCTAGGTGATTTCTACATTGAGGTATTATTTTTTGAATATTTTTCCCTGCTTCACTGGTAACTTTCTCTAGCCACATTCCACCCGGGATTGGATTATCGGCCCTCAATTGGCAGCACACGTTGCCTGTTACCTTTGATCCATGAACCTGCCACTTACATCAGTCACCGCAGGGGGAGCTCTTTTGTGCATTTATATGGGGAGAGCGGGAGATTTGGCTTCTGCCTGGATCTTCCACTCTGCTCCTGTTCATGGTGACGCATGTTAGCTTGCATGCTTGTGTGAATGTACGTGCACTGCTTGTGCCCATTTTACATGTGAAGGGGCAAGGGGAACCATCAGGGAAATTCTTTATTAATCATAATAAAAACTGAGTCCAGATTTCATGTATCATAGCCTGAAGAAGCAGATATTTTGTCCACAAAAGCTAAGTGGTTGTCTGATTTTTTTGGTGGCTTAATAAAGGTATTACCTGCCTTGCGTTTATGTCAGCAACATGGATATTCAGCAAGTATAACTTTTTCAGAAATATGGATTTCACATTGTTTGAGGCTTCTGCCTCAGGCATCAGAATTGACAATTTGCCAAATTTGCAACATACATCAATGGAAAAAGAAAATAGAGTTGCAAAGGCCAGTTTTAAAGAAGGGGCATACATAGCACATTCAAAATACAAACAGACTGTAAGCAAGTGACTAATAGCCATAAAGAGTTGCAGGACCTATTTCAGAGCAGGAAAAAGTTTTGAGATGTAGAAATGTATAGTTTGCCCAAGGCAACCATTGCAAATATCCATTTTAAGGAAGGGAAGTTCCAGGTTGAGAGATCTGTATTATATGCCACATGGAAAGGCTAATAAACTGTTTATCCCTCCTCCTCCTTTGGAGTAGCAGGCCATTCCATGAACAGTTTTCCCCATACACACCAGTTGTGTAAAGGGGTATTCATACCCCCTTTTTTCAGTGGGGTGATGTTACAAGCCAGAAATCACTGGAGCAATAGTGGAGTCCTCCATTTTTGCAGTAGTAACTTGCAGTAATATTTTGGAATGAAGTGATACACATGAAACAATACCTTCTCTTGTTCTGTTTCCAGGGAGCAGTTGTGGTGTCTAGGCAAGATGTTAAGATAATAAGTGTGCAAAGATGGCCCTCAGGGCCATAACCAGGGGGTGGCCAGGGTGGCCGTCGCCCACCATGAGTAAGCAGTTTGCCCACCCTCAAACTCCCGGCTGCTTATATATATGATATATATATCTATGGCATTGTTGCCCATCCTGAAAAAATATTCGCCCACCCACGTGTAGAATCCTGGCTATGGCCCTTTAAAAAATTACCATCCTATTTCTGGGAAAAGAAATTTTGTACAGGCTGGAGAGTTTATTCAACAGTTTGGCAGAGGTGAACGTCAACTTCTGCAGAGCTTAGCCTTTTACCTAGAATCATTGAGAACCATGTAGTGGTTGTGGTGCTGGCAGTGGTGTGGAGGGAGAAAATATGTGTGTGAGGGGAAACCTCTGCAAAAACATCTTTTTTTTTGGGGGGGGGGGGCAGCGAAAAAAAAAATATCTCAGATTATTCCTAAGGAAAAAATGTCTCGTGAACATTTTTGGCTCAGCACTTATTGTGCTTCTTCAGAGTTCAAAACTTTCCCCAGGGCCTCCAAAATGTGACATTTTTGAGAGGTCACTGGAGATACATTTTGTCTCCACTGCAGAGATTTATAATCCAGCTGCTTCCCTGCAAGATTTTCAGAAGGCCTGAGGATGGAACATACAGGGTAAAGTTCAAAGGGGTTAAAAAGACAGTGCTTGTCACTAATCCAAAAGTTTTATATCTCTATGAAAGAAGTTTCTATTTTGCTGTTTCATTCATCAAATGATAACGAGTTACCTTGCAAGGCTTTATTCTCAATTCTGTTCTGTCGGAGCTGGGATGGGCAGGCAGATTGCCCACTGCCCAAGTGGTGAGTGTATAAGAAAAGATAATACATGGTACACACACTCCTAACCAGCTAAAATTTAAGAGAAGAACAGGAACCATGAACTTTACTTATGAAAGTTTATCTGCAACTTCTCATCCTATAAGAGATGTCATGAAGTTATTTTCTCTTTTAAAAAAAAAAACAACTGGCAGATTAATCCATTATACACATCAGTAATTTAAAGTACTTTATGGGTAGGTATATAGAGGATAAGGCACAGCTGTGGCTTAGTGGTTAAGATGCTGAACTTGATGAATAGAAGGTTGGCAGGTCAGCAGTTCAAGACCTGAGTGCTGAATGATGGAGTGAGCTCCCATCTCTGTAGATAAATAGGTACCACTTTGGTGGGAAGATAACAGCATTCTGTGTGCTCCAGTGTCCAGTCATGTCTGCCATATGACCATGGAAACATGTGTAGACACTGCCTGCAGACAGCACTGGCTCTTTGGCTGTAAATAGAGATGAGCACTGCACCCTAGAGTCAGATATGACTGGCTGTCAAGCAAGGGAGATCTTTACCTTTGTTATGTAGAGGATAGAGTGCAACCTAGAAGTCAATGCGAGTCTAAAGGGATATGTTTACCCACACCTATTTCTCTCTCTCTCTCGCTTTCCTTCTCTCTCATATGCGCCAGCCTGTCTCCATATTCCCACTTCAAATAAAATACAGAGCTGTTGTTCATCCAAAAATTAAAAGACATCAAATAATTTTAACCACTTTACTTATGCTTGGACTGTTCTAGCTTCCATGGCTGAAGGCTATCACCTGATTCTTTAAAAAGCTATGCCATTTAACCTGGTTGTATACAGTGTCTGTGCACGCAGTGTAGAGAGTGAGGGGGCCACACTATAATTTTAAATCTCTAAGACCTGAAGATGTGATGTCAGACACACCCCATTGGCTAGACATGGAAAGGCAGTGGTAGCTACATTTCTTGTGAAACAATTTGGTAGAATAATGACAGTATCCCCCCCCACCCCAGCATCTTAGCTTCTACTTGCATTTTTTAAAAAAATAAAGCAGGAGTACCTCAATTCCATAGATTTATAGATGTGTCACTGAAGACCAAGAGAAGATGATCCATACTAAAGTTTTCTCAGTTGCCATGTATAGACATGAAGGCTGGATATGCAGAAGACTGTCGTGGACCACCTGAAATGTGTTGTTTGAGGGGAGGTTCATGGATACCATGGACCATCTGGAATATAATTAAGTCGATGTTAGAACACATGTGAGCTTACTTGGGAAGAAAAAATGACTAGACTGAGACTATGATATTTTGGAGATGAGAGTCACTGGGGAAAAAAGTGAACCATTTTGGGCAAAGTGAAAGGCAGCAGGGGGACAATAAGAGAAAATTCAATATAAAATGGATTGACTCAATAAAAGAAGACATGACCTTGAATTTGTAAGTCTTGAGCGGGGATCATCATAACCTGAAAGTCACATGCTGAAATAAAACAGCAACAGCATTAGCATTAAATAGTTCTAGACAGTGGTAGGCAGCAAAAAAATTCACTACCACACCGTGGGCGGAGCCTACATCATGGGTGGAGTCTACGACATGGGCAATCTAGACATGCCTGCCATATGGCCATGTATACATCTGCAAACACAGGCAGCGCTGGCTCTTTTGCTGTAAATGGAGATGAGCACTGCACCCTAGAGCCAGATATGACTGGCTTTTGAGCAAGAGAGACCTTGAACCACTTGCAGGGACAAAACCTGATGAAGCAGGGCAGGGAGGTGGGTGTGGCCACCCAATTTTGCTATCCCCCCTGCCCAAAGGCCACCCAATTTTGCCAACCCCCCTTCCCAGGGTGTGTGTGCGAATCTGTTGCTGTCCACCACTGGTTCTAGACATTTAATATCAGATTTCTGTATTTCATATCTCTAAGATATTCTTGTTATTAAATATGAAAATTATCTACTAGAATAGGTCTATAATTATAACTTTAGGGTGTTGTAAAGTTGTGAAACTAATTAAATTGCTACATTTTAGAGCTATAACACTTTAGCATATAGCTCTGAGACACTCTAATGTCATTATTAGTGCTTTCAGAAGGCTTCCACAAATGCTTGGATCTCAAACTGAACAAAAGGGGAAAGAGCAGCTTTGATTTAAAGAAGAGACAGGCTGGAAGGGGCTCCAAAGCTGCACCAGAAATTATCTACAAGCTAATTATTAGTACTAAATATCAAAGAGGAGTGCTCCTAAATAGACACTATTCTTGAAGAACCCTCTTACTCCTGTGAAGATTGATATCTTCCTGATGACTTAGCATGATGGCAAATACTAAAGCATGAAAGCAAAGGTGCATTATAAAAACCAAAATAACTCTGTAATGTAGTGACACATGAGCAGACAGAAATTTATTTTATTTATTTATTTTGACTTGTTTAGCTGCCCCCTTGCTGAGGCGACTCTGGGCGGCTTACAACACAAGAAACACCCCCAACATAACACACTCCAACAACTCATACACATAGATAAAACATCATAAAAACTTTAAAATCTCTGAAATCTAAAAATCACCAAACCTTGAATCTAAAAATCTAAAATCTCCATAACAAAATTGTCAGATGGTCATATAAGCCAGCGTGGTGGAGTAGATCCAACAGCAGCACCCCATACCTGCTGGACCAGCCATGTATTTAAATCTTTCCTAAAGGCCAGCAGTTGTGGTTGGAGGCGGAGATCCATCAGCAGGAGGTTCCAAAGGGCCGGGGCGGATACTGAAAGCCCTCCATCTAGCGCTGGAGAGGCCCAGCTGTTGGTACCCATAGAGAGCTCCTCCGGTCTGCCCTAGTGAGATGGGCTGATGTTCTCAGGACGATGCAGTCTCTTAAGTAACCCAGTCCACTACCATATAGGGCTTTAAAGGTCATAACCAGCACCTTGAATTGCACCCGAAGGCACACCGGTAACCAATGCAGCTCTCACAGCAAGGGTGCAGCATGGTCATAACAGCCACACCCCATCAATGTGTGGGTCGCTGCATTCTGCACCAGTTGCATCCTCTGAATGGTCATCAAGGGCAGCCCCATGTTGAGCGTGTTACAATAATCTAACTGGGAGGTGACCAGTGCATGAGTGACCATAAGCAAGGAGTCCTAGTCCAGGAATGGGCATAACTGGTGAATCACTTGAACTTTAGCAAAAGCCCTCCTGGACATGACTGCCACCTGCTCCTTGAGCAGGAGTCATGAGTCCAGGAGGACCCCCAGATTACACACTGGGTCTGTCTGAGTCAAAATAGCCCCATCCAGTTCCAAAGGTGGTAATTCCTTTGACAAAACAGGACCCCTTATCCACAGCCACTCAGTCTTGTCAGGATTCAGCTGTAGCCTGTTGTTCCCCATCCAGACCCTCACAGCCTCCAGGTACCTGGAAAGGACTCTGACATGCTACTAGTGTTTATGTTTCACAGACAGACCCAAATAGACATGTTTTTTTTTATTTTTATAGATAGATCTGCACACTTTTAAAGGCAGAGGTTCCTATGATGTATGCCTACAAAAACAAATATCAGACTAGATCTCAAGATCAGCCACAGAGCAGAATTGATACTGTGCTGCCATTCTCAAATAATGCCTAGTCATCATTAAGGTGGCAACACTGTACCTGTGTTTTAAAATTTAAATGCTTCCATATCCATACAACACAGGCTTTTCCCCCAACAGAGAATGTCTAGCTGGCAAGGAGTAGGGCCCTATATCCCAAGTGTTTAAAGAAATGTATGGGAGAGCAGTTCTCATTTAAACAACACCAGAGACAGGAGTAGATTAACAAAAATGCCTTTTGGGAATGCACACTAGTATAGTGGTTGGGTCTTGAGTGCCTGAAGGTGGTTAGACCTCAGATTCCAGCATGGCCAACAGTAAGTGACTCTGGAAATAGTAATTTAAAAACATATGGGAACCCATGATTGTACATACTAAGATAAAAATAATAAGTTTATTTCATGCAGACTTCTTACTTTCCTTTAGTATCTGTCAGATTTGCTTCTTGTTCAGTTCAGTTTGCAAAATCTCAAGTCCTTCCCATTGATTTTTCATGTTTGTATGGGCGTGAGTATATGTAAATTAAAATAAATTGAAAAACATTCAGAAAGGAAGTGATCCTGATCGAGCACCACAGACATGGCTGAATACAGAATGATTCATAGCCAGGCTTCTAAGAACTAGGTTCATTTGTCCAAAAACTGTACAAATACAGTTATTACTCATCCCTAATTTAGGCAGCATCTAGAATCCTTTTATGAAAACCTTGAGAAATTCTTATCTGGGTGTAGCAGAAGCTGTGAGAGGAAGGTAATATTCGGTGGGATTCTTAATGTGAATTAGTTCCTATGGATAATATATCACAGAGTTGTTTTCAGAATGTTTCTGTATAGCTCTGTTATCAGGCAGTGTAGAAGGGTCCTGATATCACAGAATGTAAAAATCAGACTCCAAGAATAACAAAATATGTATGGCTTGCTTCACAAGTTGCTGAAGTTTACAAAGCTGCTAACTCAAGGAGGAAGGCTTGAAAGGGAAATTCCCTCCCAACAGACTACTTCTTTACAATATGCCACCTTTAAGCCTTAATTTAAAAAACCCCTTCAAATTCCCAATGTTCCAAGTGGGAGACAATTAAATTGTGTTTTAGGAATGCAAAGGCTTTGGATTTTGTGGCTCTATAGCCACCCCTGCCAACTTGGTAGAACATTTCACAATAGAGAAGTATCATATGTGGACCATTCTGTATCCACAGGGAGGATGATGATCTGGTCAGGTTGTCTTCACTTAGCTTAAGAACCTCCATCTCCCTCTGCTCAAGGAGAGGGAGATCTAGCAAATGCTGCAGTTGCACAGATCATGGAACAGAACTCTTACAGAGTCAAACTTTAATGGAAGACATTATGGAACACAAATGTGGGCTCTTCTGAGTTGGAAGATGTCATGAAACAACATATTTTCTAATGTTGTCAAAGCTTGGAGAGGACCTGGTTTGAACTAGGCCTCAAAAATCCTTTCCTCTCTGTCTCACAAGACTACGTGTCACGAGACGGCTTGTTTTCAGTTCAGTGTTCCTATCCCTTATCTGTAGTTAGCCTTATTGTGGCTATCACAGAAACACTGTCTCTACATGTTCTCATGTTTTGAGAAACTTTCTGTTTCAATAGGAGTGTACCCTGATTGGTTAGAAGGTACCCCACCTGACTGCAGAATCCCCATCTTAGGGAGAGCAGAGGGGATTCGCTTTTGGATGTCTATGGGTTAACATCTTTGCCTCTGGGACTATGCCTTTTTGCTTCTTCAAAATGATCACCTAGAGTGATTGGACTGTTTTTGGACTGACTATTGTTTACTGAACTTATTCATGCTTTTCTGGATTATCCTTTAAGAAACCTACTACTACAATAAAGGATTTGAAGTGTGCAAGAAATAAAAATTTAACTTTTAAATTCTTGTTTTTCTTTTTAAAATGTATTTTTTATTCTTTTGACAATTAGTTCATCTCTCCTTTAGGAGGTTTTCTGATGATAACTCTTCAGTGATAGAAAAACCTAGCAAAAGGTCAATATGTATATATACAGTAAAACACCAGATAACGCTAACACTTGGTTCCACAAGTCTTGGTGTTATCCGATTTTTAGTGTTATCCGATCCATGTTAAAATCCTATGGGATGAATTGGATAACGTTAAAGCTCTATAGAGACATTGTAACTGCACAGGCTTTAGTGGTTGTTATCCGATCCATCCCATAGGACCTTAACGTTATTCGATCCAATTCTCCTCCCCAGATTACTTAACGTTATGCGATTTTAGTGTTATCCGATCCAATCGTTATCAGGTGTTTTACTGTATTATGGAACCTCATATAACAAATGAATCATAGAATGAAAAAAATCGTACAATGAAGAGGTTTTTGGAACAAATGGGTGTACGATTTTCCCTATAGAGATTTTGTTGTATGGTTTTTCCCATAGAGATTTTCGCTATATGATGTATGCATCATACAACGAAAAAAGTTACAGGTAGAATCTAAGGAGACTACCATCAGATATTTAGTGTGTGAATTCATTGTGTTGAATTATGCTCATTAGTTCATTTATTTCTTTTATTTCATTCATTAGTTAAGGGTGATGTTCTAAATGGGGAAAATAAAGACATTATGTTCATAAAATTAAGGTTTTCATAAAATGTTCATAAAATCAAAGGTTTTCTGAGCTAAGCTAAAGGTCATCCTTGATCGAAAGACAGTCATATCCAACTCTAGGTTTCAGTGCTCATCTCTGTTTATAGCCAAAGAGCCAGCACTGTCTGTGTCTGCAGACATTTCTGTGGACATGTGGAAGGCATGAAACACTGTTTATCTTCCCACCAAAGTGGTTCCTATTTATCTTCTTGCAATTTCTTGCTTTTGAACTGCTATGTTGTGTTAAGCCAAAACCATAAATCCAAATTTCATTTGTGTTTATTTTTTTATATTTTATTTTTCAATAAAGATGCTTTTAACCTTTATTTTCCATTCTCCCCAACTCTACCCACTATGCACATGTGTCCATAAGCAGTCCTCTGTACACACAGTAATTCACCACAGCTGAATAACTGCAAAGGATCTATTTTTAATAAATATTTCAATAGTCAAACCACAAAGAAAGATAGTTTTTTCTTCACAATTTCTTTAAAGCAATTCTTCAATAAGAGAGAAAGCCAAAAGGGAAAGTGGTTATGACTTCAAAGAAGAAACTTGCTACAGTGTATCCATTTTCATACCAATGCATCTATTCTGGTGTGGAGAGATACTTTATTTTGAAGGAAAGAAGGTTAGAAAGAAAGTGTTTTTTTGTTTTGTTTTAAACCTTCATAGAAAATGTTTCTGAAGTCTGATCCAAATTGTGTAATTGTTGAAAGAAAGGTTATTCTGTCCTCTTTCAAGTGCACTTTGGATCACTTCGATTGGTCAATCAATTTTTTTTTTGCTGGATCACCGCCAAACACCTCCCCACACACACACACACAGAAATGTCATTTTAATAAGTCACTTTTTACCTCAATATCTTTTTTGTGGATTCCTGTTTCAGCATCATTTTTCTCCATGTGTTGTATGTGAGCTGTATCCGCCTTGGGAAGTTGTCATATTCAGTTTCTAAATTGGTTTTCCCTCCTTTTATTGGGTGTTTGTGACCTCATTTGAGTGTTTTTTTGTAAAACGCTTCATAGATTATTTTTCCAAAGTCCAATTCCAAATCTTAAAGTGTCCTCAAAAAGGATAATATTTCCTCTTTCAAATGCACTTTGGATCATCTGAATTGGTTGGGTAGTTTTTTTGCTGGGCCCCTGACAACTGACCCCCAGCAAAACTATCACTTTTCTGATGCTACTTCTGAAAGCAATTATGTCATTGCTTTGCATTTTTGGCTTTTGGGTTCTACCAATTCTTAAAGTCGCCAAGATGATCTTTAAAATGACATAACCCTTATTTTCGTGGGAACCTTAGTTTTGGTGTTGTAGCTTCTCAAATGTACATGATTTTCGTTACATTGCAAAAGCTGCCAGACCACCCAACCGAAACGTAAGACATTCATAGAATTCACATCAAAAATCGTATAATGAAGTGCCTTGTGGAACCAATTATTTTTGTTATACGAGGTTCAACTATATAAGACTTTTGCACAAAAGACATTTGTTTGAATAAAAAGCATCTTTTTCTGCTGAAACTTACAATAAACATACTGATTTTTTCACTTTCACACAACAGTGAAAAATTAGCAGCCATTGACCACTTTCTGTGGTCTTTCTCTAGGTGTTAAAACATTTTTTTATTTTTAAAAAGCTAAGAAAATCTGTAAGTATACATGGTACCTTTAGTAGAAAGAGATGATCTATTAAAAAAGAAGAGACTCAAAAGGTAGTAATCATACAGTGGACTGAAAAGTGTTGGTAAACAGAAAAGGCTGTCTGGCTTCCAGTTTACCTGAGGAAAAGAGATACTTTAATGTGAGAGAATGGTAGATCCCTCTATCTGGCCTGGCTATGAACTTTCATGGCAAGAGATCAATGCAGGGACCAGTGTTCAACTATGGAAGAGTAAATTGGCCAGCCTGTCTCTCATAGGCAGGCAATATCTCCTACCTGACTCATATTTGTCAATTTTCAGGCAGGCATATTTTTTCATTGGAATGAACAACATGGAAAAGAGGAGCAGAGCAGCATACCAGAAGATGATATGAGTTGCCAGGCAGGAATGCCTGCTATTAGAAGACCCTTCTTTACAGTGAGATTCCTAGTTAGGATGACATCTAAAAAGAAATAAATAAAAGAACTGGCCACAGGAACTGTACAAAAACCCTGGTTCTCAGAAGGCAGCAATGTTTTATGTCTGTCAGAGCAAGGTACAGCTTGAAATGAAAAGTCAAGCTGTATAAACATGAGTACATGGGGTACTCAGCTCTGGTGAGGGTTCCATATTAACTTATCCTGAAAAGAGAGAAGGCACAATTCTTACAAATCTCAAAATATATTGCCTGGAGGAATCTCTGTAATGGTTATACCATTGTAATAGTATAATAATACCCCAGTTAATGTGTGCACCGCACAGAATTAAAACCAGATAATGTTGGGGAATCTGAAGCAAACTTTTGCACCGCACAACATTAAGATAACATTGTACGATGCAAAAGTTTGCCTCAAATTCCCCAACATTGATCTTTGCCTCAAAGCCCTGGAGACCAGCCCTGCAGGCTTTGGGGCAGAGATCTCCATAGGCCCCCTTGCTTGGGGGGGGGGCCTTTGTAGACCCAAGCATCGGATTGCCGGTTTCCTCTGGGTGAGAGCGCATGTTTGCTCTCACCCAAAGGAAACCGGCAATTGGACACTCAGACCGCCAGTTTCCTTTCAGTGAGAGTGGGCACATGTACCCTCACCTCAAAGAAACTGGAGCTCAGATGCTCAGACTGCCAGTTTACTTGGGGAGACACCATGCACGTCTGCTCTCACCCCAAAGAAATGGGTAATCTGAGCATTGAGCCACCAGTTTGCTTGGGGTGAGACTGGGTGCATGTGCTCTCACCCCAACCAAACTGGTGCTCTGAGCTTTGGAGCACCTGTTTGCTTGGGATGAGGGCACGCACACCCAGTCTCCCCTCAACCAAACCGGTGCTCTAAGCATCAGAGCACCTGTTTGTTGGGGTGAGGGCTCATGCACCCACTCTCCCCCCAACCAAACCAGCACTCTGAGTGTCAGAACACCGTTTTGGTTGAGGTGAAACTGGGTATGCCCCTTCTCACCCCAACCAAACCGGCACTCTGACGCTCAGAGCACCAGTTTGGTTGGGAGGAGCCTGGGCAAGTGACCCTTACCCCAACCAAACTGGTACTCTGATGCTCAGAGTGCCAAGCCCCAAAGTGGGAGACCAGTCCTGCCGACTTTGGGGCTTGACTTGATCCACCTGCCTCTTTGGAAAGGGCAGCGGGGGAATTCCCACTGCCCTTTCCAAAGAGGCAGGCAGATAACTGGGCTTTTTTAAACAACATTGTGCAATCAATGTATTGTACAATGTTAAAAACCGGATAACGCTGAGACTTGTGGAACCAAGTTTTAGTGTTATCCAGGGTATTAGTGCATCTCCTTCCATCTGTGGCAAGTTACAAAGTCCAATTCAGGCAAGGCAGATATTTCAGTTCAGAGCCACTAGACCAGTAGCACCGGAGGCCAGATGTATTGGAAACCTGGTTCATAACTGGGCCTAAGTAAAGCCTTAGGCTACTGGATCAAGTGCTCTTGACCTTGAAATCTTTAAACCAGGAGTTCCAGAATAATTCATGCCTTCAAAGTCTGCAGCTCTTCTGTGAAGAGCCACACCTTGTATACCAGAGATCTACTTCCTTCTGTTGGCCTGTTTTCATAGCCACCGTGGTTGGAGTGAATTCTCAGAGAAAAGGAGGGAAAAATCTCCAGGCTAGGGGTCTATGCTTTTGATGCCTATTGTTTTTCAGTGAAGGGGCATAGTATGTTGCTCCCTTGGAGCTTTCCATGGTGCTGGAAGTCCCTTGCCCATGGCATTAAAAGTAAAGGTCACCCTTGCTCGAAAGCCAGTCATATCCATCTTTAGGGTTCAGTACTCATCTCTGTTTCATTGCCAAAGAGCCAGCATTGTCTGCTTCTTCAGATGTTTCCATGGTCATGTGGCAGGCATGACTAGGCACCGGAGCACATGGAACACTGTTTACCTTCCAACAGAAGTGGACCCTATCTATCTACTTGCAATTTCTTGCATTCATACTGCTAGGATGGTAGAAATTGGGAAAAAAATGGGAACTCATTCCTTTGACATTAGGACAGAACAAATTGGAATTGCCCATATAATGGCCACCTCATGGCTGCTATTATATTTTGTGTTTTCTCCTCATTATTACTTTCTCCCTCCTCTCCTTCCTTTTTCCCCTCTAGAAACTTTCCCTTGTCCTAAAAAAACAAACAAAAACAAAGTATGGCTTAGTCCTTTAATCCCAGCCACACACTAGTTAACAGATATGACTATGTGTTGCTAGCCAATATAAATCCATTAGCATAAATTAAGAGACAAATTGGATGTCCACTCACTGATATTTTTGGAGTCTCTTGACATCAGTGGTTTTTAAAAACTTAAATCAGTACTGCTCACGAATCATGAATGACACAATGTTTTTGGTAGATACAAATGGTATTACGCGTAGTCCCAAAAGATCATGTTTTGGATAACCATGAGAAGCTCTGTAGACTGCCTGGCTGGGTTCATCAGTCTGTCTGAACACAATGTAGACGACTCTTCTGACATCATAAGCATACAGGCAAATTTCACTCTTCATCAAGAAATGTTGGCCTCCGTCTGCGTTGAAGAGCCAAGCCAAGTAGCATGCACTATTGGATACTGAATTAAGAAATTCAGAGCTGAGTGGGGAGAAAACCAAATGAGGCTCCACAACCAAAGCCACAATATTGAGATTCTGATTAGTATAAACCTTTCAAAGCAAATCATCTAAACATGATCTTGTACATTTTCTCTTTCACACTTTTAAAAAAAACATGCCTTCTCTGTCTTCCCCACATATTTTCTGCAGCAAATATCACAAGTCAGCAATTACAAGATTTTTACCCTACATACAAAGATTTTGTCAGTGTGATGTTTTTCATCTGGTATGTCTTTGTCTGCTACTTTCATCGTGGGCTGTTCAGCTGAATAGGAGGCAGACGTTACTCAGAATGGGAATGGAGACTGTCTCTGTTACTCTTCACTGAGGCTTTATTTAAAATGCATGCTTTGCTAGTGAAGTCTGTATGAGCCTTTTATTCCGGCATGAGCTCTGGATCTTCAGATGCATGTATTTAATACAGGCTTGTAATGTTTGAGGGGTGGGGAAATCTATGTCTTTACACAAAGCATTAATATTACATTTTTCAGCAATAAAACAGAAATGAAGAGCGCAGGATATAAAATGCACACTCAATCTTTTGTTTGGATTTTGTTGTTGCATCTAAACTTTAAATGCAGAACTATTCATTACTGAGAAATCATTTTCCTTCTCTTTTAACAATATCATATAATTAAGTTAAAGTTTGGAAGCTGAAAGAATGTGAAGCCTTCAGCCTTATCCAAAGAAAGGTACTTGGAAATGAAATTTATTTCTGCAGAGAAGTGGTTTTTCTCCTCCCATGAGTTTTTGTCTACATTAGAAGCAAACAAGCAATAGCTGTCGTTTCTCAACATTGACTATCCTTGGCAAGATGGGAACTGCAATTGATGGCTAGCTCTGATCCAACCTCTAGTACTGCAAAGGTATCCTTGAAACAAAGGGAGCTTTGATGCCTTCAGAAATCCGTACCACATTCCAATATTCTACCCACTCCTGTGAAAGAAGAAACTTTATATTGACAAGAAGGTGACATACAGTTCCTCTCAAGATGGAAAAAAAGACTAAATAGGGAGTCCATTTATTCAGGAGTTCAACATACAAATCTGCAAGGAAAGGGATTCAGAAACCATGAATTAGAAAACATGGTATAGTTTGCAGCATTAACAAATTCTTGAACCAACACAACATGACACTATACTCCTACTCAGGCACACTTACATATACATGGGGTCCTGTTATAATGAAATATCCAACCAATTATCTTCAGACAGAATCTGTAAACACTCAGAAGTCTTTATTGCTTGTTCAGGCAAATAGTTTCACATTGTATGGGGTCATGGAGTATCGACTTCTAAATTAAAGATTCAGGTTTACAGCTTGTTGTAATACGTATAATAACAAAAAGTTCTCACTCAATTATGGCTCCACTAATGGGTAATAAAAACCATTTGAAGTGACTCAGTTGTTCATTTGAGCTCAGTATAACTTTATATTAGCAAAATCCTTTGCCTCACTGCATTTTTGGAAAATGACTATGTATGTCAGACACAAATTCTAACTAGAATGTTGAAGAACCCCACTTCTAAATTTGCTCATAAATTGGCATTATTTTAATTTTTAACCAATGGATGTTATGCAAAAAATGAATTACAGAACAACATTATACCCATAGCTTAGAAATAGTTCAGTTTTAATTAACATATTACTGATACATTTGTTACTATTTTTGGACTAACATCAGAAAAATGCTCTTAAAAACTAATCTTCAAAAATAATATTTCAAAAGTATTATTAATGGCAGTTGTAGCAATTATAAAGTTAGTTTTGACATGTCCTCTGAGGAGGGTCTTTGCCAAATCAACATTCCTCTTTCCCAAAGTGAAAGTGTGTATTGGCCATAATTGCCAGATGCCTTAAGAAAATTAATGCCATAGTCTCCTAGCTATAGTAACAAAGTATTCTGGGGATTATAAACTTCATTAAGGTTGGACTACCTGGTATCAATCTAGTTTTTACTGAAAGATATAGGCCAAAACGCTACTGCAGGAGTCCCCAATGTTTTCCTGCTAGGGACCAGTCCCTGAGGGTGGATGCTCAGCTGTGCCCATTGCTTATGTTTTTGGCAGCAGCGGTGGTGGAGGCGCCATTTTTGTGGCTTCTTGCACAGCCTCTGCTTCTTCCCAGGATGGTGGCAGACTTTTTGGAGCATTTTCGCTCCAATTTGGGGGGTGGGGGGGTTGCCACTTCTCCGCTGAATTTCAGCAGCCAAATCACAGCAGTTTGGAACTTCCTGTTTCTGTGGTGTGAATCCAGGCACTGCCGTAAGCTCCACCTGGCACCAGAAGTCCCCAACCGCCGCAGTTTAGGTGCTGAGACACAGCAAAGAAATGGTGAAAAATGGAGCAAATATGCTCCAATAAGCCTCCCGCCACCCTGGGAAGTGGTGGGGTCAGTACAAGAAGCCACAAAAATAGTGTGATTGGCACAGTCACTGTGGTAAGTGACATGATTTCCAGTTGTGGTGGTACTTCTGGAGGTGCCAGGGTTCCCACCATGGGCCGTATTAATGAGTTCCATGGGCCGTATTAGGTCCATGGGCTGTAGTTTGGGAACGCCTGCTCTATTGCTTAGCATAGTTAATGTGTGGGATATTAACATTACATTTATTTCCCCCCCCCCAACCCCCAGTTACTGGCTAGTTTTCTCAAACTAGTTTCTATGCAAAAAGAGCTAGTCACAGTGCTCTCTGCATCCAGCTGGGATGTCACAGCATACTTTGAGCCCACTTTTAAAGATAATTTCTCCTGGTGCTATGCTGAAGAACTGTAGTTCAAAATGGCCCATTGTGATTTTTTATAGAGTGATGGCTTCCAGCCTTGGGACATCTGATGTTCTTGGACCTTAAATCCAGGAAGCCCTTAACAATGTCATAGACCCTTGGCTGCGTTAACGATGTCTCCTTGGTATTATAGTTTAAACACATTTGCAGGGTCAAGTTTGGGTTTCCTAGTATGTATCTATTTTTGAAAGGGAAGTACAAGGTCTTTTCTATTTGTGGAAAGGGTCTACAGAGTGACATGGATCATGTGTCCTCTGCGGAGGGTATATATTAATAGAAAGAATGAAATAATGGTTCTATAGAATCCTATGGGAAATAGTGCTGTCTTACTCCCCCTAAAGTCAGCTTTGTCCACAAGGGTTACTTTCCACCATAATTCAATTGAAAAGCTCTATAGTAATGTTTAACATTCGGTAATCCTAACCTACCTTCTTTCTGGTATAAAGAAATGTGGGAAGTTGCATTGAATGATAAGCTTACTTTGGCACTTAATCAGAAAAAGTGTATAATACAAAAAAACCCAATTTTGGAATATATGAAAACCATTTTTGGAGTATACGTTGATTGAGGGTAAAGGAGGCAGATCAATTGAATTTTTGGAAACAATAAGAGCTAGATATGGAAAATCGTAATCTCCAGGGCATTGTAAATATCACTGGTGATTTTATTTTGTTTTTGTTTTTATTTTATAGTTTATATATTATTACTGTGTTACTTAACGAGAATGTTTCTACATTATTAGAATGTTAGGAATAAGATATACTCTTACTGAAATATTTATATATAAACATACAAGTGGTTATATATTATAAAATATATGCACATAAGGAGTATATATTTGATAAATGAGTTGTTAAAAATGAGATCAGTTTAAATAATGAATATGAAAAGGTTTATTTTTCTTTATATGTATTGTATTTTGTATTGTATTGAAATGTATTGTTGTTTGGTTTTTTGTTTTGTTATTCTTTTTCTTAAAATTACTAAAAATATTTTTTGAAAAGGGTTACTTTCCAAGTTTTTCCACAGATACCTGAAACTACAGAAAGCAGTGAACCCTGTATTACAGCACACATACCTGAATCATCCAAATGGAGGTGCTACAAATGCCTTCATTGATTTTTCACATTCACTCATGAAAGAATTCCCCTGGAAGCACAATTCCTTCCTTCACAACATTAAATTATAGATAGTGGCCTCTAGTGCCCAGGTCTGGTAATGTGTCTTGCTAATATGTCTCACACAACTTATTTTTTGTTTGTTTGCCTGATACCGTGAATATCTGCCTTGCATGGACTTTTCAACATTGGAACAATAGCACAAATTCAAGAAAAACTGGACCACTAGATAATATTTTAATAGACTTTAATTGGCATGCCTAGTGAGGAAACCAAATTGAAACCACTGCTCCCCAATTGAAAGCACATGGAGTTTTGTATACCCTTTGTCTTGCCACAAAAGGAAGCTGATGCTTCAGAGGGGGCCATGTGGAGAGGAGCAAGTGCCTAGCTTCCTGTGGGAGTGGTTTGATAACACCATAATGCCAAGAAGCCCTTCTGCTGCTGTTCAACATGCATATCTAAGATGTGTTACCTGGGAAAACAACATGCCATGCCTGATGAAGAGTTTTTGGACCTCGAAAGCTCATTCAACATTGTATTTTTTTTTTTTGAGTGATCCAATAAATGTATTGCCTTCCTCCTGCATTTGCTGCAATTTTTGTAACACTATTTGAAGTTAACTAAGGGCCACAACTTTATTAACTGTTCACTTTAACTGGGTTAAATCCTCTCTTCCTGCAGTGAGGTCTATGTGGTATGGGGTCCTGGGATGGAGCCTTACCACTGCTTGGCCCCTCCTTGGATGAGTCCCAAGTCCTGAGGGTGTGCTATGTAAGGATAGCCTACTCCCAGCTGGCTCATTTGGGTTATACACGACCAATCACCACCCCCAAGCCTCAGGACCTTATGTGGGCTGCTACGGTAGGTAGTAAATTCAAGATAATGTTCTCCCAGGAGTATCTAATGGCCACCTCTTGCAAAGGTTTGATGAAGGACTCAACTTTGATTTCCATTTCAAAGCCTCAGACAGCAAATCCAGAAATACCAGGAGCATAGTTCTATCATATCTAAAGCTAATACTGTCCAAAGCCTACCAGTGAATTGTCATGTGGAAATTTGGAAAATACAAAGTGCTTAATTAGGGATGTGAAAATCTCTCAAACTTGAACTGTTTGATCTTTGAAGTATCCCATCATCATTCTCATGCTGCCTGCTTTCTATACTGAGATGTGATAATTAATATTCTTGCCAATGCAGATATGTAACATATTTGTTTTATTTATTTATTTATTTATTTTATCGTATTTCTACCCCGCTCCAATCGGGCAAGCCCGACTCTGAGCGGCCTAAAACTTGATGATTAAAACTTTAAAAAATCATAAAATTCATAAAAGCATTAAAACTCACATCAACAATTGCACCGAAGGGTGGCTGTCACTGGATCAGCCACCCTGTATGAGATCCCACCATCCTATGTCCCCACACTTGCTCAGCCAGCCAGGTTTTTAAACCTTTCCAGAAGGGTAGGAGCTCTGTCTGTAGGCGCAGCTCGATTGGCAGGAGGTTCCAAAGGGCTGGGGCGGACACGGAGAAGGCCCTCCTCCTAGTGCTAGAGAGGTGTGCATCTCTAGCCGATGGAACAACAAGGGAGCCCCTCCGATCCGCCCTGGTGGGACGGACAGATGTTCTCAGGGTGAGGCGGTCTCTTAGGTATCCTGGCCCACTACCATATAGGGCTTTAAAGGTAATAACCAGCACCTTGAATTGCACCCGGAGACATACTGGCAGCCAGTGCAGCTCCCGAAGCAGTGGCGAGGCATGAGCATAGCGCCCACGCCCCGTCACTACTCAGGCTGCCGCATTTTGGACCAGCTGGAGTCTTCGAATGGTCACCAGGGGCAGCCCCATGTAGAGCGCATTACAGTAATCAAGCCTGGAGGTGACCAAAGCATGTGTGACCATGAGCAAGGCGTCCCGGTCTAGGAGCGGGCGTAACTGGCGAATTACACGAAGTTGTGCAAAAGCCCTCCTAGCCACAACTGCCACCTGTTCTTTGAACAGTAGTCGTGAGTCCAGGAGGACCCCCAGATTACGCACTGGGTCTGTTTGGGGCAGAACTGCCCCATCCAGAACCAAAGTTGGCAACTCCCGTGATAGCACAGGGCCCCTCACCCAAAGCCACTCAGTCTTGCCGGGATTCAGTTGTAGCCCGTTTGCCCCCATCCAGATCCTAACAGCCTCCAGACACCTGGAGAGGACTTCCACTGCACCGCCTGGGTCCCCACGGACCGAGATGTACAACTGGGTATCATCTGCATATTGATGATACCTTACCCCGTGGGAACGGATGATCTCACCCAGTGGCCTCATATAGATGTTAAATAGGAGAGGAGAGAGTACCGAGCCCTGAGGCACCCCATACTGAAGGGGCCTGGGGCTGGACTCCTCATTCTCCAACCACACCGACTGGGTTCTGCCCTTCAGAAATGAGGAAAACCAGGACAACACAGTGCCCTGGATCCCCAACCCTTGGAGCCTACCCAGAAGGATGTCGTGATCGATGGTATCAAAGGCCGCTGAAAGATCGAGAAGAGCAAGGACAGACGGCTCCCCTCCATCCCGCTCTCTCCAGAGATCATCCACCATTGTTCATTTTTGTTGTTCATTCGCACAGTTGATTCCGACTCTATGTGACCCTATGGATCATTGCTTGCCAGGCACCTCTGTTTTCTACCATCCTCCTCAGCCTGCCCAGCTCTGTGCCCACTGCATCTACAATACCATCTAGCCATCTCATTTTTGGCTGCCCCCTTCTTCTTTTGCCTTCCATCTTTCCCAGCATCAAGGCTTTCCCAAGTGAATCCTCTCTTCTCATTTGATGTCCAAAGTACTTTAGCTTCATCTTTACTATTTGACCTTCTAAGGAGCAGTCAGGGTTGATTTCTTCTAAGATTGACCCATTTGTTCTCCCTGCTGTCCAGGGGACTCTCAAAACTCTCCTCCAACACCACATTTCAAAGGCATCTACAGTAATACCTCATATAACATTAGTATCGAATAACACTAAAATCGCATAACATTAAGGAATCTGGGGGGAAGAATTGCATCAGATAACATTAAGATCCTATGGGATGCTTCAGATAACAACCGCTAAAGCCTGTGTGGTTACAATGTATCTCTATGGATCCCATAGGATTTTAACATGCATCAGATAACACTAAAAATCATATAACACCAAGACTTGTGGAACCAGGTTTTAGTGTTATATGAGGTTTTACTGTATTCTTCTGCGCTCAGCTTTCCTTATGTTCCAGCTCTTACAACCATACATTGCCACTGGGAATACCATTGCTTTGACTCTGCAAATTTTTGTTTGCAATTTGATGTCTCTACTTTTCACTATGTTCCCAGGTTTCTCATAGCTTGTTCACATTTGTTCATATGTGCATATTTTTGTAAGCATTTTCCTGATGCAGTTGATGCATTCATATTCATACTTCCCCACTGTGTTTTAGCGGGTGCTTTTCAAATGTACACCTTTTTTGTTTTTCACATTTTCATAATTGTATAATATATAAAATAAATAAATAGCTTCATGGTTTTCCATATTGTTTTTCATCTCTGAAAAGCATCACAAGCCTTTTGCAAAGGTATGGGTTTTTGAGGCTGAGGGTACATCATCCCTTGCCACTCTTGGGATGTGCAAAATGAGAATTCAACCCATTTCTTTCCTTTCCCTATCTTCAACCCAGTCTAATGGATTATCTGTACTGCTTGATTCTACTGTGTTTGGTTTGTGTACTCTTTCCCTGAGTCATGTATTTTGGTAGATCCTGGGAAGAAAGTGACCAGCCAATTTTATTTAATAGTTTCCATTTTCAGGTTCATTTCCCTCAACAAGCTCAAGGAAACCATTAGAGTGCAGATTGCCCCCATATACCTGATTCTCATCCTCTGTTTTGCTCCATCACTCTATTTCTCTTCACCTGATAGCTTTCTACTTGATTTTCAAATTAGTGGCCATTTTATGAGCTTCTGCTTTTGTAGTTGAATTTTTTGGAATAGTAGCTGTGTTAAGTCTGTGTTGTAAGCACATCAGATAATAAACAAAACAAAAACACTGCAGCACTTTGTAGTCTTCACCTCAGCTAATCAACAACTTGAGATATGCAGATGATACCACCCTAATGGCAGAAAGTGAGGAGGACTTTAAAAAGCTCCTGATTAGGTTGAAGGAAGAAAGTGCAAAAACTGGCTTGAGACTCAATATAAAGAAAATGAAGATAATGGCAACAGGCCCTATCAGTCCCTGGAAAATAGATAGGGAAGAAGTAGAAGCAGTGACAGATTTTACTTTCTTAGGATCAAAGCTCACTGCAGATGGTGATTGCAGCCATGCAATAAAAAGGTGACTGATTCTTGGGAGGCAAGCGATGAGAAACTTGGGGAACATCGTGAAAAGTAGAGACATCAAATTGGAAACAAAAATTCGTATAGTGGAAGCTATGGTATTTCCGATGGCAATGTATGGTTGTGAGAGCTGGACCATTAGGAAAGCTGAGCACAGAAGAATAGATGCCTTTGAGATGTGGTGTTGGAGGAGAGTTTTGAGAGTTCCCCTGGACAGCAAGGAGAACAAATAGGTCAATCTTAGAAGAAATTAACCCTGACTGCTCCTTAGAAGGTCAAATAGTAAAGATGAAGCTAAAGTACTTTGGACATCAAATGAGAAGAGAGGATTCACTTGAGAAAGCCTTGATGCTGGGAAGGGTGGAGGGCAAAAGAAGAAGGGGGTGGCCAAAAATGAGATGGCTAAATGGTATTGTAGACACAATGGGCACAAAGCTGAGCGAGTTAAGGAGGATGGTGGAGGACAGAAGTGCTGGCGGACAGTGGTCCATGCGGTCGCAATGGGTCGGAATCGACTGTGCGACTGAACAACAACAAAAAATCAACACTTAACTGCATTAAGCTTTGGATCTCTGAGTAGCCATACACCAGACTGCACTGCAAATGAACAATTCTTGTCAGTGTTGCACATCAGATGAATGTAACTTCATTTTTTAAAATACAATATCTTCATAATACACTGGAAGGTAAAGTTTTAGGATTCTGTCTGAATACCTACAATATAGGGTGCAACTTAAGCATTTAATGGAAAGAAACAGCATTGTGATTTTCCTTAATATGAGTTTACCTTTTTTTATGGTTAGAGCATGAATGTTCAGTCTTAATTTTTCTATTAATTCAGTGAGTTAGGTATCTGACTGCAGAGTCAGAGGTGGGGAGTTTGAAGAAGAAGAAGAGGTGGCCTGTGTAGTTTTGGGCAAGCTGCACGGTCCCAGGGCATCTCTAGAAAAGGGAATCACTTCTGAGTACTCTCTACCTGGGGAACCCTAGAAATTGCCATCATATATCAGTACTGATTTGACAGAAAATAATAACCACTACAAGCACATATAGTACACTTTCAAATACATGGATGCATTGTTACATTTGCTAGCATAAAAATAATTACAAAAGAAAAGGAATAAAGAAAAGAAATACGCAAAGAGTATATCAGCTTACAAAAAAAGATCAAAAAGAAAACCACACACAGAGAAGGATGAAGGTCAACAAATGAAGTAATATAAATGCATAGACTTTACACTTCACCATTTGAAAGTCTAATGACTGCCCAAACAGCACCCACAGCTGTTCAATTGTTTTCTAATATAAATAAGACTGTTTCAGCACTAATTATGACACTAATGCTAGTTCAGTTATAACCTGATAAATATCAATGAATGAAGAAACTGAAGTTGGTGCATTGACTGGCAATCACTGGATAACACTAAATAGCTAAATTAAAATGCCAGTTCACACATTACTTTTGAGTATATAATTGTAAATTTAATGAAAAACAACATAATGGGTGATCCAAAGTGTTTGCAGTTCTTACAGTCAGTAAATTGCACAGTTGTAGTGCTTGCAAATGTGCTTCAGAGAAATTTTCATAGATACATTCCATGAATAATTACTATGTATCCAGACATAGCATACTTTCACTGTACTGATGGGTGCTGTTATGGATTAATTGTCTTCAGAAATTGGCATATATAATGCACACAAGGCCACAAGCTTGTTGTGAACCCAAGGACCCCAAAACTATATAAATTGAAATATATGATTGACCTAAGGCTGCAAAATGGATCCCCAGATTGGCTGTCCAGTGATATTCAACGTGCTTTATGCTTTTCATCTGGTGCAGGAAATACTTTGCTGAACCCCTATTCAAAAAAAGCTGATGACATTGGCAGGGCAATTTCTGAAAATTAAATATTTTCCCTTCCTATATTTTCCCTTGTGGCCTCAAAAGGGCCCAAGTAGTCCCTTTTATTGTTGACAAACAAAGGAACCATAGAATAGGAGGAGGACGAATTTGCTGCCACTAATATGCCATCCTGCTGGCAACATTTTTTCATAGTTAAAGGTTTTCCTCTCCTGTCCTACAGAACCTACAAGCTCCTGACAATGAACTGCTCAGGATGTATAGCAGGAGGCAGGGTTTCATCTGAACTTACATGAACAAGATTTCACCCTCCATTTACATGGCAGGTAAACAAATCTCTCTCTCTTTTTCCTTTCTTTCTCGCTCTCTTTCTTTGTTCTTTTTTCTTTTTTCTCTTTCTTTCTTTCTCTCTTTCTTTCATTTACCATGTCTTCTTTTGTATGTACATTAATGCTGCATTGATTGAATTTCTCCATATGCACTAAAAAATTTTCCTGTATCCTGGTAACCCCATTTTACTTGCTTATTTTTTGATCTCCCTATTTTGCATCAAATCCTATTAAGTTATGGTCTTAATAGGATCTTGGTGGGAAACTCTCTTCTGCATTCATCCATTCTGCAAGAGGTGCTGTTTTTGCTCTACATAAGTTTACCTGCCTCACCTTTTGTGGTTTAACATTTAAAGTTTAAGAGTTGTACAAAAACCTTTTCCTCAATTTTGTTTGTCTGTCTGCCTGCAGGTGTGCAGGATTCAGTGCTGGCATTCTGTTGGTGCAAGGTAGATTACATCAAAATCAAGATGGATGTGATTTCTCCATTTCATCCTTCTATCTATACACTCCAAAGTACAAATAGTAACGTCTGCAAGATAGCTTACACATGGCATGTTAAATTACAGTGGAAAGGTAACTCTGACAATTCAGCCTTCAGAACATTGGATTTATTCCTCCATCTTCCTCATTCTTCATTGTTGCTGCTATGTGCTATCTAGTTGCTTCCAAATCTGGAAATGCACATTACCAAATCTTGACCAACACACTGTAAGAATACTTAAGGATACTTAAGAGACTGTGTCACCCCAAGAACATCTGTCCATCCCACCAGAGCAGACCAGAGAGGCTCTCTATTTGTTCCATCTGCTAGAGAGGAGCGTCTCTCTAGCACCAGAAAGTGGGCCTTCTCAGTGTCTGCTCTGGCCCTATGAAACCTCCTGCAACTGAGCTGCGTCTCCAGACAGAGTTACTGCCCTACAGGAAAGGGTTAAAGACATGGCTGGCAGGGCAGGTGTGGGGCACCACCGATGTGGTAACCCTGGCCTGCTGGCTAATTTAGTAGAACACACTGTCTTTCTTTTAATCTGTTAAATTTTTGTCAGTAGCTTTTAATGGGTTTTTTAATTGCTTTTAAACTGTGACTGATTTTTGTTTTCTGTGAACTGCCCATAGTCTTCAGAGTTGGGTGGCAATACAAATTAAAGAAATAAAATAAAAAGAGAAAGAACCACAACCAGCTACCTTTTACCTACTACCTAAAATTCACAAACCTGGAAACCCTGGGAGGCCCATTATTTCAAGCATCAACACCATCACTGTTGGATTATCTGGATATGTGGACACCATTCTCAAACCATATGCTACCAATGTACCCAGTTAGGTAAGAGATACCACAGACTTTCAAGGAAAACTTCAACACACACATGACCTCCCAGATAACACTACCTTAGCCACAATGGATGTGAAAGTTCTGTACACCAACATCCCACACAAGGTCAGACTACAAACCATCAGGACCACTATTCAAAATGAAGATGAAGCCCACACAGTCACAATTCTGTGCAACTTTGTACTTACACACAACTACTTCACCTTCGATAACACTGCATCACCATATATATATATATATTGTCTGCTACTTGGTCTAATCCATGTGTCCTATACTAAAGCGAATTCAAATCTGAAGTCTGATTCTGCCTAGGTTGTCAGGATCTTAAGTTAGCAAATCTCACCCTCTTGCTTAGGTTCTTGAGTTGATTACACAGAGTATATTTGCCACAAATGTAGCAAAAATTGTCCGGTTTATTAACACAGTTGTGCCTACTCATCTTTAGCTCAAAACAGACTCACTATGGCCTAGCTGTACTGTCCAATAAGATGGTTTCACACTAAAGACAAGCCATTGGTCCATCTCACCTTATATACCTGTTTCTGAGGTCAGCTCACTGACTTACCCAGACATCCCCGGCTGCTGTTGGAACATGCATGCCACCACGCGATGTGATTCAGCTGAGGTGGCAGCATACACAGTAGTAACTGCAACTATTATAATGTTCCAATGTAAAAATACATTACCCAATTACTGACCATTTGAACAGCTATAGGACACCTATAATTTAAATCAGTGAAACAGAGATGGGAGCTAAATCCTGCTGCAAACCCAGATATCAGCTGTGCCCCCATTTTTATTCTGGCAACAGGATTACTGGACCCAACAACTTGTCTTCATCCAAGCCCTCAGGTACAATCGTATCAGCTCAGACCCACAAGACCACTCACAACATTAAGGGCAGTTTTACTTGTTCCTTTGCCAATGTGATTTATGGCATCTTTTGCCAAAAATGCCTGTCTACACTCTACATAAGACAAACAAGACAATCTCTGCACAAAAGTGGACATACATCAGACATCAGGAATGGCAATACATAGAAACCCATTTCAAACCATTTTAATCTACCTGGACATGCTACCCAAGACTTGAAAGTTGCCATTCTGGAACAGAAATATTACAAGACAAAGATCCAGAAAGAGACTGCAGAGATAAAGTACATACGTAAGCTGGATACCCATTTCAAATGTTTGAATATTAGTCAAGAGAACAAACATTATCAAATTTGATACACCACAACTAACAGGTTCTTATATGGTGCTATATATGTTGTATGTTGTTATATTATACCACCTTCACAGAAACTACTTCAGTAGAATTCTCATCCACAGCCTCAGACTACCTCTCAGAACAAAAGAAAAACCAGCTGCTTGGCCTGTGACACTCACACAATAGATGCTAGGCCTGGAGGGTAAACTCATTATTAAATATGTACAGGGGCGTAGCTACCGCCGTATCAGCCGTATCAATTATACGGGGGGCCCGGGTCACGGGGGCCCCCAACGTGCGTAAGCAAAACAAATGCAGAGCGGGAGGGAGGCAACGGCCAGGGAGCCTTGGGAGAGGGCGCCGGAAGCGGGCTGGGGGCGGGTGCCTTTCTGGGAGGCCTTGGGCTGCCCCCTCCCACCTGCCCAGGACAAAGAAGGGAGGGCAGGGCTCTCCTTTCTCCGCTGCTTCTGTCGCCTCCACTCATGCGAGAGAGCGGGGGTGCGCGCACGGCCCCTGATGAACCAGGGACACTCGGACCGCCGGACGCTCTGGGACCTTCACTGGGGAGGGGGCGGCACGGGGAGAGGCCGCCGAGCACTGGCGACGCCTCCGGCGGGACCGCAGCAACAGCAGCGGAGGGCACTCTGGCCCGGGAAGAGGCTGGGAGGGTTTTGACGGTCTCTCCCGCTTCCCCGGCCGTGGATCCACCCTGCCAATGGTGGCAAAGGCCACGGGCAGCAGCCAGCAGCGCGGGTTGCAGCGGTTCCCACCTCTCCTGTTTCTGCCAAAGCCAACGTCATTGTGGGAAGGCCTGAGAAGGGACGGTCTCCTTTGGTGCCCCCCCAACCCCCAATTCCTCCTGCCCGTTACCCGCAAAAGGGTGGCGCTGCTCTTCAGCGCCTGCCTGCCCGCCCTGGACAGGTTTTCTAACGGGAAGCAAAGAGATAACGCAAAGGGGAGGAAAGTTGGACCAAAGGTGGGAGGAGGGCCAAGGGGCCCCCAACGTGCGTAAGCAAAACAAATGTTGTTGTTGTTCAGTCGCACAGTCGATTCCGACCCATTGCGACCGCATGGACCACTGTCCTCCAGGCATTCCTGTCCTCCACCATCCCCCTCAACTCACTCAGCTCTGTGCCCATTATCTCCACAATACCATCTAGCCATCCCATCTTGGGCCGTCCCCTTCTTCTTTTGCCCTCTACCCTTCCAAGCATCAAGGCTTTCTCAAGTGAATCCTCTCTTCTCATTTGATGTCCAAAGTACTTTAGCTTCATCTTTATTATTTGACCTTCTAAGGAGCAGTCAGGCTTGATTTCTTCTAAGATTGACCCATTTGTTCTCCTCGCTGTCCAGGGTACTCTCAAAACTCTCCTCCAACACCACATCTCAAAGGCGTCTATTTTTCTGCGCTCCGCTTTCCTAATGGTCCAGCTCTCACAACCATACATTGCCACAGGGAATACCATTGCCCTCACTATGCGAATCTTTGTTTGCAATTTAATGTCTCTACTTTTCACTATGTTCCCCAGGTTTCTCATCGCTTGCCTCCCGAGAATCAGTCGCCTTTTTATTTCATGGCTGCAATCCCCATCTGCAGTGAGCTTTGATCCTAGGAAAGTAAAATCTGTAACTGCCTCTACTTCTTCCCCATCTATTTTCCAGGGACTGATAGGGCCTGTTGCCATGATCTTGGTTTTCTTGATATTTAGTCTCAAGCCAGCTTTGTAAAGCGTGCGTTCAAAAGTTGGCAACACCCTACATCGGTTATCGCAGGCTGCGGGATTTCCCCGTTTAAGTAATTTTATGCATTTTTTTCTTTTGTGAGAAATCTTTACCCTTCCTAAGGGCCCCCAAACAAATTTTTATACGGGGCCCCGCCAAGGCACGCTACGCTTCTGAATATGTAATCGTTGTCTTGCATCCATTTGCAATTCAACATGGTGAAGCTTCATCACTAATCTGAATAACAGGTATTACCAGTTGTAAAAAAACCCACATACCTATCTGTTATGCTAACCATTCTGAACCTCTGTACCTGATGTGTATATATTTATGCCATGAAGTCTCACTCCCATGTCTGATGAAGTGGACCTGATCCACAAAAGCAAACATTAAAATAGTTAGTCTTTAAAGTGCCACAATGTTTATTGCCCTTTTGTTTTGTTTACTCTCTGATATGCTTGAAACACAGACTAACATGGCTACTATCTCAACAACAAGAACAAAAATCAAATTTATGATTATTCTAATAGAGGGGTTGAGGAATGGAAAATGTTCAAAAAGAAGTTGACCAGTGATGCTTCTTCCCAGTGATTTTCTATGGGTGACCAGGTTGACTGAATCCTAGTCTGACACTCTACCCAATATCTCATACTAGTTCTTATCTTATCACATCATAATTGTAATTCTTCCATAGGGATCATTTGAAGAGCTTGAGTCACTGCATCGTTTGACAAAGCAATCTGTGTTTCCCTTGCACAAACATTTGTGTGGTACTTCTGCATGCTGTCAAGCACTGCCTGCACTGTATCCCAGAGGTGCCTCCATTTCCATGGCAATTGCTATTAATAGTGCATCATTCAATTTGTTAAGCATAAGGGATCTATAAAAAGGAGAGCTATTAATACAGCAGGGAATTTTCCCACAGTAAAAAGAAATCAGAGTTGAGTGCCATTCGTAAGGCTGCTGTAAATGAATGGCTGGTTTCCGTCTTCCCTTTACCAAGCTCTTTTACATAAGGTTGTGGTTAGTATGTTTGCTGTAGGGGATTAAAGTAAATTGCTGTGTCATGTGATTATCACAATAGCCTTTGCCTTACAACAAGAGGCCACTTCATCTAAACATGCTTTGCTAAGTGCTTTTAGCTTCAGTGGCCCAGGTTATCTTTCTTACAGTGAAGAACATCTGAATATTTACTTTAGAACTGAGGACTTCTGGGTCAAGGGAATAGGAGAGGCCATCTTGCCCTATTTTTCCCAGGGAAGAAAAGTTATGTTTCTTCAAATGGAACTCTAATAAGATGTTGCAGCATGGCTTACTGTTGTTCAATATTCTAGGTCAGTGATGGCTAACCTTGGTACTTCAGGTGTTCTTGGACTTCAATTATTAGAAGCCCAAGTTAGCACTCCTCCTGGTCAGGGATTCTGGGAACTGAAGTTCAAGAACACCTGGAATGCCAAGGTTAGCCATCACTGTTCTAGGTACTTCTGTTTGTCTCCATCTCTTGCACAGTACATCAGCATTCAATAAACAGTTAGCATTTTCAATGCACACTGGCTTTTAAATGCTTTTCTCCTTAGTTTCTCCCTCACTCCTTGATTCCTTCCCCTCTGCCCCACACCTGCACATTTTAGAGTTTTTCTAGTCTAATATATCCAAGAATGGTTGCAGGAATTTTTGTTATGGGGAAAGGCAAAGATATATAGTGTTATCTATTTTTCCCCTGCATACATTAAAATTGCAAACACATTTAGGATCTGTATGGAATTGCCCCCATGTCCCAAAGACAGCTTTCTCTTCTGCAAGGATGGTTCCATTTTGGCTTCAAAAGCCCTAGCCATCACAGTCTGAACCTCATGAAGAGGCAATGTCATTTCACATGCACAACTGAAAAATACAGTCATCCTGCAGGACCTGAAGGCAGAAGGAAAAGAGGAAGACTGAAGATGAGATGGACTGGCTCAATAAATGAAACAAGGGTCCTTAGTTTGCAGTACTATTAAAGACTGGACATTTTGCAGGTCACTAATTCAGCAAGTCAAATGTAAAATGAATACCCAGCATGTTTGGGGCAAAATGCTAATTACTGTAACTGTAAAACACCAAGATAATGCACTAAGCACTATGGTGTGGTAAAGAAATGTAATTGCTATTGCTAAGTCCAAAGTGACATAGCAGCACATAACAACATTTCATATCTATATCATGTCCCTATCAAGTATGCAACTTATGCAACCTTAACATCAGTGGTGGGCATCAGCAGGTTCGCACCAGTTCGCCAGAAACAGTAGCAGAAATTCTGACTGGCCCCACCCATCCAAGTTTTGAAATAAAATAGTCCTAATTCAGGTGCAACGCAGGGCTTTCCCCCTGACCACGCCCACCATACCACATCCATAGTGGGTAGTATTTTTTTTGAGCCCACCACTGTTTAACACATATATTTTAGCTCCTTTTTCATACTAGCAGACACATGGATCACTAATATTAAAGGCTTTGCTAAATAGCTAACTATCAAAAGATGAGATTTTTGCCTTTAGTGTTGCACTTTTGTTCTTCCATATAAGACCTGTGCACACACATGTGTTGTATGCATAAATTGTTTACATCATGTAGAGTCAAACTTTGCATAAAGAGCACCTCGCTTAAAGAGTAACTCGCTTAAAGAGCAGACTTTTCTCTGAATGCTTGCTTCGTTTAACAAATAAAACCAACCAAAAACTCGCTTAACAACTAAATCAGGGTTTGCAATCCCCCCCCCCCCTTGAAGTCACAATCGGTCACTTACAAACTCGCTTAAAGAGCAATCCTGTGGAATACATTATGCTCTTTAAGCGAGGTACAACTGTATATCAGTGTCTTTCAAATCTCTTAGGAAACAGGGCTAGGGCAGATCTTTGATCAAGACTTTGGGGAATTTGATGCCCGATAACATTAGAAGAGTGCCACAGGCTGAAAAGAATCAAACTCAATATATGGGAGAAACTATCAGTGTTCATTTCTATATGTTCAAATCAGGTTAGCAGACTCTATCTGTTTATCTTTTTATGTAATATAAACCCATTTCTGGAGACTAACTTTGCTTTTGTATCCAAAATGAGAATGGTACCAGCTGTCAGAGAACTTGAATCCTGTTGGCAAGCAAAAGATTACTTGTTAGGGCAAGCTCAGTGGTATTACTGATTGTAATACCAAAAAACATGGTGGGTTTAATGAGGCCTAAATCAATGGGCCACTGGTGCAGAGGTTTTGCTTACTTTGTAGGTTTCCTATCTCTTTGAAGCCAAGGACACATTTCCACAGAGAATTCTTGGCAGGACTTTCATGAAAAAAGGTGTGGGACTCAATACAAAGGTGTTTGCCTACCAAATCAGTAAAACGATAAGGAGGTTTCACCAAATAAAGTGAACTCCTTGTTATATACTATGTAAACAAGGGGGGAATGTGTCATTTGATAATTGCCATTGATAATTGGTTCAGTTGTGAACTTTCATAGGGGCTTGAAATTTGTATATTCCAATAAAGGGAAATATATTCAAATGCTTCCACATTAAGAGTGTATTTAATAGGGGTCACTAATTAGTATTCCAGTTTTCCTCCAGAATGTGAACTGACCACATTATTCTCTCATATAGCCATTCCTTTCTTTTGTAATTATACATCAGTCATTATAACAGGGTGTCCCAAAAGGGCTGCTTTGGCTCTCAGCAGGAAGATGTGGCATCTGCATGTGATGCAATTGCATCAGTACAAGCCAGTGTCAGGGATTGGGGTGGAGGATATAGATGTCCTCCAGACCATGATGCTGGCCTCTTATCACCTGGCTTTTAGGCATACCTGCTCTGCTGTCCTGTAAGTTACCCTGATCATCTAGAGGCCAGGTATAAATTTTTGGCCTGGCCTCCTGATTGGCATACTAAACAAAAGAGACCCAGAATGTTTTGCCTATACCACGCTGTCTTCAATAATGTACCTAATCCAGCACTTGGTCTCAGTTAGTGCACTGACAAAAATCTATGACTTTCTGTATTTTTTATATATCATGAAGACAAAATAAAAGATCTCAATTTGTTCCAGATGAGGCAGAATTTAGTATAATGGCATGCTCACTTAGGTTTTTGTGGTGAAAGACCCACCTGGAAACTTTCAATTTTTCCTTTAAAAAGTTCCAGAAGAGAAACTCTAGCAGAGAGGTGGGTTTATTTGTACACATTTTTGAAAGTTCTTGGAAATTTCTTTGGGAGAATCTTTCTTGGGAAAAGTACCCTTTGTAAATGGACATATGGATATAAATCCCAATTACCATTGCAATCATTTATAGCTAAGCAGGAGAAAGGAACGTGGATTGTTTTCCACTGGTGGGAGAGCTCTTAATTACAATTGGCTCAGCAATCTTGATTCAGATTTTTTTAAAGATCTGCTCCTTAAACTTTTCCATCTGCTCCCATCAAAACAAAAGTACAGTTGGCAAAGAGATCAGCAAATGACTGAATTCCTGTAAGATGTGTACCTCTTAATTATATTTGCTAATTTGTGTATATGTGTGTGCATTTATTTGCTTATGTAGTTAACATTTACTGATTGAACAGAGCTTATATAGAAAGGCTTAAAGAGAGAAAGAGAGTTAGCAGATTCTTCTTTTCCTACATGAGCAAGTGGTTGAACAGATGATAAAGGATGATGATGCTCATGTTGCTACAAGAGCTAGGTTAGACCTTTATTTAACTTTTCTTAATTTTGTTTTATAAGGGTATCATCTAGCACATGGGTGGACAAACTTTTCATGTCGTGGGCCTGACCACACCCCCAGATAGCTGATTGGGCCAGTCATGTGGTTCCTCCCACTGTAAATGCTGTGTAAATGATGTAAAACACATTTGTGGCTGTTAGAAAAACAGGAGCATTTATGGTATCATTTATGGCAGGTGGGGTGAATTTACACATGCACAGGTGTGTTTTACAATTGTTGTAAATGCATCCTCTTTCGCTTCTGGTAGTGGCAAGGGTGGCAGCAGGCCACATGAAATGGGCCATAGTTTGGCTACCCCTGGTCTAGCAGAAGGAGCCACGTGCTCTTCTGTGGGGACAGTATTCTTTCTCGGTCAGATAGAAGAGCTTTGTGGTCCGGTATGGGCATTCAACTAAGACTGAGTGCCCTAGCTATTGTGAAATAGAAGAACAGGAGAGATATAAGGTGGGATTTATTTATTTATTTATTATTCATGCTTGTTTATTGCCCCCTTCCCTGCTCTATTGGCAGGAGGTTTCATAGGCATTTACCCACTCTCCTAGGTGATACCACCATATCCCCCCCATATGTTATTATTTCACTGGGAGGGGGAGTGATATAGGGTTATTGAAGGTGAAGGCCATTGTTATATGGCTAATTAAGGCTCCTGCTGAGCTGAGGCAAATATGGCCTTATTTAATAGTCATTTGGTCTGACATCCTGGTGACACGGACATGGAGGGAAGACTATGATCTTCAATGTTTGGATCAGGCATGTTGACGGGTTAACAGAACTCAAGGTGTGGGTCTACAAGAATGTTGGATTATTTTTTGGCCACCCAGCTATCCAGTTTTTCCTTGCAGATTTATTCTACGGAGATGGGGTTCACTTATCAGATGCAGGGGCTGACATCTTTCTGGCAGACCTGCGGAGGGGTATAGCAACTGTCCTTGAAGGCAGTTGGGGTGAGAGGGGCCATATTGGAGCTAGACCTTTCTGGTGGTGGGTAGTGTTCGCTTAGGGTGGTAGCAGTGAATCCCTCAGGGTGTCATTGGACAAGGTGAAAGTTGGATCCCTGGCAAAATTCAGGTGAATCAGTTAGGCACTTAGGGGACACCATTAGCCATCTCCACAGTACGTCCAGCATCTGTTCACATGAATAGAGTTGGAAACAGCTGTGGAGATACCGTCCTAACTTAGACAGCCTGGGTAATAGGCTGTAGCTGGGCAGATAGAAGAGATTCACGGTCCGGTATAGGCAGTCAACACTGGTATAACACAAGTATAAAACTGTCCAGGGGCAAGGTATGTGCCTATTATAGCTGGAGAGGAACAAGGAGTGTCCTGCTCTGGTATCAGGAATTGGACTACCATTCCCTCTGCAGGTCAGGGAATTCAATTTAAATAAGAAATGTGGTCCAAGTTTAATATCAAAGCATTGTGTCCTATCTCTTTATTTGGCAGGTCGGGAATCATGCCTAACTTTTTGAAAAGAGCTGGAATTGACTTTTTAAAAAATTGAAAATGAAGGGGCCTCCATTTTCTTTCAAGGCACAAAGAAGATTTTTCTCATGACAGGTTATGTGTACAGGGGCCAATATGTCCACCATTTCATGTGCCCCCCACCGCCTCCACCACACCAGAAAGTGCCATGTGGTGGAGGAAGGACAAAATGGCTGCCTGGTCCCCCAAGCTTTAAAAGGTTGAGAACTCCTGTTCTACAGGATGAGATCAAATATGGAACATTCAAGCAAGGAACTCTGCCATGAGATCACAGTGGCCCATTTATCCTCAGGTAGGAAACATCAACATGAGAGTGTTGCTGCCTGCCTTTTTCTTCAGGCTGGCAACATCAGCATGAAATCACAGCGCCCAGTCTTCTGGAAGCCTGAAGTAGGGTGAGACATCACTCTGAATTAGCAAGCTTACGTATTTACCAACTCAGACCATGGGCCCTCAGTGGGCTGCTGGTCTCTCCCAATTGGCAGCATCAACATGAGAGCACAATGATCAATTTATATCTCCTTCAGGTAAACTGCATCAGGTAAAGGTTTTATCAACATTAGTCAGGGCTTTTCTTAATCTAAGTGATGTTTGTGTACTATCTGGTCTTAATTGTACCCAAATATTTTCATAAAAATTGGGACCAACTTGCCCCAACCTGCTTGACAGGTGTCCTGAACTGATTTGTTCTTGGGGTCTTGCAGATAATTGATTGTGCTTGTGTGTAGGATCTCAGCTTCTACACCCTGGAAGAGCTGAATCTCCCCCTTCTTCCTAACACATCACTCCTTTTAGTTGTTTTAACCAATGGCAGCCTATATCTTCTGAGTGAGACAATACCACCATGCATTCCCCTTATACTCTGCCTGGCTGCAGGGTTACCTTTTACATTTACTTGTGATAGCATGAGGCCTGAGCAATGTGGGTCCAACACACCTCTTTATTCCCAATCAATAGACACAAAGGTTCTATATTTTGATAGTTTATTAAAGCTTTCTTAAGTATATGGTTATAGTATTGGTTTCAGACTTTTCCAACTAGTCATTTCACTTTAAAATAACAACACTTGTTTACTTCAGACTTGGGGCCTGCAAATCTTTACTCACATCCATCTCAGAGGTGGGGCTCCTTTGCATCCTTGTGGGGAAAAGAGAATGAACCTTCCCCCACTCTTTCTTTTATTCTCATCTTCTTCTCCCCCTCCAGCCTTCCATATGTAGGACTCTACCCTACATTTAGCTAACTCTAAGTTTCACATTCCATCTAGGCAAGAAGCGAAAAGCGAAAGCTTAAAAACTGGCATTTTATGTTTCTAAGTTGGAAACATAACTCCTGAAAATGCAGAGAATAAAAAGCTATGACCTGAAATGGGGGGAGGGTGTACTAGGCAGAACCCTCAACTTTGGCAATGTGGTTGACTTTCAGTTTGTGGGCAAGGCTTATACTAATTTCCTTTCTTCTGGTGGGATATTATTCCTTCCTTCCTTTCATCATGCTCAGTGAAACTATAGATTCAGGATGTGGAAGCTGTTCCCTCAGTATCTCAGGTCATTGGCTGGGATTGCCCAATTGGCACTACTCACCAGTTAGCTACACATTTGGTATCCACCTGTTCTAGAGCATACACAAGCAATCACAGCAAAAAAAAATCTGAAAAGAAAGGTTAGCAGCATGGATTTTAAAAAGATAGAAAAATGTGGAGAAATAGTCTATAACCCAACTTTGACATATTCAATCAAAGTCCAAGAAAGTCAGTTTTGCATCCTACATTCATACACACTCCCAGTCATAGCAACAGCAATTATAGTTATATACTGCCTCATAGCTCCTTAAACTATGGCCATTGGAGGCTCGAAGACGATGATGCCACACCTCATACCCTTCCATGTCCATGGGAGGCTCAGAAACGCTGTTGCGGGTGATGAGTAGCTGTTCCTGTCCACCCTCCAGGCCCCTCCAGCTATCCCCAGAGGTGGGGTAATTGCTGCTGGCGGTGGGCGGTGGAAGGACATTGTATGTATGCTTTAATTGTATTTTAATATTGTATTGTTGGAGTATATTTCTATATTGTATCTCCCCATTGTACTATTACTTTGTATTGTTAGACTGTATTGCTACATTGTATTGTTTTGCATTTGAATGTTGTACATTTTTTGTATTACTATCTATATTATTATATATCTATGTGTATATTTATGACTGTGAGCTACCCTATATAGGTTGGTTGTAATTGACTGTTTTATTGGGTATCCATGGTATATTTTGTTGTTGAAATTGTGATGTTTATTTTTGATTATATATTTGTTCTGTAAAGTGCCCTGAGTCGGTTACACCGAGTAGGGCGGTATATAAATCTAAAAATGAAATAAAAAATAAAATAAAATTGTGCTTACTGCACACTCTGAGTTTATTTGGGTGTATGTGAAATAGAGTTCAGCTAGGTCAATCCAGATTTCTTCCCCCAGTTTGCAGTAATTGGAGTTCCCAGGATAGGTTCTGACTTTACTTATGGCTTCAAATGGCAATTTCTCCTGTTTTAGCACTTCCTTATTTTGCTATGGCAATGGACATTCAGCATTTTTGCTCACATTTCAGCATTTTAAACCCTTAAAATGGTCGCACAAAACTTCAGTGATTTGTAGTCACCCTCAAAGGTAACTGAATGGGAGTCTTCCTGAACTATGCTGTATCTGCTCTGGTAAGGACAAAATGTTCCCAGTTTCCATCATTTGGAAAATATTCCTCAAAATTTATGCACATCCCTAAGCACTAATATCAAAAAGGTACAATTGATAATTTCATTCCTTCAGGCAGTCCTCATTATCATGAGGTCAAAACAGCCTCTCTCCTCAGGCAGGCAGCATCACCAAAGGTCTAAATGTATAGCTTTATTCCTCTTTAGCACCACTGAGGTAGAGAGAATCTGGTACGGAGTTTCTGGAGTCTTCTTTTTTGATGTGACCATGTGCAATGGCAGAAGGGCACAATCACTCTTTCTCATATTGAGTAAAACTACAGAACCCACCAATCTCTTTTTCACTGAACTGGGTAGAGAATTCACCACTAAGGAGGGTGAAGAGACCGCTTCTCCCCAAGGTTATCTGTCCATCCCACCAGAGCAGACCAGAGGGGCTCCCTAGTTGTTCCATCAGCTAGAGAGGCTCACCTCTTGGGCACTAGACAGAGGACCTCCTCTGTGTCCACTCCGGCCCTTTGCATCCACCTGCCCCTAGAGCTGCATCTCCAGATGAGGGTTACTGGCCTTTAGGAAGGGTGTGAAGACCTGGATGGTGGGACAAGTGTGGGGTAGTGATGGTTTATTGACCCCCTCCCTACTGGCTTATTTAATATTTTATATCCACCCTCTCTCTATTTTATGAAGGAATTAGAAGTTGTTTTACATTGTTTTTGGATTTTTAAATTGTACTTGAATTTGTGATTTTACATGTTTTTATATGACGTATTTGTAATCTGCCCTGAGTCGCCCTAGCAAGGAGGGTGGAATAGAAATTTGAATGAATGAATGAATGAATGAATGAATGAATGAATGAATGAATAAGGAGGGTGAAGAGTTAGTAGACAAGTCAGCCAGCTGGTGAACTCATAGAGGGCTTTACTGATTGTGAAGCAACAGTCAGCAGAGAATAGCATTTCTTCAACATCCTTCTGTGACTGAAAAGTCTTCTTCTCTAAAGAACACAGTAAGAACTTAACTTAAGGCTATATCATATGGAGTTTTGGAACTCCTGTAGATCCATGGGAGAGGTCAGCAGTGGAAGGAAGTCACCAGAGATGTCTCTGGTGGGATATTTTCCCTGACCCAGGGCCTCAGAAGGGTACTTTATCTGCTCAGTTAGGAGAAATTCTACAGAACAAACCCACAGGACATCATGACACAAACAGAAGCTGACCCACATTAGGCTAAAGGGAAGAACTTAGGGTTCACTCACATCTCACAGTATGGTGCAACACAAACTGAGAGTCCTCCTACCCAAACCCTGGAGATTGCAACACACTGTTCCCCAGTGTCTCAGGATGGAGCAACTCACACATAGCTTCCCACCAAAATCCCAGAGACTGCAGCAGCCCCACTCCCAAGCTAGTGCCCTCTCCAGGAGGGAGAGAGGGCTGGGGACTGGAGGATATAAGGGAGACATTGAAGGAAATGAAGAGAGAATCAGAGAAAGAGGTCACTATAAACTGGTTCTGACTTGATGGCACATAACAACATAACATAATTATGCTCCCAAAAGGGACCTTAAGTGATCTGCAGCTATACTCCAAATCAAACAGAGGTATATCAGATCTGGATTGCAAAACACCTGCAGACTCTAAGGAGGTGGATAAAGCAGGAAAGGCATCCCTAAATAGTTTGATTGTGTGCTCCAAAATGAAGAAGGAGCAGGAAGGAAGGGAGAGAGAGAGAGAGAGAGAAGCAACAAGAGGAAAGGGCTCTTTCAATCCAAAAATGTGTTTTAATTTTTAAATGTTCTGGTGCATACCAAGATCCAGTAGCATATTTCAACAGGGAAAGTCCATGAACTTAGGATTTTCTCTGTCCTGCCAAGTGAACATCTGGGGCACACAGTGCACATGCATGCAAAAAATGTTGATTTTTTTTTTGTAAAAAGCTTTCTAGGAATTTGGTTGTTCCTTAAGTTAGCAGAGTATAAAGCAAAACAACAACAACAACACAGAAACATGGAGACATCAGCCCAGTCTGGTTCCACACAAACACTAGCACTTTCTATGGCAAAAAGCACTCTCCAGGCATTTAAAGCAGTGGGCAGGGGGCAATATTTATACTTGCATTTACCATTTGTAATTAAAGTCAGCATTTTAAACGGTGGGTGAGAATTAGAGTCTCCAACAATGCTTCCATGCTTGCTCTTGGAACATGGTGAGAGGTAGAAAACAAGGTCAAAACAAACAAGAAGAGCAAGTGGGGACTTGCCTCAAATGTCAGAGGTGGGAAAAGCATGTTACCAGTCAAATTAGTGGCAAAGGACAATTATAATAGGCTGGAAAAACCACTCCCACTGAAACCCAGGGTCAATGCATGTGAGGTTGCTATTTTCCTAACAAAGTTTCAGAAGTTTCTCAGCCCTCCAGGTTGGATTCCTAGGATGCAGTGGGGACTGTAGGAGTATTGGGGGTGGGGTGGGGAAGGTCACCTCTTCTGATGGAAGCAGTGGGAACTACAACAATAGAAAAACTACCTCCCTGGACGCTGGCTGTACTGCTAACTTTGCCATCATGATTGAATATGGGTTGAACATAGAAGCATAGGATCGTCAGTGCCAAACAATTTATGAAGTGTGGAAAGAGACTATTCTGAAATATTTTAGACAGGCCCTAGTGGAGGGATAAACAAACTAATCAAAACCCTGTGTACAGTCAGAACAATGCGATAGCCATTTGTTTTGTTTCATTGGCAGCTACTGGTAACCCCTTTCTAGACTGTGGTTGAGAGCATGTGTGGTAGGATTCTGACAATATTTCCGTTGCTTGAATAGGTTTCAAAGGGTTTGGAACATGTTGCTTTGCAACAAGAAAGGCAGAGTATGCCAAAGCAGAACAAGCCCCATTCACTTTGGAAATCTTGCTAACCTTTAAATAAACTGGGCATGTTTTCTTGTCCGAACAATGACCTTATTGTTTAGGCTAAGATATAGTACACAGCCAGCTATGTTAGGAAGTGAGTGAATTGTAGTGCTGTCAACTGCTATTTTGGTCTACACCTACCTTATCAAGGAATTTCTTCCAAGTGTTTGATTTTAAATAAAAGAGATGACAAGTGACAGCCTTCCAAATGAACAGATTTTACCTCAGGAGACTGCTTTGTTCCCTGCCTCCATCCTGGAAAGTAGGAAGAAATGGAATTTTAAAAAATATCACCTACTATTTGTGGATCATTATGATCATTGCCCCTAAAGTACTTGTGCGAGGAGTATCCCCCAGTGCTAGTACTAGAAATCCTGCTGTTTTTATAGAGAACTATGCAGAGTTCACTACACAAAAACAGTGTTCCAATAATCCCATGAAGAATTTGACAAGGAAGCCTGGAACCATCCATATGAAGGACATGTCCTATCCATCTAAGATGATGGCTATGATGGATGCTTCAATGCTAGTTACATTTGCCTTCTCGAGGACTGAGATGTTGGTTACATAGTCATCCCACTTGATGTTCAAGATGGAATTTAGCTTCTGTTGGTGAAAGCACTCAAACTTTTTGATGTCTTGGGAATAGAGGATCCATGTTTCACAGCCATACAATAACGGTGAGATAACAGCTTGGCATACCATGAGTTTAGTGTGGATTGTTAAATCCTTGTTCATGAAAACCTGGTGTGATAGACAACCAAAGGCAGAATGGGCACATCCAATTCTTGTCACCACATCCTGTTCACAGTTGCAGTTTTTAGACAGGATGCTACCAAGGTTAGAAAACTGGTCTACCTGTTCCATTGTCGAATGTGAGATAGTGATACTAAACTCTGGAAAGGCTGTCCTTGTGGTAGGTTGTGCAAGTACCTTAGTTTTCTGAGCATTTATGGTGAGGTCAAAACAATCACATGCCTTCTTGAAACAGTTGGCTGAGTGTTGCAGCTCCTCAGGTGTGAGAAGAGTTGATGCAGTATTGTCGGCATATTGACACTGGTTAGTTTTCGAGAGTGTAGTCTAGCCAAATTAAAGAGTCCTCCATCGAAGCTGTATTTAATCTCAACACCTGTGTGTTATTAGAAGTTTCATATTGCATGACAGTCAAGTAAAAGGGCAAAAAGGATTGGAGAAAGCACTCATCTCTGCTTCAATCTGTAGGTGATTGGGAAGGCATCTGATATGCTGTTTTGATGGAGAACCCTCCCAGACATGCCATCATGAAGCACCTGGACTAGAACTACAAAACACTCAGAGCAACCAGTGTCTCAGCACTGCCCACATAGCAGGTCTCAGGACAGAATCAAAAGCCTTTTCCAGGTCATAAAATTCTAAGATGAGTGGATTCTGTTGTTCTTTGCATTTTTCCTGAAGTTGTCTTGCACAGAAAACCATGTCTGTTGTCCCTCAGGAAATACAGAAACCATATTGAGATTCTGGGAGGACCCTTTCAGAGATAATTTGGAGGCGACTGAGCAGGATTCTTGCGGAAATCTTTCCAGTGATGGATAACAATGACATGTCACAATAGTTTACCACTTTCCCAAAACAAGACAATAACTGTGAAGAGCCTTGTCTTTAGAGGCATCCCTCCCTTCTGGATTAAACTTCTGGGATGTTATCTGGCCCGGGTGTCTTTCTGGGTTTCAGCTTATTCATAGCCTCACATTGGTAAGATCACAATAAAGCAATAAGATCACAATAAAGATCACAATAAAGCAGTTACAGAGACTAGGACTGCTAGTTACCAGCTACATTATCAGGCGATAACTTACTGACTCTTAGGTCCAGGACTAAGACCTGAGCAATAGGGTCCCAAAACTTTGGTCCAAATATCTGATGGAGTATAAATAACTTTCACCACCACCACCACCATCATCATGCCAGCAAGTGCACAGCTAAGTAGAATAAACCTGAAGGGATAAATGGACTGATACTAGATGTTTCTTTATAAATCTCACCAATGACATGGAAAGACCTGTAAAAACATACCAACTGTTCTCTCATATGGAAACTTTGTCTTAAGTTTTAAAGTAATAGAACCTCCTCAGACTTTGCATTTAGCCATATGGAAAAGTTCATGCTTAAAGAACTCACTTTCTAGGAGTAATTTTTCAGGAGCATATTAGCTTGAAAGTGAAGAAGAATGTTTTTTAGGCTTGTACTGTATTTAAAGAAACACAGAAGGACTTGGGTTATCCTTGAGTATTATATGACAAAGCACTCATTTCAAACATCAGGCAAGCAAACTGATGCCCTTTAGGAAATGAGCTCCTGTTGGTGTAAATATAGATGGGTTTTTGTTTTACATCATTTGAACTGGATACAAATGAAATTAAGACAAAATAGTAAGTAAAAAAATAGTAAGCAAAAAAGTTATGAGTTGAATCTTTTATACCATGGACAACTCCAACTGTGTTACACACAACACATCTGGCTTGAAGTCAGTCACCCTTCTTCCTATAGAATGGAATCTTTTACATAAATATAGCTTGATGCCCCAAGTTAAAAAATGCTCTGTAGTTCTGACGTAGTTGTCTTGTAAAACAAATACTGGGTTTCCTGTGTTCGGCCCCTGTGTTTGGTTTCTGCCTGGGATATTAACAAGAGCTGTATTTCATTTCTTCAAATTCTATTAGGCCAAAGGTGGTTCTCCTTGGGGAGGGCCTCATCAAAAGGAAGGCCCGCTCCAGAGTTCAGAACAGAGCTTTGTATTTCCAGAAGATCCCCAATCACATTCTCTAACTCTCTGTTATGTGAGACAGAGCTTGTTCTTCCCATTCTGCCAGTTCTGGGAAAGGAGAAGGATTCTTGTGAACCTTCTCAAGGATGTATGCGTGCTCTGAACTCTCTCAGGGATATATAGCTTTTGTGACACTGCACCAAGAGATGGATGGCACCAGATGTTCTCAATATTGTTTTTGCTCTTTGAGTGCCTTCATTCTGGACAAAGGGGCTCTCAGACTCCCATAGCTGGAGGGTGTGTAAGCCATACATTGATTTAAAAGAGGAAAGAATTTTTTTCCTCCAGAATAACTCCGGATACTCCATCATTTCAAGATAAAATCTGGTAGCATTCCAGATATATGATTCCAGCAGACCTTTGTAACAAAATGGAAATATTTGCAAATTAAACCTGTACTACTATTGCTGCTGCTGCTGCTGCTGCTGCTGCTGCTGCTGCTGCTGCTGTTGTTGTTGTTGTTGTTGTTGTTGTTCCTGTATGCCGCCCCACTCACAGAGCGACTCTGGGCGGCTAACAAAGATACAAAATTTTACAGTTACAAATCACAAGGTTCCACATTATCATAATACAACATTCTGACATATCATAATCACAAATCATTAATACCTGGTCACTCATCACAAAACGATAAAGGCTAATCTATAAAATAGGGAATATGTGAATTACTGCTTCTGCAACAATCAAATGTTCTCATTCCGTCTTTTACTGATGTCATCGTTGTTAGTTGCTACTTGTATCCGAGTATACATTTTTTCCAGGAAGTCATTTGCACAGTTGATGGACTGTGTCGCTGGTGACTCAATAAACCAATCCTAGCATGAAACATGTTATCACACACTTTGCACTGAATAGATGGTGGAGGGTGTAGTTGAGTTGGATGAAGCTTCCAAGCTTGTCGCTTAGCCTCTTCATGTCTGTGGCATTCTCCTTCGAAGTGATTGGTAGCAGCAGAGATGGTTTGGTGCCAAAGTGAGTGATCTACAGCTGTTGCCTCCCAGATTTGTGGGCTTAGAAACAGAGATGAGCACTGACCCCTAGAGTTGGATACAACTGGCTTTCGAACAAGGGAAACCTTTACCTTTACTTTACTTTACCTGACACCTTCATGGTTTGTTTCAACTGGTCCTTATAATGCTTCAAAGGAGCTCCAAAAGCTCTTATACCGGAGCTGAGTTCCCCATAAATAACATAAATAATTTGACGAGGAAGCCTGGAACCCTCCATATGTCAGACATTCCCTATTCATCTAAGATGATGGCCTATGATGGAAACTACAATGCTATTTCCATGTGCCTTCTTGAGGACTGTGGTGTTGGTGACATAGTCATCCCACTTGATGTTCAAAATGGACCTTAGCTTCTGTTGGTGAAAGCGCTCAACCAATTTGATGTCTTGGTGATAGAGGGTCCATATTTTACAGCCATACAATCACATTGAGCTAACAACAGCTTGGTATACAATGAGCTTTGTATGAACTGTTAAATCTTTGTTTATGAAGACCTGGTGTGATGGACGACCAAAGGCAGACTTCTCGTCACCACATCCTGTTCACAGGCACAGTTTTTAGACAGGATGCTACCAAGGTAAGAAAACTGGCCTACCTGTTCCAGTGTCGAATCTGAGATGGTGATACTGAAGGGCTGTCCTTGTGGCAGGTGGTGCAAGTATCTTAGTTTTCTGAGATTTTATGGTGAAGCCAAAACGATCACATGCATTCTTGAAACAGTTGACTGACTGTTGCAGCTCCTCAGTATCATCGGCATATTACATTTCCATTATCCTGTTAACACTGGTTAGTCTTTGGGAGCACAGTCTAGCCAATTAAAGAGTCCTCCATTGAAGCAGTATTTAATCTCTACGCCTGTGTTGTTATTAGATATTTCATACCGCATGGCAAACAAGTAAATGGTAAAAAGGGTTGGAGCAAGCACACAACCCTGGTTCAATCCATGGGTGATTGGGAAGGCATTTGAAATCCTGGTTTGATGGAAAACCCTTCCAGACATGCCATCATGAAGTGCCTGTACCAGATCTATAAAATGCTCCAGGCAACCAAAGTGTCTCAGTATAGCCTACATAGCAGGTCTTAGGACAAAATTGAAAGCCTTTTCCAGGTCAAAAGATACTTTAAAAAGTGGATTCTGTTGTTCTCTGAATATTTTTTTTGAAGTTGTCTTGTGCAAAAAATCATGTCCATTGTGCCTTGGGAAATACAGAAACTGGAAAATTGCCTGATGACCTTACTAATGTACTATTTGAAATATATCATTTGGCCCTCAATGACAGAACCATCTCCTGAAATCTAGGTTGTGAGTTACAGATGTGCTACAGTCCTTTGCTCCTTTTCTCGTGGGGCCAAGCAAAGTTCTGAGAAGTCCACTATGAAGCACTATCCTTCAAGCTGGTTCTCCAAAGCTCTAGTCTCCAGTCTTCAAATACAGACCCTGTGGCTCACATTTGGCCATGATGACTTATGAATTTTCCACACTTCCCCCACCCCCCGGTCATCCTTCATTCTGTTACACCTGGTGAAGAGTTGTGATGGATTCAAAAGGTAGTTTTGTGCATAATTTTTTTGTGATCCAATAGTGATACAGTATTCCCCAAAGTTACATTTGGAATTTATTGCTATGTTACTTTTGCTATGTTACTTTTTCTTCTCAAAAAGGCTACTCTGATGCAAACTGGAGACAAGATGCATATCATGCCATTAAGATACATTACTGAGTAGTGGAGAGGGAGCCACATTTCCATATCGCTAAAGTTCAAAGAGGTCAGTAAGGGCCAAAGTTCACCTAATTTATTGAAAGTTCAATTCACAACACCAAGTAGAGAGGCAAAACTGCTCCCAGTTGGTTCCATGAGATAATGAATAAATAAACCAAGGAGTAGGACTGCTTCCAGTGGATCGAATCCTGATACCTGTGCACTAAGCAGAAGCTACGAATGGGCTCAGTGGTATATGGAAACAGGCATAGCTGTCATGTGAATTACCATGGACTTGCTCCTTTCTTCACTTCCAAGACATTTCCTTGCTAGTTCTGTGCATATTTGTTTTGTTTTGTTTGTTTGTAGGGAAACCTGGGGAACATAGTGAAAAGTAGAGACATCACATTGAAAACAGAAATTCGCATAGTCAAAGCAATGGTATTCCCTGTGGCAATGTATGGTTGTGAGAGCTGGACCATTAGGAAAGCAGGGCGCAGAATAATAGATGCCTTTGAGATGTGGTGTTGGAGGAGAGTTTTGAGAGTCCCCTGGACAGCGAGGATAACAAATAGGTCAATCTTAGAAGAAATCAACCCTGACTGCTCCTTAGAAGGTCAAATAATAAAGATGAAGCTAAAGTACTTTGGACATCAAATGAGAAGAGAGGATTCACTTGAGAGAGCCTTGATGCTTGGAAGGGTCGAGGGCAAAAGAAAAAGGGGATGGCCCAAGATGAGATGGCTAGATGGTATTGTGGAGACAGTGGGCACAGGGCTGAGCGAGTTGAGGGGGATGGTGGAGGACAGGAGTGCCTGAAGGACAGTGGTCCATGGGGTCGCAGAGGGTCGGAATCGACTGTGCGACTGAACAACAACAAAAAAGGGAATATTTGTATTTTTTCTAATTTATTTTTGGAACTGACACATTTCAATGACTAAAGCATGTTGCTGTTGTGCAGGCTTTCTCTGTCTCCTCCCCTTCATTTTAAAAAGTCTTCATGTATTTGCATGCATTCACAGAATGCATCACAATCACGGTAATGTGTGAATTTCTCCTCACAAATAGCAGATGTGCAGGACCAGAAAAATCTGGGGAGGGGGGAAATCTTTGAAAGAGTGCCTTTCTTAGGCATCCTTTATTCATGTAATATTCTATGTTTGATCAGGATCCCTAATCACTCAGAAATCCCAAAAAATGGAAGAGTCTTCACACACACAATTATGTAGATGTAGACCTTCATTTATGACTTCAGCCAGTTTAATCCAAACCAGGAAACTGTAGCTGACATACCAGATGTTAAATTAACATCAAACTATCCTATCTTGTTCTACAGCTTGTAAACAAATTAAAATGAAATGGTGAACTATTGTTAATCGAAGATCTCCTTAGGATAAGCTGGATAATGTCATCCTTCCACTTAGCTTAGCAAAGGAAAGCAAAGCAAAGCAATCACACTTCTATCCTGCCCCATAGCACTTAGTGCACTCTCTGGGCAGTTCACTAGTTAATTAGCATTTTTGCCCCCAACATGTTGGGTACTCATTTTACTTCAGAAGGATGGAAGGCTGGTCAGGATCATACTTACAACTTTTTGGTTGCAGTACAGCAGTTTAACCACTGCATCATCAGGGCTCCTATGCTTAACGATAGGGTTCAGAATCTGAGTGTCCTTCTTGACACAGAACTCACTGGCTGGTATTCCCAGGAAAACACTTTAGCAGATAATGATTTGATGATGACTGAGAAGTGGTAATAACATCCACCAACCTTGGGTTCATATCTTTGCTCAGGCAAGAATATCAAGTCCAGAGTGTGACAAGCTACCTATGTGGGTATGATGGAATGCTGGGACAGGGAGGCTTTGGACTTCATGAACTCCACATATGGTCCTGGCAGATTAATCTCCACATGAATGTTGAAGTCTCCCAAAAGCAATAACCAGGGGGACTCCCACATCCCTTTTGATATGAATTTGAACAACTGATGGAGGGAGAGTACTGGGTCATGGAGAGAGTGGTACACCAACACTATCACACATCTGTCTCTGGAACCCACTGCTGCATGGAGACACTCGGGCTCAGGCTCAACAAAACAAAGTCTGCCAAGCTTTATGGTATTCCTGAAGATAAAGGAAACATTCCCCTTGTCCTTCAGATGCACAATGGATTATATGCGTGGGCACAAAAGAGAGTGCTGCCCCTCCATCATTCCCCACCTGCATATTCATTAGATATGCCATATTGGAAGTAAATAGTTAAGCCAGTTACCTTCTATGTGACAGAAGGTGGAAGAGCTGGAGTGCAGGGTGGATATTAAACATCCATGCCATGCTCCCATAAAACAGCCAGCTGGACCACCAGTGAATTTATCTTCCTCTCCCCATTATTACTGAGATCCTGTTACCATCTCCCATTGTTGGTTGGTCCCCTAAGGAGGCAATTAGAACCCCTGGGGAAGGGAGTTAAAAATACACCAATGCCCCCAACCTACAAACCAACAAAGGTCAAACAAATAAAACCTCACCCACTACTCCCTACATGTAATGACCCTTAAACTAATAATACAAAACACATTAATAGTTTAATTAAATAATAATCAACTAAACAGAAATCCATTAAAAGAAAAAGAAAACTTTTTTATAATTCAAACTAAGGGTTTTAACTAATGTTCCAACACTTTGGGGTTGTGTTTCAGTAAATTATTTGTGCAGTTAGTCTTGTGTAGGTATGTGGATTTTAGGGGATTAGCAGTTTGAAAGCAAGAAATAGCAAATAGATAAATAGGCACCACTTTGGTGGGAAGATAAACAGCGTTCCATGCACTCCAGTGTCTGGTCATACCTGCCACATACCATGAAAACATCTGCAGATGGAGACAGCACTGGCTCTTTGGCTATAAACAGAGACGAGCTCTGAACCCTAGAGTTGGGTACAACTGGCTTTCGAGCAAGGGTGACCTTTACCTATAACTGTGATGGCAAACCTTGGCACTCCAAGTGTTCCTGGACTTCCATTACTAGAAGCCCACGTCAGCACACCTGCTGATCAGGGCTTCGGGGAATCGAAGTTCAAGAAGAACTGGAGTGCCAAGGTTGGCCATCACTGATTTATAAGGATGCCAGGTGTGGTATAGTGGATAGAGTAACAGACAAGGACTCAGGAGGCCTAGATTCAAATCCTCACTAAGACATGGAAACTCGCTTGAGGTGTGAAACTGGTAAAGCCAATCCTTAAATATTTCATCCCCTGAATGCCCCATTAGGATCACTGTAAGTTGGTTCTGACTGGACAGCCTATAACAACAAGGCTGTCATATATTTCTAGAATGCTCTCTGTTTATTTGTCTGCACTGTTGAATTTTACACACGGTAATATGAAAGAGTGATGCTACTGAGAAATCGACAAAGACAAATTGTTGAATGGTAAAACTTACACCTCATGTCTCTGTTTCTGAGTAAGGCCTCAGTTGTTCATGGTTTAATGTAGTAACTTCTGTTTTTCAAAACAGTACAACACTTTTTCGGAGGAGAAAGAGTTACAGAAATTCTTTTCTGGTTGGTAAGTACAGTAAAACATAATGGTTTCTAGTTGTTTTGGCTTGACCACCAACGGATGTGGGTACTCTCAGAGCAAACAAGACAGCAAATGATGACAATTCTTGACACTGGAATGTAGATGTTGGCAGTAACCACAGTGTCCTTGGTTTGGTTTTTGGCTGGCCTCTGGTAACATCCTTGATTAGCCTCTGATGCTGGCTTGTGCTGAGTTGCAACTACCCTAAAGGAGCAGCCTGAGGTCAGCCCACTACTGAGGCCCTACAGGCTAAGTTTTCCCCCAAATTCAGCTGAGAACTGCAACCCTCATGGTCATATGATTAGTGACATGACCTTGTAATCATGGAAGGAGGCCCTGTGTGTAAATGCAAGCACAGCATTTATCTTTCTTCAGCCATTTATTTAAAGACAAAGTGCTAGCAAATGGTTATGTAAAAGGAGAGAATCTAGAGGACGATTCCTCCCTCCTTTCTTCATAAAGTGCAATTTGGCACTAGAGCTAAGGGTAGTCGAGATATTGTGGTTTTGTATGTGGGGGTGTGGTTAGGCAAGTGAAAAAATGCATCTAGTAGTTGCAGTAAGAGCTGCCTTTTCCACTCAGGTTTGCATCCTGTGTGACCTTATCTCAAGGACATCTGGGGAGGTTTTCAAAGCCCTGTGGTGTGGTCCTGTGCAACACCTATGGCCAGCCCTCAGAGAGCCTTTTTCCTTCTAAGCTGTGTTGTTCTAGAGGTTCACATGTTGCACTGTTGGCACTCCACCTTCTGCTTTGCTCCAAATGGCCCAAAGACATGTGCACTTGGCAACCTATTTCCTCAGTTCCCTTATCTTATTTGTGTAGTTTTGATGTACCTATTTAGCACAAGTACAATATCTTTGTGCTGATTTATGGAGCACTGGGACCTGGCTGAACATGTAGCTTAAAGGGTGGCCAGACTATATAGCAGTGGTGGAGAACCTATGGCATGCATGCAAGAGGTGGCACTCGCAGCCCTCTCTGTGGGCACCCATGCGGTTACCCCAGCCCAGAGTTTGCCCCGCCCCTCTGCCCAGCAGTCCAATAGGAGATTTTCCTTCCTCCCCTATTGCCATGTTGGCATTTTGAGATAAATAAGTGGGTTTTGGGTTGTAGTTTGGGCATTTGGTCTCTAAATGGTTCACCATCACTGCTATATAGTCACCTCACACACAAACCCAAATACTGTCCTCTTCCTAGTGCTTGGCCTTAAATCCCTTGGAGCTATGCTTGCTGTGTGACCAATTTAATGGAAACTGTAGGTAGAGGTCATTTCCTTTATATCAACAGAGGATGTGTTCGAAGATCTCATGGAAATATCTGAAATAACCCTGTATACAGTAACTTTGCATAGAATTCAACTGCCCGGGGCTGAAGCCAAATCTGCCGCCCCCTGGTGGACACTGGTGCCTGCTCCTGGTAAGGCTTCTGGGAATTGTAGCCCAAGAACACACATAGACCAAAAAGCACCGCCCAGGGCCAGCGGCCCCCCTACCCCCCCCCCCCAGTGATGCCACTGCCTGTATAGTTATCTTATATTATTACCCACATACCTGAGCCATACAAGTGGGGAATGCTACAAAGGTCTCTGTTGATCTTTCAGGTTTGCTCAGGAAAAAATTCCCCTGGAAACATGCCCTTCTCAACCTTAGATTGTAGATAGTGGCCTCCTGTGGCAAGGTCTACTAATGAACCTTAAAAATATGTGATTTTTGAAGTGGTAGCCTTGTTAATCTGTGCAAGCATAACAGAGAGTAAACAAAACAAAACAAAAAGACAAAAAATGTTGTAGCACCTTAGTTGTAGCATCCAGGAAAGCTCACATTTAAATAAAGGAGATAGTCTTTAACGTACCACATTTTTGTCTTTTTTTTTGTTATGCTGCTTTGTTTACTCTCTGATATGATTGAAAATATGTATGCATTTCAGGGATTTTTCACTGAATATTTTTGCACCCATGGATAACTGACACTGTGGATACTAAACCTGTAGGTGCAGGAGGGAACCTGTATAAAATTTGCATTTGATTTCAAAGCCTGAAAGTTCATTTTGTGTACTTCTCATCTCTTTGGCTCCAGTTTCCCATTATTCTTACTGTAGACACAATCACACATGGTTCACTCAGGTGAAGACAGTTTAAAGCAAGGGTGCCCAAACTTTTCCAGCCACAGGCCAGTCATGTGGTTCAGTGTGCAGGTCACGTGGTTCCTCCCATCCAGAAGTGGAAGTAAAATGTGCATATGTGGGTGCAGAATGTGCCTGTGCATATGCAGAATGCTGCCATGGATCATTTATGGCAGCACTGTGCATGCATGGGTGTGTTCTGTGCATGAGCAGGTGCATTCTGCACCCTTGTGGGTCCATTTTATTTCTGCTCCTAGGAGTGGTGAAGGCGGCACAGGCCAGTTTAATTAGCACCGTGGATCAGATCTGGCTCATGGGCCATAGTTTGGGCACCCTTGATTTAAAGTAATAGTCAATTGATGTCAACTTTGCAGGATCTATTTGGATTTTTACTAGAAAAAAGTTTGAGGCTTAGTCACTCAGCAGTCCTGGCACATAGAGAGGACCATATATGCCATCCTGGCTCTCTTTAAGGAGAGGAAGGATGAAAATCATATCTCTAATCTTTCTCTGTGGTAACCCCAAGTTTGTATGCCTTTTGACATGAATAGTCATGCATGCCTCTGTAAACCTGCTTGATGGGGAGATAGCAATAACATGCAAAACATTGTAAAGTATGCTCTGTTTATGGCAACAGATCCATTGGCAAAGAAGGGTGATCTTATGCACCTGATCTTTTAGAGAGCAGACAATATGTTTCTGATTAATGGAAGTGAAAAAAGAACCATCAGTCCACTAATGTCCAATGCTCAACTTTACTGTACCATATTAAGGTCCTGTGGACTACAGTTCATTTTGAGTGATGGTTGGAATGGTCACACTTTTATAGAGTTTCCACAGGGCTTGGAATTTTATTCTGTTGAAGCAAAACCTGCCAGAACTAGGCGTAGTGGGGATTTTGTGGTTTTGTACATGCGGGTGTGGTTAGGCCAGTGAGAAAATGTACCTAGCAGCTGCAGGAATGGCTGCCTTTTCCATCCAGGTTTGCATCCTGCGTGGCATTTGACAGATTAGCACACTTCTAACGGTGTAAGCATTTCACAAAAATTCTGGATATGAAACATAATGGTAAAGATAACTGAGTAGGCATAGGCCCATATATTTAAATGGGATAAATAAGGGGACAAATAACCCTGACTTTATCTGACCCAACCTGTTTTTTACAACCTGTATAGAGAGCAGCTCGCACACCAGCCATTTCCTCCTCCAGCCCTGTGGCATCATTGGGAGGGTAATTAATCCTAGCATCAGGCTGTGCTCTGAAATTGTCAGGACTTTCATTTCTGGATTTGTTTTTCAGATCAGGTTATGGTGTATGTTGCCTTTATGTAAGTTACAGTAAAACCCTGACTTATATATGCCTCAAATTACATAAAATTTGACTTACATAATGATTTTTGCACTAAAACCATGTCCCGATTTACATAAATGTCCTGATTTACATAACACAATTTCCGTAATAAAGTAAGTAGTAGTAGTAATTTCCTATGGGTTTGCTTCAAGTTACGTAAAAAAAATTCATTTTTCCTATGGGGTTGCTTTGATTTACATAAATATCATTTTCCTATGGTTTTGCTTTAAGTTAAGTAAAAAATTCATTTTTCCTATGGGTTTGCTTCATGTTATGTAAAAAATCATTGTTCCTATGGGTTTGCTTCAAGTTAAGTAAAAAACAGATTTACACAAAAGCCTACGGAACAGACTTTTTAGTAGGGGTTTTACTGTGTTTGTCTGTTATTCTTGTCATCATTTTGCCATCACTACACCCATTCTCCAAAAGAAAGTAGGAAGAATTCATTTGTCTATAAAGAATGATGAAGCTTTTATTTTGTCAACATATGAAAAGCAGAGGTTTGTAAGACTTCCCTACTTCCTGAACAGAATTACAGTAAACCTCGAGTTACAAATAAAATCAGTTCCATGGCCTTGTTTGTAAGTCAAATTTGTTCGTAACTCGAGGCATCTCCATTCAGATAAAGAAAAAGCCCCACCCAACCCTCCAGCAATAAAAATGGGCCACTCCCACCCTCCAAAAATCAATCAAACCGCCCAAAAACAACAGCAACATTGAAAGGAAAGCATACATAAGCAAAAACGCTATTCCTTACCTTAAAGAAGCTTTGAAAATGGACAGAAAACTCAGAAAAATTCAGCAACCGGCAGCCGTTTTGGCACTGAAACTCCAGACAAAGAACTCCTCTCCAAGCACTCTGCTGCCCCCTGAAAGGCTGCCTGTGTGTAAAATATAAACCCATAGGGGAAATGACATTTTTTGCTTCACTCGAGGCAACACAGAGGAAAAAGAATTAATTCGTAAATAGGGCATGTTCATAACTCGAGGCATGAATTTCAGTGCAGAACCAATTTGTACGTTGAATTATTCGTAAGTAGAGGCATTTGTAAATTGGGGTTTTACTGTATCATTAAAATCCTAACTATAGAAGTTGTCGTTTCCACTTATACACTGTCTCATAATGCTGAACACTCTTCGGGCAGTTCACAAAGTAATTATGCAAATTACAGTTTGCCTTTAACAAGATGTATATTCATTATACCAACCTTGGAAGGATGGGAGGCAAAACAACCTTGTGCCCATTGGGACTGAACTCAGATCATGTACAGAGTTTTGACTGCAGAACAGCAATTTAACCACTTGACCATGGGGACCATGTAACAGCAGTGAAATTTCTGATTTTTAAATTCTCTCATTTTGTAAATATGTCTTCTTTTTTAAAAAAATAATCTCAGAAATCATGGTTATTACTAAAGCAAAAAGGTTTGTTTTATATCTAAGAAGTGGATGTGCATCCAATTACACTGAAGTCTGAATAGAAGTGGGCACCTTCAGAGCCATTCATGTGATTTCAAAAGCAGGGTTCCCTGAGAACCAAACAGAGACAAAATATGACCCCACTCAAAACTTCATGGAGACTTTCGGATGGCAATAGTGTTATTTCTGTGGGAAAGACCTCTGCTGGGAAGAAAGGAAATGACATTAGTGATCCTCATGTCATTTTGCATAAGAACACTGATACACCCATCTTATCTATGCTACTTGAGAAGATAACAACAGCAGAAGGGGGTGGGAGATATGATTATTACAGAACCAGCTCTTTCTTATACTTAAGAATATCCAAACAAACTGGAGACAGATCTATTTACAGTGAGTTATTCTATAGCAGGAGTTCTCAACATTTTAAAGCTGGGGCCGGGTCACGCTCCCTCAGACAGCTTTGGGGGGAGGATGGCCATTTTGCCCTTCCTACACCACATGGCACTTCCTGATGTTGTGGAAGCAGTAGGGGCCCACATGAAATGGTGCCATGGGCTGGATCCGGCCCACGGGCCACAGGTTAAGAATCCCTTTTCTACAGCATATAAGCCTCAGCTGTGATGATAAATTGAAGGCAAATGAGCCCCCCCCCACTCTTTCCAAAAACATATTTTTCACTTGTGCTAATACCGCCTGCAGTCTTAGCTCAGAAGCCCAGAGACAGCTTTTTGACAAATGCCAAATATTGTGTAATGCCAAAGAGCATCAAGCCTGCAATTGTTATGCCTGCCCTGTGCTCATTGTTCCTACTTCCTCTTAGATGTAATTATTCTGACACTTACGACCTCTCTGTCTGCTCCACCCGGTGCAGTGTGTACACTGTCTGCTATAGACACTCTTGAGGAATCCAAAATTTTCTGGCTTTCAGACCATTCCCCACTAACACTCCATTATTGACATCTCCCCCCCCCCTCGTACCCCAAACTTCAACTTATTTGGCATCTTTCTTTTGTGACTGATGATTTGGACATACTGTACACTTCTTTCTTTCAGTAGAAAGGCCATGCATTTCATTAACTGACAATACTTTCCAATCAGATAATTCACATGTATATAACATCCATGGCATCCTACATATTACAGACTATATTAAATCGCAATGATCTGCAACCCAAATATTGTAATTTTTCAATGATGGATTTGAGTCTGTCAATATATATAAAAAAACACCAACTGCTTAAATTGTTACTGTTGCTGCTGCTGTTGTTGTTAAACTGCTTTCAAGTGACCTGCAGAACATGCTCTGATCTCATTCTCACTGGAAGCTGTTGGTATTTCTTAAATGCCCCCCTGGCATTCATTAATAGCGGAATGCTATAGATGTGGACAATCCCATAGTCACTGATCTGGGTGGCAATAACACCACTGAATGCAGTGTGACTTAACTTGCCAGTGAATGGACATGTATAGGATAGCACTATATAGGCTTGCAAACCTATATTCATTTATCTGGGAGGAAGATCCATTTTACTGTGTTTATCATACATTTTGACAGGCTTCCACTCTAAATCTACTAAATAAACATCTTTTTTATATAACTGACTGGATCACAAGTATGTTTACAATTGCATCAAGACAGAAAAGGAATACCAAGGAACATAAGGTCTGTATTTTTCCTTGTCAGGAACCTAATTCTTAAAAGGGAGCCATATTAGACACTGGCTATGTGAGCTTAAATCTGAGGGCCTAAGTATGCCCAAGAGGCTTGCTGTCTGGTTAGTAGGATCAACAAAAGAAACAATAAAGCATTTTTATTAGCCTTGAAGGCAGACCACTGGGAATTATTTTCTTTCCAGAGAAGGGCCCACCCTACATATATTTCATAAATTAGTTTCCTCCTACCCAATCTATTCAAACAAGAAAAAGAATGAAGGAAAATATTGGCAATACTGTGGATTTTTTTCTCCTTAAATAGTTTTATATAAGCTTGCATCATATAATGCAGAGACATTTTGGAATACATTTTTAAAGAGATGGACTGGCATGAAAAAGATTTGCATTCTGTTACCATTCATTTGTCTTCAAACAGATCTTTACTCAGGATGGGGCATTTTTGAAGTCTGGTCATAAATGATGTTTAGCCTGTATCACTGCAGATTGCAGTTTGGAGAATTAGAAGAGTGATAGCTCCTTTGCTCCAGGATATTAAAAAAAAAACTAGTATGTTCAAAAGAGGCATTTAGTTTTATACTTAAAGTACTGTATAGGGATATGATTTTGTGAGCCTTGTTTCTAGACTGAAATGGTACATACCAAATAGGAGTCTTCACTTTCACTGAGTCTTTATTTCAGATGCTTGTCTTTGTCTATTTACATATGCAGAATGCCTTTCAAAATATTATTTTACATAAAAACTGATGAACTCACTCAACTCAAATAATTATTAACATATGGCAAAAAAAAGATGATTCTGCTAAACAAATTTCTAAGATAGGAAGTGTGTATGTTGTTCTGTTGAGTTGGAAAATCTTCTTAAAATTAGTTCAGAGCAGCTGAATAATTTACCAACTTTGTGGAGTAAAATGTTTAATTGCTAGAAACTATGAAAGTCAAAGCACTCAAAGGCAGTTGATATTTCCCAGATACTATACTAAATCTGACACAGGAGAATGATGATCAAATAAGGTTACATGCTTAGGTTCTAATAAAGTGCTGAAATGTCAGAGTAAGCAACATGTTTGGCAATGTTACCCAGTTCCTAGGAAGCTCTCCCTCCCCACCATTGAACACCCCACCCCACCCATCTCCCTGCATCCAAATGCTTTTATTTTAATGTCAGGCTGAGTTCAGTCCAATTTTCCCCATTCCTTCACAATCTAGAGGAAACATATTACTGAGTCCACCCTCAGCCACATTATTTACCCAAGCCTGGCCTTGACAACAAGCAATCTCGATAAGGTGCCCTGGATTGCTATAGAGAAAATGAAACAATAAACAGAGAAATATGAGGAAGAAATTACACCCATTAAATACGTGGGGACTGATGAATGATATGATGGCTGCCTATTCAACTTGGAAATTTTACACATGATTGAAGCTTTATTTAGTCTAATGAAATGTGCTTCCTGAATATTGCATCGGAGTGACTGCATGACCCAGAGGACAAAGGAAAGTATTATGTGATTAGGCTGAGATCATTCTCATCTAAAGTCACTGTGATATGATTTTAAGGTTTTTAATTAGCAGCCAATGCTTTCATGCCCATTGCTTCTTTTATTGCAAAAATTCCTGTCCTTGCTTTCCATGTGCTCTCTCTCAGAAAAAAAGGCAGCAAAAATATTGAATTTCATTTCTCTTTTTAAAATACAAAACAACAGCAAAAAACAAAACCCAAAACAAAATATCGTATTTCTCCTTATGTGCAACTGTAAGCCATATGTTGTTTTCTGATAGGCATACAATCTCCTTATAAGGAATTTGACCTCCAAAGAAAATCTGAAAGCAAACCCTCTCTAAACCCAACTGTTCTAGAATATTAAGAATGCAATTTATTCAAAAGAGTTTATAGTTAGTGGAATGATAAGGAATTCACTCTCATACTACAAGTATCAGATTGTGTAAGCAAACACAACAATCCAAATTAGCTCCACAATTATGATATATTTGTATATTTTCAATTACTTATTCAATCCCTGCAATCCAAATTTTACAAAGAATTGGTGGATTTCTCCCCTGGACAAATAGTTTCCAGTGAATGGAAGAATAAAAAGATATGAAAACTCAACAAGAGCTGCAGCATTATAGCTCATGTAGTATTAATCAACAGAGAATAAGACATCTCACTTCCTCTGGATACTAGAAGTCTACTCTTGCCTTTCTGAAATGTCACTAGATGTTACCAGTGGTGGGATGTTAAAAAATTTACTTCCCCACCATGATGTCATCACAGTGTGGGCGGAGCTAACATCATGATGTCATGATGTCATGGGCAGGGCCAAAGAAAAAAATAAAATAAAATAAACACACACACACACACCCCTCAACCCACCCACCCACAACACAAACCTGTAAATAAATTAAATAAATTAAATGAAAATTACATTAAAATACACCCACCCATCCCAAACACAAATCAACCCACCCCCCGCCCACCCCAAAAACAAACCCGTCACTTACCTGTTAGTATAAGTGCCTGGACAGCACCATGTTGCAAGATGGATATGGTCATCGTACCAGTTCTCTAGAATAATATGCCTTAATTTAAATGTAAAACAGCTGTACCTCCTTAAGGGCTCTCCAATTGGAATAGCAATTGGAACAGCACAGGTGTAGCTTATTGATGAGGTAACTCCAAGACTTTGCTTAAAAACCACAAGCCAGGCTGCCAGGCCTGCCAGCCGCCAGGCCTGCCAGCCGCCAGGCCTTTTTAGGAACTGTGGTAGTACGTCAATATAGGTAAAGGTATTAAATACACATTAAAGTACAAACAGACACACCACATCCAAAGGTGAGTCATTTACCCTGGGGAGCAGGCTATAGGGAGCTTCAGGCTAGCAGCTTCTCTTCCTCCTCCCCGCTTGGGAGGACAGCAAGGAGGCTGTGCATACGCACCAAGCACTGTAGGCATGGATGCACACCAAGTGCTTGGTGCACATGCGCAGTAGGGTACCAGTGAAAAGGTAAGGCCCGAAGGTGGTTCCCCCAAAAAACTGCTATGGTTCTCCGGGACACTTGGAAACGTTACTACCGGTTCTGGCAAACTGGTGCGAACCTGTTGCATCCCATCACTGAATGTTACCCTAGAGCACAGAACTTTTTTTCTAAAATCTAAGCAGCTTCAAGTATGGTTTTAAAAACAAATCTTTAGACATGCAGAACAATGTACATCCACTTGGTCCATGAGGAGGATGGAAATCAGAAATCTTGGCTCTCACAGATAATGTTGTTAGTCTGACATTCTAGTAGTGGGAATTCCTTCAGTGATGAAAAAAGTCCATCTTTCATATTGTAACTTTTTCTCATCTCCTACATATTGCATATTACTTTTCCTTTCTGTGTGATTGGTCTTTGGAAGATAAAATAATGGCTTTATTTGCAAGCCTGGTTATTCAATTATGGAATCTTTGAGGCACTGTCTTCTTAGACCAGTGATGGCCAACCTTGGCACTCCGGGTGTTCTTGTATTTCAATTTCCAGAAGACCAAGTCAGCACTTCTGCTAATAAGGGCTTCTGGGAATTGAAGTTCAAGAACACATGAGGTGCTCAGGTTCATCATCGCTGTCCTAGAATGGGTCACTAGTTTTTGAATGTGAGCCTGCTCATCTCAGTTAACTTGACTCTGTGTGGCCATTGCAGTGTCTGATCAAGGCTTAAGAATTTATTGCAGATACCCATACTGGGCACAGGACAAGCCAATTTGAAAAATCTCTAGTAGTAGTAGTAGTAGTAGTAGTAGTAGTAGTCGTAGTCGTCGGCGTCGGTGTCGGCGTCTTCGTCTTCTTCTTCGCAATTTTCCCCTTCCACTTTCACCCTGAAAAGGAAGGGAAAGCAACAAAGATTATCACTTCTAGATTAGTGTAAATGTCCACTGAACTAAAGTCATTTACAGGTTCAATCCAATACCACTCTTCCTGGCATGCTACTGCTATGTGCTATGAAGTTAGAACCAAGTTTCAGTAAGGAGTGTTTTTGCCAGTTCCACAACCCCAATGAATTTCCATGGCTGAGTGGGGATTTAAACCCAGGCCTTGTGAGTTCTACTCAGTGGCGTAGCGTGGGGGGGGCGGATGCCCCAGGCAGCAGCTTTCAAGGGGTGGCAAAATGTCCCCACCGCTTTGGCCTCTCTCTGCCTGGGCTTAGGAAGCAGGATTTCCCAGGCGGAGGGCGGCCCTTTTGCTAGTGAGTGCGCCGCACACACGAGCGCTGCTTGCCTCCGCCCACCCGGCTGGCCGTCGGGAGCTCTCTGCCGCCTGCCCCTGGTGGGCGCCCCGCATGCGCATGCACGCTGCTTGGCTCCGCCCACCCAGCCACCCACCCAGCTTGCCGTCAGATGGCTGACTGGGTGGGCGGGTGGAGGTGGGCGGCACGCGGGGTGCTCATCGGGGGTGGGTGGTGCCGTGGCGGGGAGCCCCTGGCGGATGGCTGGGTGGCTGGGCGGGAGGAGGTGGGCAGCGTACGCGCACGCGCGGGGCGCTCGTCGGGGATGGGTGGTGGAGAGCCCCTGGCAGCTAGCTGGGTGGGCGGGCGGGCGGAGGTGTGCGGCGTGCGCGTGCCGCTCATCAGCAGGGGGGCCGCCTTCTGCCTGGGTCCTGGGGGGGCAGCAGCAGCGGCAGCGGTGGCAGCGGTGAGCTGGGGGGGAGCGAATTTGTTCTTCGCCCCAGGCGGCTGAAGTCTGCACGACACCACTGGTTCTACTCCATCACTCTAGCCACTTCACCATCCTGGATGCCCCATCCTAGCATAGATTACTATAATCAAGTGGCTGTAAGTTAATGGCAACTAATAAGTCCATTTATTTTAGTGATTTTACTCTTGGTAGATTAATATTGGCCTTAGTGTTGAGTTTTGGCCTCTATAAGTCCACCATGAATCTCACACAATGTTTACATTATTTTTGGCTTTTTCTTTGCAAGATTTTGAATTCGGATTGGTAGTTTCTCTTCACAATTACACTTTACCAACTGAAGGTGGGATAGAAGGCATATCTGTACTGGCAGAAGTATGCTCAGTCAAGTTCTCCAATTGAAGCCAGATGTAGATCTGGTTCTACCTTTTAACATACCATGCATTCTCGATATCTCACTTGGCCTTCATTAATTGAGTCTTGCAGCAGTTAACTTCTTTGTATGCACTCAGCTCCCTTGTTCTATCCACCAAGCATAGCCTAGAGTTTGGAGTGACTCATTAAAATCATCCATTGATCATGCCACCCCCTCCACCCCAGCACAAATCACCAGAACCCTTATGTATTTTATAATGCACTTTTATGTGTTGCTGAGGTTTTGGCACTATTAAATGACTTTGTTTAATGAGTTTCAGGTGATGTTTTAAAAGCAAGAGAGGGGAAAGGAAGTGCAAGATGGCAGCTTTGCCTTGTGGGTCTGTAAAATGTCACCTTCTGCCACCACTTCTGAATGGGGAGGCACATGATTTACACCACTTCCTTCTGATTCCTGCATGAGTCAAGGTGCACACAGCATATCCACTACACTTGAGCCAAATATAAACCTGTGGCCCATTGTGATAAAGTCTATACCTATAATTTGATAAATAGTTAACAGTCATTAGCAGACCTGGCAGAGTAGCTATAAAGGGCAGTTAATCCAAGAGAGAGGTAGTATTGGTGGGGAAGGATTTTAAACTGTATATTTCAAGACTGTACTATGGGACTTTCAGCTTCATTTATTGTTATTGATGCCTCCAGCAATCCCACCAAATGCTCTCCATAAAATATCTTTCTGCTGAGAGTACACCTGCATTCCCTCTGGTTTGTGACACTTTGGAAGAGCCAAACTGTGTATAGTCATTTGCTGTTAGCTGAAATTCAGGGAAGAAAGCAGGAAAGAAATATAAATGAGCTGACAGTAAATGAGGATTTTATATGCAACAGCTTTAAATGTAGAGGAAATGAAAGTTGTAGAGGACTATTTGGAGGCTTTTCATAAAGGCACACTGGACTGGTTGGGGTTCTACTTCTTCTGAAAGACCAGTTCCAGGATCTGGGTATTATCTAGACTTTGCTCTCTTCATGGAGAAACAAATACCTGCTGTGCCAGGGCTGCCTCTTTTCATTTTGGGCAGAGAGCCTAGCTCTGCCCATTTCTTGATGCAAAGTCTCTTACAATGCTGATCCACCCACTGGTAATATTGAAAACTGATTTCTTCAGTGTCCTCTATGTGGGGCTTTCCTTTATGACAACATGGAAGCTGAAGCAGGTTCAGAATGTCGTCATTTGGCCGGTAGGAAGGATCTGTCAGTGAGATCAGATCTCCTCCAATGCTGATGCAGCTGCATTGGTTACTTCCAGGCTTTGGGGTATTGGTTTTAACCTATGAAGCCCTGAATGGTATGGGACAGCCTGGTGGAGTGCCTCTCTCCAAAGCAGATGGCTAAGACAAGTAGGATTTCACAACAGGCAGCCTGCAGTTATCCACCTTGAGAAACGTCAGAAAAACTTCAAATAGAAATAGGGCCTTCTTGATAGTGGCACCATATCTTTGGAACACTTTTCCATTGTATGTCCACCAGGCTCCTTCCCTTGCTGTATCCCATACATTTAAAAAGATGAATTTATTCAAAATGACCTTTCCTGATCTTCTGCCCCCTTGCTGATTTTATTTAATTATTTTGATCTTAGTCTATTTTTATTGGTGCCACATATATATTTTGATGTACTGCTGCTGTGCTTTACTTTTTTTAAAAAAAGTTTTACATGAGTTATGGGTTACAAGTGACTTAGCTCTGAAAGAACCTAGTTATTTGATTATAATAGTTACATTTCAAAAGTAACATAATGAATAGCAACAAAGTTACTTTATTGAGATAATAAGTAACATTTCCTAATTGCTTAAAAAGATACTGCTTTAAGGTCTTTTAATGCATTTTAGATGACTTTTCCCATCCCAATTTTTCAAGTTTTGTTGCATTCCCTTGTTTTTTGAAAGTAACAAAAGCAACAAAACAAAAAAGGTAAGGAGCAGCACAATATGTGATGTAATGAATTAATTTTTCAAACATTTCATTAGGTAAGATGGCTTACTTTTCAAGGTCTGTAAGGGGTAATGTAAACAAATCATATTCTAAGCACCATCATCTGCAAATAGCAAAGATTTTTCAAGTAACATATTCATGTTCTGCAAAACCTGAGTCAGAAAAAGAGCCACCACTGGATACACCCACCCAGTTACTTAGACAAGGAGATGTTGCCTCACATTCCTCCTCCGGCTTCTATACAAATTTTCCAAAATGGCATTAGCAGAACATTGGAAGCCACTAAGGACCTTTTAAAAGGACATTTTTTTTCTCCAGTTATTTTTCAGGTCAAAGTGCTTAATTTTGTGGCTTCAAACATGATCCAAGCAGAGGAAGGTTCATACATTGCTTTCTCCAAATGATAAGGCAATCTAAGAGAGAGCTCCTTTGGCTGCAAAAGCTTAGTTTAGAAACATACCCATAAGTCCTGGTCAAGCAGTCATCTCTAGCACTGAATCAATGCACTGAGAAATGCAACAAAACACATTGGCGCTGCTGAGTCACCCCATGGCATACTGCATAGCTCCACATCACCACCTGGCTGCTTTGAGAAGTTGGCCAGCTCTTTCAACAACACTTGGCTGCAAATGGCTGTGGGAATGGTAAACTGGAAGATTACCTGCACAACTCTTGATTGCCCATTATAACACATATATGGAAGGTATAGTAAACAAATCTCATTTAGTGCCACTGTTTGCTCTCAGCTTATTACCCATTCTTCTACCACTTGAATGGTAGAAGAACAAGGAGCTGGCCAGATCTATTGTGATGATCACAGTACTGGCCGAGAGATGAAGACTAAATGGGTGTTGAAAATGAGTCATGGGGAATATCGAGTCTCTTGCAGCCCTGTCATGGTGCTTCTCATTATGTGTTAACAGTTGTCATGAACAGTATTATCAGCATTTTATGGATGGATTTCCTTTTTCAGTGAATTTACAGCACTGACACAGACTCACACACACAAAGAGTAAAGGTCGAAGTAGATGTTACACAGCAGACGTGCAGAGAGTTTCCCAATTGCTTTAAATAAAAAGCAGCTGTTGGAAATTGCAACTCAAAGCAGGGTGTGTGTGTGGCAGGGTGCACAACATTTAACTCTTCCCCTTCGAATAATTTCCCTATTCAGAATGCCTCCCCACCCCAGCTGCTTGTCAACTGCAGGGAGAAAAAGATTTCACATCTTCCATGTCATAGTCCATTTGACCAAAAATCATGCCCCCTTTATTTTCAAGCTGATGGTCTTCCAGTGTTACTTTGTGGTCTGATATCAATACTGTCTCACTATAGGAGCTCAACATTGGGGTTGAATTGTGCACTGTGAAGGAGAAACAATTTATATTCATTGGAAACAATGGATATATCTTTTGTGATGAGCAGTAGATCCATCTGTTTCAGTTCTCTGATGTTCAAAATTTCTGAAGTAGAAATGTTTCATCCTATTTCCAAATCACGATGTGAATGTGTTTTCTAGAAATGTAAGAAAAAAAGAACACATTGCTTCTAGTGTTTTTCGTTAGCATGAAAGATCACGTACATTTTTGCACACTGTGCACATTTCCCTTAATATAAATATTTTTGAAGTAAATGACCTCCAGTTAGAGTTTAGAAACATTACTTTTTTGTTCTGTGCTTCCCTGAATTTTCTAAGATACAGAGCCGTAGGCCATGGTGCCTGAATACTCCATACGTTGTAGTCCAAAAATCATGTTTCAATGCTTGGCACAAATACAAGTACACATTAGCTGAAATTATTGTTGTGCTGTTAGAAAGTAAAAGCACAACTTTGGGAGGCCACTTCAGCTTAAGAAACTCCGTAGACTTCATCTGTTGCATACTGGGTTAGTTGACTTAGCTTGCAATAAAGAATGTTTGTGAAGATTTCTTAATTTGATGCAGTTGATCTCCAAAGGATATGAAATTTGTGTAGTAGTGCTAGAAAATTAAAGTCATTGGAGAAGATCTGGAGAAGCTGGAAAACTAGAGGATATCTTTGATTCATTTATTAGTTCCAGTTAGATGGTATCAAAATGTGAACTGAGCACATTCCTCCCTGATTCTGGGATTGATACACTGCTCTTTCCTTCCCATGACAATGGCCAGTATTTAATAAGGATGAAACGTACTTCCAACTATCTCATTTCTGTAGTTCTGAGCACCTGTCTAGAGTGCACCTGAGCTCTTCAACTCCTCAAAACACACACGTACACAAATGTACAGACCCAATAAAATTCTAGTCATGCACTCATAAGCTCATCATTGTGAATACTGAGCAGAATTTATGCCAGCATTAATGCAACGTGATAAGAGCTGTCAGCATCAAAAGAAAAGATGTTGCCAGATAAATTGTTCAGCTTATCTAGCAAGACAAAGGTACAGCTTAGATTGTTCTTCTTTCTTGGCATATCTTTTAATATAATGACTGTTACTACTATCAAAGCAGTCCCCCTACAATATGCATTAAAGATCTCTGTAGGTTGGTGTCCCACCCCACACACATACACAAATCAGTTCTTCCACTGCTGCCATTATTGCTTGTGTTTATCTTTTGGGCTTGAACTGTTCTAAGGCTAGTAAAGCTGGCAGGAAACAAGCAGGAATGGATGTTTGTATGTTTTTTAAAAAGCCACACGGTTTACAGCTGAAGTAAAAAAAAATCTGTTTTTTGTGGGCTTCAATCTTGAATTCTTTTTCCAATTACAATATTGAACTTTTTCATTAGAAATGTGGTAAGGAATATAAACCTCTCATGTTCTATTATTATTATTATCTTTTTAAATGAAAAACTATTGATGTCTTCTCAGTCCATGAAGTCCCCAAAGTGAGGCACAACAAAAGAAAAAAAAATCCACTATGTTAAAACAAGAAAATACTTTTTTTAAAAAAAAGAAACCAATCATAAAAGCCAAAAATGTTTAGAACAAATCACAAGCACTCTCAAAGCTGTATAAAAACAGGTTTAAACAACAAAAGGCTTTTGTATGAAGCAATGGCTGAGGTTCAGTAGTAAGTCACAACTAAAATAGGCCAATTGAATCAGTGGAATTTATATAGGTGTTACCTCACTAAATCCCACTGATTCCATGGGCTTACTTTAGTACAGAATTTGAAATACTAGATTTCAGCCAATATGCCCCATATAGGATCACAAAATGTGAGTAAGAGATACCTGGGGACTTCTTAGGGCCAAAGCTGAAGCCAATAAGGTGGCTTTTGTAATATTACAAGAATGGGATCCTTGTGTAAGAAAGCCAAAATTCTGCATGAGAAAGTGAATCAGACTGGGCACACATTTATTGGTTGGAATCTTCTCGCTTACTGTTGTCAAGGTTTGAAATTTTGTATGTATAGAATGCTAAAACAACTCCAGTCAGATTGGATTGGTCATGGATATACAGGAACAGCCATATGGAACTGTGGCATTAGAAAGCTGGCACCTGCAAAGACATTTCATATCACAGTTTTGTATTTGGAGGTCTAAGATTTTCTCTTGTTATTAGATCTGAAACATTAGATTTATTAGATTAGGTCTACAGATATAACTTAACTGCTCTAATGTAAAAAGCTAGTAAAATGAACAAAATGTTATGGATGAACTCTTGCAGCAACAGGTTGGGAAAAAATGAAGACTACAGCTGGCATGGGCAGACATGGACCCTGGAAATCACAGCCAGTGACAGGGATGTTTGTGAGTAGACAACCTGACTATTCAAGTGTGAGAAAGAATGTGGACCCACAGCCACACTTACAGTCTGGTCCAACACTGGTTACAGTCTGAGGAAGGAAGTGTGAATTGACTGAAGACACTGTTGGTGGACGGATGAGGGGTGAAGGAAAGGGTGAGCAGATGTAGCAGAATGAAAAAGGGCTGGGGCAGCAGCAGCACAAGAGGTGGTACGAGAAGCATGAGAGAAACAAGAAAAAGGCAGAAGAAATGGTGGACAATCATTAGGGAAACCATTTCATCATTATAAAATTCAGCCCATGGACAGGTTCAGAAGAAGGGAGACTTGTGAGGAGAGGAGTCGGGGTTGCCCTCTTCCATGTTCATCCCCAGCAAACAGTGAGTGGACAAACAGTAGTCAACCCCAGTAATACAATCAGTGAAGTGCCTCCAGATTGGAGGACCTGGTAGCTGTGGGATAGAGGAAGGAAGTGGGGGACTGCATTGGCCCAGGATTGAAAGAATATGCCCATGGGTCTATAGGGAGGGGTACACCATCTCACAGTGCTTCAGCACCCATCTCACCAGCATTGGTCACTCAGATACAGAGTGGGAACATGCAACTTTTTTTCACCCACTTTGCTACATGGACTAGTCTGGTCCTGCTTCCTGAAGGTCTTTATGATGCCTCATCAACTTGAGCTAGAAGCAGAGGCCGATCTTGGTCTGAATGCTGAAGAAGCCAAAACTTTGACCCTTGGCAAGGAGACGGAGTGGGACCCACATGGATCCTGTATTCATAGGTGTGTATACACATTGGCTGCATCTCTGCAACACTTATCCAAGAAATAACCTTGGTCCTTCACTGACAGATCAGAGGTGTGGGGCACAGCTTGATGACACTTGTAAGAGGAATATTGACTACCACTCTGGGCCTCCTCCAAATAATAATAAAAAGGACAGGTCAACTTTACAAAGACTATTTAGGTCCTGTAAAGACCTGTTATTGGAACTGGATGCAGAGGTGGTGGAGGACTTGGGCCAGGAACTAGATGGTATGGACTCTTTGGACTAGATGATGGACAACTGCAGAAGAACCAGTGCAAGCACTGAACTGGCCGCAATCCTAAACTGTGGTACTAATCATGTAAGGTGACAATGACATAATCCTCCCAATGGAGCTCACATCTGGTTCTTTGGAACATGTGCAGGAAGAAATAACATTTAAAGGTGAAAACTAAGGGGCTGGGCAAGCTGGATGAGACACTGGGTACATGACTTCCTTCTAGAAAGGGCAGCCAGGAAATTAGGATTTGTGAGGGACAATAAACAGTCTAATTTAGCAACTCCCTAAACTGAATTATGAGCTTTTTCAGGAATTGTATCCAAGACGTCAATGTGCCCAATATATAAGCCAGTATGACCCATATAAGATCACATCATAACAAAAATCCAAAGAACAGCACGAGACCATATTTCTCATCAAGTTTTTCCTCTTCTAAATGTTTGGCCGTCTCAGGAGACCAGGACAAATGACAGCCATCACACGCATGCCAGAAGCAGCCGAACGAAGTTTGATTGTGTGACAAATTAAGAAGCTTAATGTCAATGGACAGGCTTCCTTGCAGGGCCCTCTGAAGCTTGAAGCCTGAGAAATATTCCTTGATGACTCCTCCAGTTGGATGTTAGTTTCTCCTGATTGCTAGCAGCAAAGAGGCTAACACTGAATATAATAAATCAGCAACAAGTGAATCTCCCACTGAAGAACCCCTTATTCACTTTCCTTGGCTGAATGTGCATATCATCCTAGCTCTATTTCTGCTCTATTTCTATTCCAGTCAGGGGCGTAGCTACCGCCATATCTGCCATATCAATTATACGGGGCCCCCGGGCCATGGGGGCCCCCAACGTGCGTAAGCAAAACAAATCTTTACCCTTCCTAAGGGCCCCCAAACAAATTTTTATACGGGGCCCCGCCAAGGCACGCTACTCTTCTGATTCCAGTGGTAGTTTCATACAGAGAGAGTGTTTTGTCAGGTGCTTTCTCACAGCCAAAATGGCAGGACCTTCCTGAAGCAAATGTTATATTGGCCTTTATTAAGCATCTAGTATAATTGTGGGAAGGTGCAGGCAATCAGCTTGCAAAATCTTCAGACAGGGCCTGATGGAGACAATTTCTCACCTGAGGCATAACCACAACAAGACCTCTTCCTTCCCTAATGGTTAAGGGCAGGGTACATACTATCCAAAGTTGTTTGGGCACAGAGGGTAGAAAATCCCCAGCACTAAAGGACAACAATAATAAAACAATATGATGTCTTTTTGTAGCAGCCACAATTTGCTATCTAAGGTGGCCACTACACATAGCCGAATGGTAAGACCAGCCAAAGAGAGAAAAAACTCTCAGACTGACCTCACATTGACAGATCTGAACATTCTGAGTGAAGGAACTTGGGAATCAGCATGGCCAGAGATTTCCCCTTCATTCATCTTGTACTCCTCTCATTAATAATTATAGAAGTGTGGACACCGACCCACAGTCCTTCTCTGCCTTTTCTCTACTAGACCCACTGGTCAATTCTCTGTTCCCAAAGACTTGATGAAAGTTCACTTAACATCAAACAGAAATAATAAAGCAAATGTCAATAAACATGAACCATGAGTCTTCCTTTTCAATCACTAGTTCTTGACTCTTGTTAATCAAGGGCAAAAAGTTTCCCAAAGCTTAACCATAAACAACAAATAAAGGAACTCCAGCTACAAAAGTGAAGACAAGCATTCTGGTGATGACATCAAGTTAGAGGACCGAGAAACTGGAGCAATTTTTTCAGTAAGAATAAAGAACATATAAATATGCCTAATTATACCCAATAGAGTGTGAGCTCTGGGCCATGAAATTTATGCTCAGGCCCAAGCAAAACAATTGTGGCAAATGTGCATCTTTAAATACAGGTTTGTTCAAATTAAAAGTCTCTTCAAATTCTTTAGACAATCAGGGGAAGGTGTATGAAATTTCTTTAGGGGAAAAAGAAATTATCCAACAAGTTTGGCTGGGGACAGACATTCACCATTTTTATTAGTTGCCATATGAACAACTCCTCCAACCACTGAAGCATTTTCTGGTAGGCTATGAAAATTCTTAGAACTCCCTCTCAGAAAAATGACTTCTGAGAAATTTTGGCTCATTCTGGTTCAATACTTATTTAAAATAGAGCAATGGTGTGAGTTAAAGCACCAAAGGGAATGAGGCAGAACAAGGGGTTATTATTGCAACATCTATACTGCTGTAATTTCTTCATCAAAATGTTTTTACTAGTTGGCTGTAGGCAAACCATTATTTTCTTGTACAGTAATACCTCAGATAACATTAGTATCGAATAACACTAAAATCGCATAACATTAAGCAATCTGGGGGGAAGAATTGCATCGGATAACATTAAGATCCTATGGGATGCATCAGATAACAACCGCTAAAGCCTGTGTGGTTACAATGTATCTCTATGGATCCCATAGGATTTTAACATGCATCGGATAACACTAAAAATCGTATAACACCAAGAGTTGTGGAACCAGGTTTTAGTGTTATCTGAGGTTTTACTGTATTTTAGATACAGGTACAGTAATACCCTGTATAACGTGAGTATCATATAGCGTGAAAACCGCATAACGTTACAAGATTTTCGGAAAAATCTTGTATCGAATAACATGATTTTTAACGTTATACGATACAGTTGTTCTTAGCAGCAGGGTGGCTGGAAAGCTGAATGGGGTTCTCCGTTCAGCTTCCCAGCCACCCTGCAGCTACGGAGGCAGGGGTGGGGAGGCTGGAAAGCTGACGGGGGGCTCCCCCATCGGCTTACCCAGCCACCCCACAGATGCGGAGGCATGGGCGGGTGGCTAGGGAAGCCGACAGGGAGTCCCCGTCAGCTTCCCCAGCCACCCTGCAGCTGTAGATCCGGTCCTCTGATCTCTCTGGAGGTGTTTCTGGGCTTCCCCGACGTCCTGAGCCAGTGCAGCAAGCCAGAATGTCAGAGTTCGAATCCCGACATTCTGGCTTGCTGCACTGGCTCAGGACGTCGGGGAAGCCCAGAAACACCTTGGATTGGGTCCCCACACCTCCCTGGACCCAGCGGAGGGTCCAGAAACCCCAAAATTGGTAAAAAAAACGGACTTTTTTTTACCAATTTTGGGGTCTCTGACCCCCCCGCCGGGTCCAGGGAGGTGTGGGGACCCGCCCCAAGCTGTTTCCAAAGTTCTCCCACCTCCCTGGAGGCTGCAGCAAGGCAAAATGTCAGGATTCGAATCCCGACGTTCTGGCTTCCTGCAGCATAAAAGAGGGTGGGGGAAGTTCAAAATTAGCGCGCATCGGGTCTCCCGACCTCCCTAGAGCTGATGCGCACTAATTTTGAACTTCCCCCACCCTCTTTTATGCTGCAGGAAGCCAGAACGTCGGGATTCGAATCCTGACATTTTGCCTTGCTGCAGCCTCCAGGGAGGTGGGAGAACTTTGGAAACAGCTTGGGGTGGGTCCCCACACCTCCCTGGACCCGGCGGGGGGGGGGGTCAGAGCCCCAAAAATTGGTAAAAAAAACATCCGTTTTTTTTTCAATTTTGGGGTGTCTGACCCCCCCGCTGGGTCCAGGGAGGTGTGGGGACCCGATCCAAGGTGTTTCTGGGCTTCCCCGATGTCCTGAGCCAGTGCAGCAAGCCAGAATGTCGGGATTCGAACTCTGACATTCTGGCTTGCTGCACTGGCTCAGGACGTCGGGGAAGCGCAGAAACAGCTTGGATCAGGTCAGCCCACTTCCCTGGACCCGGCCGGGGGGGGGGGTCAGCAACCCCAAAATTGGTAAAAAAAACAACGGATTTTTTTTTTACCAATTTTGGGGTCTCTGACCCCCCCGCCAGGTCCAGGGAGGTGTGGGGAAACCCGCTCCAAGCTGTTTCCAAAGTTCCCCCACCTCCCTGGAGGCAGCAGCAAGCCAAAATGTCAGGATTCAAATCCCGACGTTCTGGCTTCCTGCAGCCTCCAGGGAAACAGGGCTTTTTTTAACATTGTGTGTTCAATGTATCGCACAACGTTAAAAACCGGATAACGACGGGACTTGTGGAACCAAGTCATAACGTTATTCGGGGTACTAGTGTATATCTTTTCCTGGTTTACAACTGCAAATTGTGTTATTTTAAACTCTAAAATGGCAACTGGTGCCATTTTAGAGTTTAAAACAGTGCCCACACCCTCTGCCAGAAGCTGCAATTCATCACTTATCACTGCAGAGGTGCAGTTGTATCTGAAATAGAAACCTATATCTAAAATACAACAACAATAGCAGTTTGTAATAGATGCCTTCTGCATTCAGTTGTTTCTCTTATGCTTTGGTTTACTGGCTTCCATCTGCTAATGTGGAATGCCTACTTAATTAATTAATTAAAATGCTATCTTTCTTCCAAGGCAACTTAAAATGGCCAGAATCTTGTTGGATAGGTACCTTGGCATAACTACAATGTGGAAAATAACAAATGCTAATTGCTACTAGTTGTCAGGGTGAAGGGTGTAGACAATTGGCAGGCAACAGAAATGCCAGGACTCAGGACAAACAGGTAACAGGTCAAACAGTAACCAAATCACAATCCAGAGTCTGTGTCAAAGTGAAACCAGAGATGCAAGATTAGTTCAGGTGACACAAACATAATGCAAAATGAGCCAGAAATCAGGCAATCAAGAGAACAGATAAGGCAGAGTACTTTCAGTAGCTGGAGCAAGGATCCAAGCAAGGCAAAACCATAGTCTACAGCAGGGGTTGCCAACTTTTTGAACCATGGGCCAGGCACGTGGCTGAGTGGGCCAATCACAAGGTTCCTCTCACCAAAAGTAAAACATGTCCGCATATGTACAAAATGCTGCTGTAAATGCACCTGCAGCTCAGTCACAGGTGCTTTACAGCAGCAGTTTGGATATGTGCAGGCACATTTTACTTCTGCTTTCCAAAGTAGACAGGACAGCACAGGTTGGATTATTAGGTGCTGCAGGGCAGATTCAGCCCACAGGCCATAGTTTGGGAATCCCTGGTCCATAGGAACAGGTCAGCGAATCTTAGGGAGCAGGGACAAGGAAGAAGATGTTCTGGCACTGGAATCAGGAATAAGACAGAGATCTTCAACAGTAGAAACCAGAAACAAGGCTAGCAATCCAGGAGCCATGCAATTGCATGTCTGCTGACCATTGCTGAAAGCAGAGTATCTTCAAGAGCTGGAACAAGGTGAGGATGGAGTTCAAAGAGCAAGGATCCAGGCAAGGTACAATAACAGTCCACAAAAACCAGGCAGAAGTCTTCAGAAGTAGGAATCAGGAACGAGATTTTCTAAAAGCAGGAGATCTTCAGAACCAGGGACAAGGCAAGAGATGCAGGAGACAAGCAACTGCAAGTCTGTTGACATCCATTGCTGAGGCCATTTCTGGGAGGAAAGGCCAGTTCTTAGATAGCTAAGCCACCCAGGGTCTCCAGGTGGAGACAATGAAGATCCAGAACCTTCCCCAGGGCTCTTGGGTGGGGTTTAGCAGCTATAACAGGGTGAGGGTCCAGACCTGCAGGACCTAGAGGAGCAGCTGCAAAACCTGACACTAGTTCATAAACCTGCTTATATCCCCTGTTGTGCACCAACTTATATTACTGTTGCCTAGGAAGAACTTGTTATAAGGGCTAAATGCACCACCACAACTAATCATTTGCTTCACAAGCCTTCTACCTTAGTATAAAACCATTATGAGGCTAGGAGAAGGAAAAGAGAGGAGGAAATTGCACCCAGTCCTTGTTTAAGCCTATTAAGATAGTTTTTCTACAACCTTGCCTCCTACAGACCAGGAGGGCTACAGAACAGCTATGTTAACAAGTTGCAAACAAGGCAGTTTAATAAATTTCCTCCTCTCTCCCTGTAGTAGTAGTTCCTTCTCATGTTGTGTGGTGCCTGTCTCCATCACTACAGGGCAACGAGGCTCCAGATTTCTTCTTTAGCAATAAAGTTTTATGAGGCCGGAGTGCTAACCTGATGCCCAACCCTGCTCCTTTTCATCTGGGCTTCTCTCCATGTGCAGTTAATTTGAATCTACCTGGGAAACCTGAACTCCCATGTGTAACTTCATAGTGAGTGAATCTGCATTTTTCTTACTGTGCAGTTGCACTCTGTTGGCTCCCTTTTCCTTGACTTGCCTTTCAACTAACTCTGTTGGAAAGAGAAAACTCATTACATTTAATAATATGTTGAATTATCAATTATTGGTTTTGTTGAATTATACTAAAATGTGACTGTACAATACAATGAAATGGCTATTAACTGGGACAAGAATATGAACAGAAAATTATGTTCAAATAGAAAGATAAGGTGAATAATTATGCTATTATGCTTAAAGTGACCAGTTCTGTAGAAGATGAATACAAATTAGGATGGAATGCCTGCACCAAGAATCACATATGCCTGTTCCAATATTATCCATTTATTTTCACTATTATAATAGTAGAACAAACATTTCAGGAAGGGACTGTGGCTATTTTGTTCCATAATTTTACATCTTGCCATAATAAAATAATAATTTTGTAATAATGAAACAAGTTACAAAATGAGAGGCGGCAGAGAGTGTAGGCATGAAAAAAGGTGTGATTCCCACCACCACCACCACCACCGTGGTAAGTGGCATTTCAACTTCTAGTGGTGGGGGCAGTCCTAGAGGTACCCAGGTGACCACTGCGGGCTAAATTAATGATATGCACAGACTAAATTAAGCTTGCGGGCTGGGGGTTGTGAACACCTGCTATAATCTATGAAATTTATCAATAAAATATGTTTGGAACACAGAACCCTTGTTTCTGGTGATTGGAGAGCAGAGCTGTGAATGATCTAGTGCATGGCTTCTCAATCTAAGGCCCATGGGCCTGATCCAGCCCACAGCACCATTCCATGTGGGCCCCCACCCCTCCAAGGGCATTTGAGAAACAAAACGGCCATCCTTTTAAAGCTGTTGGGATAAAATGGCCATCCCCATCCTGCAGGCAGGACAAAATGGCTATCCGGCCCTCAAAGCTGACTGAGAGAGCATGACCTGGCCACAGGCTTGAAATGGTTGGGACCCCCTGATCTAGTGCCCTGGCCAGAGCTACTATTGATGCATTTTTAAATATGTTGATAACCCTTCACATGCGAGTTAGTCCCAAAGCCAAGCAAAGAGTGCCAGAGACACACTGAAAGGGAGTGTGGGCCCAGACTTGTGGGTACAGACTGTTGGTAAAGTGGGAGAATATGTGATAAGTTTAGGGGCAGAGGATGTAATCCTTCCAAGCAGAGAAGAGTTAACGCGTTACAGCTATTTCTGCCCTCCATCATTCCTCTAATTGCTGGCAGGCTATGGAGATTTTGCAGTCAGTTTTGGCAACAGAGAAACATGATAGTCTCAACCTGAGAAAAGGTATAGATATTTCTGACAGAGACAAATAAAAACCTTTTTTAACTTTAAAACTGAAACTGAAGCTAAAAATAAAGTGTCACCTTCTTTATAACCCTGCAGTGACAGGAAGTCTGTGAGTTCTTTTGTTTTTGATGTGTGTATAATTTCCTCTTCTATATCAGTTTTGTCCAAAAGACACTTCCTGCTTCACATTTTTTTTCAGCACACTTAATGGTGCCAGAGCATATGTCCTATCAAGGTCTCCATCAATGATCTTGCACTTTCACAAGAAAGGATACACTCCTTAATTTAAATATAATTTTAGTTATATATAGATTGAGCACAAACATCTGATTCTGCAAGAAAATGTCAATTTTCCTATCTTTTAAGAGTTTTTAAAACATTATTTTTGAATTACTTATTTTCAAAGCATTTTTGTATTGTCTTTCAAACAAAGAAGCCAGTCCCCCCAAACAACCCACAAGTTAAAAGAACTTCAAATTATCAATAGAAGAGTTAGAAGTCAAAAGTCAAGCCTATTATAAATTGAACAAGATTTACCTACTTGGGGAGGAACATTTTATAAATGAAATTTATGTTTCACCAAGAAAAAGGTATCATACAGAAGAAACAAACAAACAAAAATAAAATGTAGACAGATTGCCCAGCTGCATCCATCCCTGGACACTAGTGCACAACACTAGTGCAAGCATGGTAATCTCTAAAATTGTCAAGGGCTGCCCTTGAGCTTGGCATAGAGGTTGAAACCGGCACAGAAAGTGGCTGTCAGATTCAACACAAGAATCAATACATTTTATCACATCTCCACAGTCTGGTAGGGCTGCACTAGTTACATGTTGCTTTCCATTCCAAGTTCAAGGCTTCCGTGTTAACATTTAAAACCCAGAGCAGTTTGGGACCTTTCTATCTCTTGGAGCATCTCTCCCTAAGAACATCTACGTGTCTTACCTGATCCTCTCAGTCTTTGACTCTGTAGATAACCATTCCAAGAGGTTAAAAAACAGTTATGACACAGAAGCATGCCTTCTCAGTGATGACGCCTTTATTATACAACAAGCTAGACCCAGAGGCTTGTCCAGCTGCATCCCTTCAGACAGTGGTGGGCTCACTGTGCTGAGCCATGCAATGAAGCTGGGATGGCGACGGTGTGTGTGTGTAATCTTTCTCATTTTCACTCACCTGGATTTTCTGGGCCAAACCTGGTGGTTGAGAAGGAAGAGCTGCAATATTTTAACCAAAATTCATCTGCCCTCACCAGGTGCCCTGTATTAGAGTTTGCTGGGTTTGAGGAATTGTGTTGGCATTTTGGCCAACCCCATCCAGAACAGGCAGTATCACCAATGTCAAAATAGTTTGCATACAAGCCAAAAGACATCCTATTATTTATTTATTTATTTATTTTTGGATTTCTGGATTAAGGTAGGCCACACTCAGTCCATCATGCCTGAAGGTTGTAGTTCAAACCAAAAAGGTTCACATGAATTTTCCAGTTGGTGGCCAAGCTGCTTAGGGGTTCACAGTAACAATAATAACAACAACAATAAGGATTTTGCTGTCTTTTGGTAGCCCGATAATGTCATCTATGATATTAGGCTGGGAATCCTTTTCAGAAGGAATTGGAATCATCATGGGTCGTGTTTTCTCCAACTCTGTCCTTACCTCACTGCTGCCCACTAGCACTTTTAAAAAAATCGATGGCAAGGCCACAATGATCCTCCTGTAAAGGTACTATCTAGCCAGTTTGTACTGGCTCAGCCAGTTGTGGAGCCTATTTCGGCAAGAGACTTATTTCAGGCTGGGAGTGGAAACATCGCTCAGCTGGGTGTCTCGGCCAGATACAAAGTGGGCAATGCCAAGGCTGCCCTGCCTCCCACCTTGCCAGATGCCATTGGAGCTCCCCGCACTGTTCTGGGTGGAGAGTGGAAACATCGCTCAGCTGGGTATCTCAGCCAGAGACAGAAGGTCAATGTCATGCCCACCCTTGCCGAACATTGCTGAGGGGCTCTGCACCAGCCTTCTTGGCAAAAGCCTTCCACGGTGGCCGTGGCACACCAGTCTGGACACATGACTTGGTCTGTGGCCCAGCGGTCCGTGCCCAGGCCGGGTCCTGTGTTGCCCACACAGCTGCCTTCCTCTGCTGCCCCTCTGGCCATCGCCATTGCCTCTCGCATTGTGGCCCTTGAAGGGGCCGTGGCTAGCATATGACCTACACCCCCTGCCACATTGCAGCCTCGCACCACTGTGCTTGCGGCTCCTTGACCTCGCCCCCTTGTTTGAGGTAAGGAATTAGCTGCACTATTGCGCAGGTTGGAGGAACTCAAGGCAGCGCAGCTGGTTCCCCAAGATGCCCAGGAACCAGATATGGAGCTCCCGGAACTCCCCCCTCCTGATGACCAAGTGCTGGCCATTCCTGGCCCAGACGGGCATGAGTCGGCCCAATCTATCCCAACGCCGCTGCAGCCCACACTCCCTTGGGGGTATGGGGGCCGTGGATACGGTATGTGGTGACTCCAAACATGCCTCCGACAACATATTCCCCTGCTCTGGGTTTTGTTCCCACTCCTCAGCCACGTTGGCCTTGGCCCTCTACGCCTCCTTACCCTTCTCAAGTCGGGGTTTTCCTGGAATCGCTGGCTTCGCAGCCCTGGTGTGCACCGCACCCACAGTGGGGTTCGGCTGGGTGCCCTCCGACCCTTGCCTTCCCTTCTCTGGGTTGGCTTGCTTATTGTATTGGCGACACCGGCTATAACTTGGTGCCCAGGTCCTCTCTTCCTTTTGGTGACCAGTTCCTGCCCTTAGGGACCATCTTCACCTGGCAACCAGGGACAAGATATGGCAACGTGAATATTTCAACATCTTCAGTCTCCTTAATAAGGATTCGGAGAAGGTTGATAAGGACAAGGAGGAGGATAAGGATAAGGAGCTCGCCAGGCGCAAGAAGCCACCCCGGACCTGGGCTAACTGGCTCCCCATGTACCTCATCTATGCGCACCCATTAAGGGCGCACCCGAGTTGGCGGTCCTGCTCATCCAGTATCTTGACATAATCTATTGTGCTTATGTCGATTTCTCTGGTGGGGTGGGCCTCCTTTATGATGAGACATTCCGTATGCGTGCTGCTTTACGCCCTGATATGCGCTGGGATGTCACTCACCAGCAGCTTTGGTTGCAGTTTATGACACTGTCACGTCCTTCTCTGGGCGACCGCTATGATTGCGACCACTTAGTGTAATGTTCGGTGTCATCCCAGGCCTCCCACCCAGCAGTGAGGCAGGTGGTTCAACCCCACTTGCTCTGCTGTGACTTTGCCTCCAGCGGCAAATGTAACCGCAAGCAGTGCCGTTTCAGGCACGAATGCTCCATATGTGCTGGCCTGCACGCTGCCTCCTCTTGCTTCAAGGCTGGAGGTGCCAGACAACATGGGCAGCCCGCTGGTGCCAAGCATGCTGCTGAGCCCCTGGGTAATCCTAAAGGGTCCCAGCGCAATATGACTTGAGGAACTTCGCAAGTGGCTCCGCTTGTATCCTCACCACGAGGATGTCTCTTACCTTTGGGACAGTTTTTCCCAGGGTTTTAGGATTCCTGTGGTTGGCCCACATTTCCCTCAGTTTGCTCCCAATATTTGCTCCATGGTGTACCCATGGAGGTGGTCCAGCAGCAGATTGGCAAGGAGGTTTCAGTGGGCAGGGTGGTGGGCCCTTTCCCGGCTCCCCTTACCTCAACCTCCATATTTCTCCTCTTGGCCTCGTGCCGAAAAAGTTATCATGCAACTTTAGGCTAATTCATCATTTGTCTTACCCCAACAGCTTTTCAGTCAACAACGCTATACCATCGGACTTGTGTTCCGTTCGCTATACCTTGTTCAACAAAGCTGTCCACATGGTACGGTCCTGTGGTCCCAGTGCGCTCCTCGCAAAGTGCGATATTAAATCAGCGTTTTGCTTGCTGCCTGTCCACCTGGACGACTTTGAATTGCTGGGCTTATCTTTTGATGGCCAGTACTTCGTGGACCGTGCCATGCCTTTTGGGTGCTCTATTTTGTGCTCAGTGTTCGAGTGCTTTAGCACTTTCCTGCAGTGGGCATTGGAGGTGCAGTCCAGGTCCAAACAGGTCGCCCATTATTTGGACAACTTTTTGTTTTGTGGATCCCCCTCTTCAGGATTGTGCCAGCACTTTCTCTGCTCCTTTGAGTGCTTGACTGCCCAGTTGGGCATCCCTCTGGCCCCGGAGAAGACTGAGGGTCCTGCCATGTCACTCACATTTCTTGACATTGAGCTTGACATGGTCGGCCAGCAGTCCCGCCTCCCCATGGATAAGGTGCACCGCTTGGCTGCATTGCTTCACTCTGTCCTCGCCAAACGTAAAATCATGCTCAGGGAAATTCAGGTGCTCCACAGGCACCTGAATTTTGCCTGTAAGGTTATTGCACTGGGCAGGGCCTTTGCCTGGCACATTTCTGATGCCATGATAGGCTTAGCTATCCAAGACTGTGGCAGGTGGCTGGGTCGAGGCGATTATTAATGCTTCTTTAAAAGAGGGGCATTTTCCAGCACCTTTTAAACACGCTTTAGTGCTTCCCCTCTTAAAAAAAAACGTCCCTCGACCCCACGATAATTTCCAACTACCGTCCAGTGTCCAACCTACCTTTTTTAGGTAAGGTTTTGGAAAAGGCTGTGGCGCAGCAGTTACAGGAAGTCCTGGATGAAGCGGATTATCTGGACCCGTTTCAGTCAGGATTCAAGCCCGGATATGGTACTGAGACTGCACTAGTCGCATTGGTGGATGACCTCTGGAGAAAGCAGGACGGAGGGGAGCCGTCTGTCCTTGCTCTTCTCGACCTCTCAGCGGCTTTTGACACTGTCGATCATGGCATCCTTCTGGGAAGGCTCCAGGGTCTGGGGATCCAGGGCACAGTGTTGTCCTGGTTTTCCTCATTCCTGAGGGGCAGGACCCAGTCGGTGTGCCTGGAGAAGGAGAAGTCCAGCCCTAGGCCCCTGCAATACGGGGTGCCTCAGGGCTCGGTACTTTCTCCTCTCCTATTCAACATCTATATGAAACCGCTGGGCGAGATCATCCGTTCCCACGGGGTAAGGTATCATCAATATGCAGATGATACCCAGTTATACATCTCTGCCCGTGGGGACCCAAGCGGTGCGGTGGAAGTCCTTTCCAGGTGTCTGGAGGCTGTTAAGGTCTGGATGGGGGACAATGGGCTACAGCTGAATCCCGGCAAGACTGAGTGGCTGTGGGTAAAGGGTCCTGTGTTAACACAGGAGCTGCCACTTTTGGTTCTGGATGGGGCAGTCCTGCCCCAAACAGACCCGGTGCGTAATCTGGGGGTCCTCCTGGACTCACGGCTACTGTTCGAAGAGCAGGTGGCAGCCGTGGCCAGGAGGGCTTTTGCACAACTTCGTGTAATACTCCAGTTACGCCCACTCCTAGACCGGGATGCTCTGCTTATGGTCACACATGCATTGGTCACCTCCAGACTTGATTACTATAACGCGCTCTACATGGGGCTGCCCCTGATGACCATCCGGAGACTCCAGCTGGTCCAAAATGCGGTGGCCCGGATAGTGGTGGGGTGTGGGCGTTATGCTCGTGCCTCACCACTGCTCCGGGAGCTGCATTGGTTGCCAGTATGTCTCCGGGTGCAATTCAAGGTGCTGGTTATTACCTTTAAAGCCCTATATGGTAGTGGGCCAGGATACCTACAAGACCACGTCATCCCAAGAACATCTGTCCGTCCCACCAGGGCGGATCGGAGAGGCTCCCTTGTTATTCCTTCGGCGAGAGAAGCGCACCTCGCCTGCACTAGGAGGACAGCCTTCTCCGTGTCCGCCCCGACCCTCTGGAACCTCCTGCCCACCGAACTGTGCCTTCAGACAGAGCTCTTGCCCTTCCGGAAGGGCTTGAAAACTTGGCTGGCAAGACAAGTTTGGGGACCCGGGAATGTGGGTTCCCATACTAAGTGGCTTATTTAACGGATTGCCACCCTTGGGTCTGAATTTGTGCGTAGTTTCTGTATTGTTTTTAACTTTTGATGACTTTTTTTAACTTTGATGATTTTTATTGATGTAGACTGTTTTTATGTTTTATTTTTATCTTGATGTAAGCCGCTCAGAGTCGGGTTCTCCCGATTGGGGCGGGGTAATAAATGCAATAAAATAAATAATAAATAAATTAGCTAAGCCTTTTCATCACACCAGGGTCACCTGGGGCATCAGGGAGGATCTGCGTACCTGGCTTACTTTCTTCCAGGAATTTAATGGTGTGTCCTTTTGGCATTCCCCTCTGCCTTTGCAGTCTCAATTCCAGGTGCACCCGATGCCTCTGGCTCCTTTGGCTTTGGCATTTATTGCCAAGGCCGTTGGTGCTATGGCTCTTTGTCTCCTGCTTGGCATGGGTCCAGCATCCTCAAGGATCTCACCTTCCTGGATTTTTTTCCCATTCTTGGGGCAGTTCTCCTCTGGGGTCACCTGTGGCCCAATTCCGATGTGACTTTTTGGACGGACAACATGTCTTTCATGCACATTTTGAGGTCCTTGACGTCACATTCCCCCAGAGTTATCCACCTGGTTCACCCCTTCGTCCTCCAGGCCCTCATACATAATATTGTGTTTCAGGTGCAACACATCCCAGGGTTCAATAATAGTATCGCCAGTGCTTTATCCCTTTCACAGATGGCCAGGTTCCGGGACCTTGCCCCCAGCGCCAGCGACCTCCTTTCCAAAATCCCATCAATAATCTGGAACATTGGACTGGGGAAGTAAGCCCTGCAACTGTCCACTCCCTGGTCCCAGGTACACGTGCTTCCTATTTTGCCACATTGCGTGCTTTCGACGCTTTCCTTGCCCAGTCTGCCTTAGCTGATTCCTGGCCTTTGCCATTCCAGCATGTCCTTTTGTTTATGGTCAGGCTGCACCATCAGGGGCTGGCACCTTCTACCATTAGGGGTAAATTGTCTGCTTTAGCCTTCATGGCTAAGGCCTCTGGCCACCTGGACACCACTCAGGACTTCCGGGTTTGCAAGGTTCTTGATGACTGGTCCCTTGAACGGTGCCGCCGCCCTGATACCAGGTGTCCTGTGTCCCTTCCGGTCCTATGGTGCATTGCCGCTGTTTGGCCCAGCTTTTGTCATGACGACTATGAGTCACAGCTTTTCCATGCAGTCACTTCGGTTGCCTTTTTCGGGGCCATTCAGATTGGTGAGCTGGTGGCCTCCAGCTCGTATGACAATTTCGGGCGCTCGCTTCAGCTTTCGGACCTGGCCTTGTCTCCCGTCTCTGCGACCATTACGGTTTGCATGTCTAAGACGGATCCCTTGGCTAAAGGTGCCGCTGTGCTGCTTCTCCGTTGTAGCTGGTCCACTGTTTGCCCTGTTTGTGCCCTACCCCGATACCTTGCTCTCTGCGGCCACCTTCCTGGGTCCTTGTTTTGCCACAGTGACAGGTCTCCCCTTACCCAGTATCAGTTTTGGAATGTGAAGGGTTCTGCTTTGGCAGCTGTCGGGGTCGCTGGGGTCTACACTGCTTGCACTCTTTCCGGATAGGTGCTGCTTCTACTGCTGCTTCCTTGGGCTACACTGCCTCTGAGATTAAGCACCTTGGGTGGTCTTCGGATTGCTCCCAGTTGTATGTCTGCCCCTTCTAATTGCTCACCGGCACTTCTCTATTCTTTTACAGGTCATCATTTCTTTCCAGGTCTCGCCCATGTCTGGATCGTCGGCCATAGCTATGTCTATTTGGCTGGCCGGCATGCGTCCCTGGCTCCGTGTGGCCCTCACCTGGGCCTCCAGGGGCAAGCCTCCCTGACCTGGCATGGGGACCAGGGTATGCTCTAGCGCCATCTCCTCCGGTTTGTGGAGGAGAACCTCCATCACCCCCCGCCGGCTGTGCTGGTGCTCCACCTGGGCAGCAATCACATTGGCATCGTTACGGGTATTGATCTTGTCGTGACAGTGTGCAGGGATTTGTCTCTGTTGTGCCGTCGCTGGCCTTTTACCTGCTTTGTTTAGTCGTGTATTGTGCCCCGCATGATTTACAGGGCCCCGGGTAATCTCGTACGCATCAATTGTGCCCACTGCAGGGTCAACCTGTTGGTACCCCGTTTTTTCCAGGATAAGGCCATTGGCACTGTTGTGGAGGACCCACACTGCAGATCGACAACCTGTCCCTTTTTCGTGTTGATGGGGTTCATCTTTCAGAGTCTGGCACATACGTTTTTCTGGTAGGTCTGCATGGTGGCATCCAAGCCGAGCTTCCGGCCAGGGGTGGGGTCGGTGAGTAGCTAAAAGGGCTCCTCTCCATGTGGCAGGTAGCACAGGTAAGCCAATAATTTTGGTCCAGCCATTTCAGGTAAGGAACGCATTTGAATCACCAGATGGTAGCGAGGCAAGGTGAATACAGGCTTGGTGAGCCAAATGCAGTCCAAGAACAAGGGCCGGCTTGGTGGTCACTAAACACATTCACCTGAAAAAGGGTCAGAAGTATGAACAAGGAGATGTCACTTCTGCTATGGACAAACACCAATTTGTTTAAATTTGGCAATTTCATTGCTTACCTGTGCTACTGCACCATGCAGACCATTAAACCAGTTAAATGTTAAATAAAGTGGCCCTTGTTTTGAAATCCAGCACAGTTGTCCGTCTCGTTATTTGGGAGGATTGGAGAGCAATTGACAATTGTCACTATGAACACAGTTCTTTTCTGAACAGTAGGATGGTCATCTATTAATTATGTAGGATTTATTAGCCTGCACCTCCAAGCCTTGCATTCTCCAAGAAAGACACAGCTTTTCAATAGAATCCTGTCTTCTTTGAAGATCCCAAGACTTTGGTTGTCTTGGCTGATCACTTAGTAGATAACGATAGTTAGCAAATGGCCATGACACAGTGGATAGGTATACTTTTTGAGCTATGAGAAATCTTTGTTTAAAAAGTATATATTGGATCTAGCAAGCCATCTCTGAAAATTATCAGCCTGGTGCCATGCCGGGATCTGCATTAGATATCCAGACACAGCAGTCAAAATCATAGTGTTACAAGATTTGCATGGGAAGAAAAAAACAGCAACAATTCCTGAATGATTCAAAAGAATCCTTTTTTTAAAAAATGAAAAGAAAAAGCTGATCTCAACCTCAGTACTCTGGACTGGGCTATTGGATAAGGGAAACACAAATGCTTCCACTGATTGGAAGAAAGCAGGGCAAAAAGTTATCTTGGCCCTGTGATAGGAGGCTTCCAATGGGCACAGAAACATGACACAAATCACATGTCAAGCTGACTGATAGTAGACAGGAAGGATTAGTGTTGACACAGCAGACTTGACCCCTTCTAGCCACAGTAAAAGTGCCTGAATATAGCCGTGTCTGTCTAAAATCACCCCTCAGGCAAATGATGAGTGGAAGCAATAGGTAAAATTATAGGAAATGCAGTGCATTGGAACACTTGCACGCCTAATTGGGCTGACAGCTCAGTCTGCAATGGCGGACAATGTTTATTTACTCATTGTTGCATGATGAGCAAATAGAAAGATATGCTGGCTGTCATCCGTGCTGATACTGGTCCAAATGCTGTCTGGCTCCAGACTCAGTAAACCAGGACAATGCAGTTCAAAAACTTCCTATTTGCCATCACTTTTAAGTCTCTCCTGGCACAGATATGCAATGACCTCAGATCACGGCTGAGTCTAATAAGGAATTTATCTTCATGGAAATGTGACCTTTTGCTACCAGAAGGCTACATCAATGGAAGCAACAATGGCCAGTCGCTGATTAAGTTTATCCTAGGCAAAGTCCTAATGTATTTTATAAAGAGTCTGTAATACTGTAATTCCTCTAGTGAAAAGACTTACAACTTAATAAAAGGTACCAACTGAAAACTTTTCAAAGAGGTTATCACTATTGTACCTTCACTGCAACACAATAAAAGATGTGTTTGCAATCTAGTTGCCCTGAAGTGAGTGAGACTGCAAATACCAATTTAAAGTCAGGATTCTACTGAAGCATTTCTCTCCATTAGCCAGACTTAAACTTGTTGCTGATTTCTACATTCATTTCTTGTTATTTTCCTTTTTGTTATTTTTATTGTTGTTGTTCATAATTCAGAAGACATCGCTCATCCAGTTTAAGATACAAACCACACCTGTACATGCCCTCAATGAACTGTTTATTTCCTTGCCTCAGAGTAATTCCCTCTTCCTTCCTTAGAGAGGGTTGTAGTTAGGTATTGTGTGTGTGTTGTGTTCTGGTGTTAGCAGTTTATACCTCCAATACGCCCAAAGGTATCTGCTCTTAATCTTCTCAGTGTTTTACTGGAACCAACGTTTACTCCTGATTTAATAATTTTAGCCTTTGTTTGACCTCTAGACATAATTTAATGAACAAAGAGTTTTTTTGCCATTTAGTTGCATTTATATTGCTGCCCCCAAGACAGTTGTGTTAACTTTTATTACAGAAGGAAAGAGCTGCAACATAATAAGTATACTATATATGTAATATAACCAGCAACATTTTTGTAGATTATATATTGCAGCAAAAATGGGGCATGCAGATATGTTTTTTTCTTTCTTTGGTTATTTATACAGTCCAGACAAATAATAGATTACGTTTTTTATGGTTATCGAGTCAGCATTAGACATAACTGGATCCTAAGTGTGTCCTGGATAAAAGGTATAGAAATTGATGCCATTTTAAATATGATATTGGACATCTGCCAGAATATTTTGAGGATACAAATGTTTGACCAGCAAAATTTAGGATGAATGGTTTTTTTAAAAAAAATCTGTTACATGGGAAAATATCCACAGAGAGAATAATCCACAGGAAAAGAATGAATCTGAAAAGGAAAGAAATGAAAAACAAATTCCAGCTTCCCGTTGGTTAGTATTATTGAGTAATAGGGTCACATACTGTCATCCATTTCAGTAAAAGTTATGTTTATTCCAGTTGTATCTTGCCTTTTTTTTTCTGTATAAAACTCAAGTTGGCAAATAATTTTCAGGAGATTTCCCATCCAAGCATTAATAAGCCTTTGAACAGAAACCAAATTTCTAGGTAGCCCACAATTAATGCTAAGGGGGGATTCATGTAGGTGAGACAGTCTTTCAGCTTTGCAAAAATCATTCTTCAAAATAATCCTGTTTTTAATTTCTGAAGACTATTTCTCAAACAAAACCAGCCTCATTTGCATTTGCACATACAGACAAAATGTGCTGGAGTGGGTGAAACTGGAGGTATCCTGCTCAGATGCTTTCATTAGTTATCGATTTTTGTTTTCTAGCTGGGCTATCTATAATGTCTGACTTTGCCATAACATGCTTAACTGTAGGAAGTTTCCCACATCAACTGCCTTTCCATGATCATCTGGGTGCAAAGCCCACAGCAAGAGAAGGGGGAAAGGAATTGAAATGAACATATGAGAAATCCAATGCAAACCTAAAGCATGTACTGAAGAGCATATCACACTACTCTTAGTTAATCTTAGTTCTCTAAGTAGAAATAAATATGGTGCCCTTGCATACAATCGCTACAGCACAATAAATTTTCACTGAATGGCAGTGAAAAATCCTATATGCACAATAGGTAAAGGTAAAGGTTTCCCTTTCTCGAAAGCCAGTCATATCTGACTCTAGGGGTCAGTGCTCATCTCTGTTTCTAAGCCGAAGAGCCAGCGCTATCTGCTTCTGCAGACGTTTCCATGGTCATGTGGCAGGCATGACTAGACACTGGAGCGCATGGAACGCTGTTACCTTCCCACCGAAGTTGTCCCTATTTATCTACTTGCAATTTCTTGCTTTCGGACTGCTAGGTTGGCAGGATACTAGTTAAGAAAAGGACTAGTTTTCCAAAACAGTTTCTAGAAAGCAGATGGACGAGGGCAAAGGCTAAACTTACAAACTTAAAAGGAAATAAAAAGTGGGCTCTGGAAGACATACAAAACCACATTGTCCAGACTGGGACTTGAGCAAAGAATCTACTTAAGAAACATCACAAGATATAAGCTACCAACCTCTTATATACTGGAAATGGGCTTTCCTTGGCATCAATCCTACCAATGAACACTTAAAAAAAAATCTCTAAGTTCTGCTGACAGGCACAATTCAAAACACTGAAAAATCCAAGTTCACTGGGAGAAGATACAATAATTCCATTTCTGTCACAGCTGCTCTTTTGATGAAGGTTCTAGTCAAGATGCTTCCATTTGGGGAAAACGTGTAACCAGTTTTACTTAAACAAGAGCCCAATCTTCCAGTCAAGGAAATCACAACCAAGAATCCAGAGTTATGTTTAAAATCAGCAGTTCTGAAAGAGGGTATATATTTTGATTGACCTTGGGACCTGTCTTACTTGTATGCTAAGTAGATGGGCATTAAATTTGGGGTGGGTGTTCAAGATCCCATTTCCTTCCTTGCTTTTTCTTGTCAGAGCTTGCCATACCTACTACAGCCTTGTCCATACATTGTAATTTAAAGTGAAGGATTAAACTAGGAATGGGGAAGGTATGGCATTCCAGTTGTTGGGAAACAGCTTTCATTATCCTTTCCCATTGGCTGTTCTCATTAGGACTGATGGGAGCTTTCAATCCCATAGGATCTGGAGATCCACATAGTCCTTTGTTTTGAGGGACTAGAGTGGCTAAGTGAGAGAGAAAGGATAGGAACTTTCATTCTCTTTTCCAGATGGAAAATAAACTGAGAGATTTCTAGCTGGTTAGAAATTGTCTTGATTTATTTGAGTGCCTGTTCTCTCAGGGTTGTGGCCATGGAGGGAGCTCATTCATCAACGCTGGAAACTAAATTCTAATCTAGTTCTCAAACATCAAATGGCATCATTCATCTGTGGTTGTTGCTAAATTGAAAAACATGCAGTATCATTTCAGTACACAAATCTGAGAAATCATATAACAAAATGCTCCCCTGTACAAAATAGTCTCTATACAACCTCCCACCAAAACAAAACAAAACAAAAAAACCTTGGTATGTAAGCAAAAATTCTGTGGCTCCTTCTCTTTTTAGTTTTTGAAGCTGAAGTAGATGGAGTTTTATTTGGTTTTTGCCTTTGTCTAAAGCAGGGGTGCCCAAGCTACAGCCCATGGGCTGGATCCAGCCCATGGCGCCAAATCTTTTGGCCCATGCCAATCTTGCTACAGCTGGAAGTGGGGACATAGGATCGTGGGATCTCATACAGGGTGGCTGATCTAGTGACAGCCACCCTTCAGTTCAATTTTTGGTGTGATTTTAATGCTTTTATGAATTTTTTAAAGTTTTAACATTAAGTTTTAAGATGACTATATTTTGATCTGTAAGCCGCTCAGAGTCGGGCTTGCCCGATTGGAGCGGGGTAGCAAATACGAGTAATAAATAAAATAAATAAATAAAAATAAACTAAAACGTGGCCACGCATGTGCAAAACACTGGTGTAAATGCACCCAAGGATGTCGTAAACACATTTATGACAGCTTTGAGTGCATTTACACCAGTGTTTTAGGCATTCGTGGCTGCGTTTTAGTTCTGCTTCCGGTGGGAGGAACCATATGACCAGCCTGCTGAACTACATGACTGGCTCATGGCCTGAAAAGTGGGTATCCCAGTCTAAAGGGTCTTTCAGTTGGATCCTGTCCACAATATAAAGGGCTATCTTCCCATTCCCATAAGAGTCTATTCAGCTTTTAAGATCTTCAGAAGAGCTCTTCCTCTTAGTCTCATTGCTAACAAAGGTACGCTTGCTGGGGACATGGGACAGGGCCTTTTCTGTGGCAGTTCCCAGAATATGGAATGCACTCTTTCATGAGGTTAGATTGGCCCCCTCCCCTCCCCTTTATCTTTTTGCAGACAGCAAAAATGTTGTGTAGAAAGAGGGAGGCATTTGAAATCCCTCCCTTGCTTCTATGACTCAGGTATGTATGTTAAACATAGTTTTTGCTATTATCCATGATTTCAAGTACCCACACAAGGTCTCAAAATATATCACCTGCAGATACTGGGGAGGGGAGTGTCCTGTATATTGCCTGTGTTTGCAACTAACTAGGGGTCTTTGCTCCTTTTGCAGTCTAACTGGAAATCTTTTGCAATGTAACTGGGAGAGGTAGTCCTAAAATTAGTTTTTTCAAGCTCTGGTGATAACCACATTTAGGGTTTTGGAATTTTTCTTCACTGTTCCAGGTGTTCTAGTTACTAGTGTCTGTCTTTCTGTAGCAACACATAGCAAGGTTGTATGTGCTGTATGCAGGTAGATGATTCCGAAACTAACCAGCCTGCAGTAAAATTATCCTAAGCAGTACTGCCATCTATAGTGTGTGGATTACAGCCTTTCTCCTTGTAGTATTTATGCAGCATAATAACAATACACAGCCCCATATATGCAGATGTGGAAAATCCATGTGCAAACAATGAACTCTGTTTTCTGTGGAGGAGTTCTGTAGAATGGCCAAAGCATATATACCCAAGATTCACTTCCAGCATGCATTCACAATTCACAAGATCTTTTCCAGATGAGACATAAAATAAAGATCATTTAGCACAATTAGCCCTTTACATTTTAAAAAGGAAGTTCTTAGAACACCAGCTCAACCTCTTCAGATTTGAAGGGGAAAGAAAACGAGTGATATACATGAACAAATTAAATCTTACTCCCACCAGTAATTGTAATGGAACTATTTCACGTTTTGAGAAATTTCATGTTTAATCATGGTAACTGTTCACTAAGGAACAAATTTTGCAACTGCCAATTTGCAAGGCTGCTTCACAGTTTTCCACAAGCTCCCTTGCCCGCTCTTTTTTCCCCTCAAGCACAAAGGACAATATTTTAAAATACACTTAAATAATTGCTTCTTAACATTACAAACCCAGTTAATAATTCAGATGTTTGTTTTCTAAAGCCATGTGGACAACCACCTGTTATCTATTACTGGTGTGCCAATTTGTCACTTCCTTGGAAGCTAATTGGTAGCTGGGGTTCGTCCATCTTTTCGACAACCTGGGCAAAGAAACAGAGAGAAGATAAATGTCAGCAGCAGGGACGCTAGCTGCTTCCCAGTGAGGAAATGGGTGTGGGAAGATTTAGTAAATCTCAGCATGTGCTCCTTTTATGTTCACAAAACAGATTCTGTACTTTGATTTATATGTGAGCTGGTAAATTGCACAAATGAAGAAATATACATTCCTAGTCCATCAATTCCCCACTGTGCCTCCTGTGAGGCCTTGAGCAAATTGCACAGTCCCTGGGTACCCCAGGAAGAAGGGAATGGTAAATTTTGTATACTTTCTACCTAGGAAACACTGAAAAGGGTCACTATAAGTCAGAACTGACTTGATGGCCCACAGTTATTACTATATTCCATCATAGGAAGTCAGGGTAGTATACTTGATAGAGTACTGGACTAGGACTCACAATAGTAAAGGTAAAGGTCTCTCCTGCTCAAAAGCCACTCATGTCCGACTCTAGGATTTGGTGCTCATCAACATTTACAGCCAAAGATCCAGCACTGTCTGCATCTGCAGACATTTCTGTGGTCATGTGGCAGGCATGACTAGACATCGGAGTGCACAGAACGCTATTAACCTTCTCAATGAAGTGGTACCTATTTATATACTTGCAATTTCTTTGTTTCAAACTGCTAAGTTGGCAGGAGCTGGGACAGATGATGGGAGCTCACTCTGTCATGCAGCACTCAGGTCTCAAAGTACTGGCCTGCCAACTTTCCAGTTGTCAAGTTCAGCATCTTAACCATTAAGCCACTGCAGTTCCTAGGACTCAAAATACCCCGGTTCAAATTCCTGTTTGACCAATGGATGTCACTGTTCGTGTGTATGTGTGTGTCTGTGATAAAACCATTCCTTAAATATCTCACATAATTTGGAAATCAAATCAGAATCAACTTGACAGCACACAAGAACAATATCCTGTCATGTCTGATCTTAGCTTGACTCTTGTTATTTCTTCTGTTTCCATCTTGATGGAAGGATGAAGGTTTATTTGTAGAGCCCAAGGAGCAGGCAAGGTGCCATATAGCAGTGACAGATTCTTCTTCAGAGAGGTACATGGGATGGACATTGAGTATACGTTCGTGACTAAATAGGTTTGATTCCAAAATAATTAGGTTTTATCTCATTATTGGTCTGTCCTCCCCATATGATGCCCTCCAGAGCTTTTTTTGGGGGGGGGACTTCCATTACCATCAGTCCCAGGGAACATGGCTAATGATCAGGATACCCATCCATCCTCTTTGAACCAGGAAACTTGTGTGTCTGAAAGGCAACAAGACTATCCTCTCTTTGAATCTACTTTCTATCTAAGCCACATATCTTGTAAAGAACCAAAGGAAGGGAGAGCAGAGCCCTTGAAATTGCCCAACTACAGGGAGCACCTGGCAAGCAGACGCAAAAGGCACATAAGGCCTCTTGTTCACAGTCATCCCAAAGTGAAAGAGACACACTCTAATTCTGTTTACAACTCTATTCTCTAACTGTATTTGTGTCATTTAGATTAGCATGTATAGTTCTGTGCAAATCATAGTTCTCCTTTGTTTTCTATTTTGCTGCTGGTTAAGTGGTCACTCAACCAATGGTTAGGTTTTGTGGGATTTAAAACCTGACATTTCTGGAAGCATGAGGCAAGGAAAAGTTGCTGCAGATTGTAATTGACATGATGTTTATGCAAACATATTTCCCACTTCCTCTGGACTGGGAAGAGGGCAGATGTTGAAACACCCTGTGCACAACATTAGAACATAACAAGTGTCATGAAGAATTAAATTGATGTGGTTTAGAGATATACAAACATATAGAGTGCCAGCTGAAGACTGGGTTTTCCCCAAGCTCTGGATTGCCTTTGGGTATAGTCAGCTGGGCTTCTACAGATTCTGAGCCATTTACCTCAATGCCTGCTGATCTGGGAATTGAATTCCAAGAACAGCTGGAGCACCAAGGTTGGCCACCCATGCTAGGCCTTCACAGTATGAAAGACATATAAATATGTGCTTCCCCCCCACCAGGGTGATATGCTGTAGCAAGAATGACGTCTAATTGTTTCTTAGTTCATGTGCAGAGGCAGGAAGAATCAAAATGGTGTAACAGTAGAGTGACAGTATGAAGAAACGGTGAACATCATAATAACTATGGAGCATGGAGATATGGAGTTTCTCAATGACAGGTGCTGCTGCTAACAGAATCACTGTTACAGGAGCCAAATCCTAGCCTCTTAATTGTGTAGAAGAGTTGACATTAAATCCTGTGCATGTGTGCATGCAAGCATGTATGCATAAGTGTGTGTGTGTGTGTGTCATAATTCCCCCCCCCCCAGAAGTTACAATTGGTCACTTACAATGGTGTTTCACTTAAAGAGCAAACTCGTTTAAAAAGCAGTCCCATGGAATGCATTATACTCTTTAAGCGAGCTACCACTGTACTTCTATTTGCACAACATTTCTCTGAGGAATGGCATGCCCCAGAAGCCAACAGGACATTCTTGTAATGTTACTTGTTTTAGTTCTGAAAAGCCTTCACTCTGCTTAATATAGTCCATGCATGAATGCTCCGATGTAAATCCTATTATTCAAGATTTCAGTCTTAATTTATCCATCATGGCTGTCAGTTATTTCTGTGGTATTTTACAAATTGCCCTTCTTTTTGCTTTCTATGTTCCCAATAAACTGCTCTTTTCCGCAATTTTTTTTTTGCTGTTCTTATGGCTGTCTTTCTTTTCCTCTGTCTTTGAGACACCAAACCAGAGTTTTGACATTCTGGAAATCCCCAGCTCATCCATTTTGAGAATAAAATAGGCCATGGGCTAGAGTTTCATTTCTATATAATATTTTAATTATTTTGGCGGACTTTGAGAAACCTCATTGATGCTCCTCCAAGCTAGGAACCTTTCCTGATGTCTCCTGGTTAGCAAACCATCCTATCTACCCACAGTCAAGGTAGAATCCCCCATCGTTCAATTTATGATAGTTTCCTCAATGCAATGTGACAAGATCAAATTCCAGAAACAAGGGTCACAGCATATACTTGTTAGCTATAGCTAAAGCAAAATCCCATTGTGTGTAATCACACAGTTTTGGCAGCAACTCTGAAAAACTCACTCTGAGGCTTGAGAAATATAATTATATATACAGTAGGAAATTTCCAATCACAAAGGAAGCAGGGCTAGCTTGAGGAACGGTTGGTTCTCATACTCTTAAGGACAAGCAGAGGCAATGTGAATCATCAAAAAAAAGCTGCAAAGTCTGTTTCTTGGTCCTTGAGGGTATGCAGGTGTGCCAAAGCATACATGTTCTTCATACTTTCCAGTATCGACAAACCAGATCCTCCCGCTTCAGAAAATATCCCCTATTCAAACAGCATCTGAGGTCAATTCCCAGACTCCAAACAATCTGCATTATGAGCCAAGCTGAAGTATAGGGGGAGGAGGTGAGGCATACTAATTTCCCAATTAAGATAAAAAACAGAAAGCTGTCACTGAGCGCATGCAGCATTTACATCCAAAAACCTGAGTTCAGTTGGTAGCCACGTATGGGATAAATGCATGGTGAATCACCCTTCAGCAGTCAGTTCATCGACTGTAACACTACCAAGCAGTCAGAACTAGGCAGACAAGTAGACAGATAGACAAATACATATTGTGCCATTGTCCATAAAGTAACATTTATTTATTTATTTATTTATTTATTTATTTATATTGCCGCCCAACTCCTAAGACTCTGGGCGGCTCACAGAAAATAAAACCAATCACATTTTAAAACCAATAAAAACCCCATTAAAACTGCCACCAAAAATCATTCCAACCCCTACAGATTAAAAGAGGGAGAGAGTGTTCTTACGAAATCAGCCAGCAGGCAGGGGTCACTACATAGCTGGTACCCCACACCTGCTTTGCCAGCCAGGTTTTTAGCCCTTTCCTCAAGGACAGCAACTCCATCTGGAGACACAGTTCAATTGGCAGGAGGTTCCAAAGGGCTTGATCAGACACAAAAAAGGCCCTCCTTTTGGTGCTAGAGAGATGCACAACAATTTAAAACCAGTTCAGAAATTAAAAGTTTTAAGAGAAGCTTTAAAACTAGGCATTATAGCTAGGCATTGTAGCTAGGAGGCACTGGGTGTCAAACCATGCAGCCAGCTGGGGAAATTGATCGATCCATTCCCAAGACCTGACCTGCCAGCCAGGTCTTCACTCCTTTCCTAAAGGGCAGCAACTTCATCTACATGCGTAGTTCTATTGGGAGGAGGTTCCAGAGGGCCGGAGCGGACACTGACAAGGCCCTCCTTCTCATGCCAGCAAGGTGCGCCTCTCTGGCTGATGGCACAACCAGAGAACCTCTCCGGTCTGCTCTGGTGGGATGGACAGATGTTCTTGGGGTTATACGGTCTCTTAAGTATCCTGGCCCACTACCATGTAGGGCTTTAAAGGTAATTACCAGCACCTTGAATTGCACCAGGAGGCGCACTGGAAACCAGTGCAGCTCCTGAAGCAGTGGCAAGACATGAGCATACTGCCCACACCCCATCACCACCCAGGCAGTTGCACTCAGGACCAGTTGCAGCCTCTGAATGGTCATCAAGGGCACCCCCATGCAGAGCGCATTGCAATAGTCAAGTCTGGAAGTGACCAGAACATCAAAGGCAGATATCTCCTCTGACAAATTTACAATCTAAAATTCAGCACAGAGGGACAATCATTGGAGGGGGATGAAAGGAGAAAGCCAGTTCCCAATTCATTTCTTAGGTGCTCTGAGGACTTGATTTCAGACAGAGATAAGAAATAAAGTGTTAAAACACAAGCTCCGTAGAACAGTATTACTGTATTTATTTAATCTATCTGTCAGCAGCCCTTCTAGTCTTCCCAAGATGGTGTACCATATAAAAAGGGAAAGTTTGATTTAAAAATTACCTTAAGTTCAAATAATTAAAAATGACCCAGTTAAAATAATAGAATTAATGAGTAGGAAAGAGCCTTTTATGCCATCGAGTCCAAACCTTTGCTCATTCCAGGAATCAGAATCAAAGCAAATATGACAGGTGGTTGTCCAGTTTTCTCTTGAATGCATCCACCATTGACACCTTGAAAGAACTTGTGGACCTGACTGCTAGAACTGTCTCCCTGATACTAAACGGAGAGGCTTGTCACCTGTCGTGGTGTTTTGTTTAGTTCTGTTTCTTTGTGTAAATTTGATTGAGATATGGAAATTTTTAACTACTACTTGATATTGATGTTTATTGAATTTTTTGTTTCTGTAATGATATCTATATTTTGATGTTCTGTGATATTGATATTGATTAATTATGATTTATTGATATGTTGTGTCTATGAACTTGTAACTTGTAACTTTATATGTGTTGTAAACCACCCTGAGTTGGTTCTGCCAAGTAGGGCGGTATAGAAATTGAAATATAATAATAATAATAATAATAATAATAATAATAATAATAATAATAATAATAATAATAATAATAATAATAATAATAATAATAATAATAATAATAATAGATAAGTTAGATGATTTGACTGAGGGACTAAGATGCCTGACTCATCTAGTACAACACCATGAGGAGGGGACTCAGCTGAGGACTGCTGCTGGCTGCCCTCTCTCCATCATGTCCACTCACTCTACTCATCTCTTGGAGCCCACCTTTCAAAAGGAAATACCCGGCTGACAGCTAAGGCTACAAAGAGATAGGATATGTCTCTTAATCTATCCAGTGAGGGCCCAGAGGTTGTTGTGGAACTCTAAACATGCAGCTATAAATCACCTGAAAATTTGATCAGACTGGATATGTTCATTGACCTTAAGGAGTCAGTTTACTTAGATGCCTCTGCCCAGCTACAAAGGAAGATCCTTATTTTTAAGAGCAATAGGATCCCTTCCTTGCTTATGCATTATAGATGTAGGCTGGCACAAATGGGAGTATTCCCAATGAGGGTTTTTCACGATCTTATGATCTGGCCACTTATTACACCCATCCCTATAAAGGAACAAAGGTTGACTGTCACTAACCTGGAGCTCTTAACACCCAAAATGCCACCTCAGCAGAATTCCCCGGATAAGGAGAAATAAACCCTTTTTGAAACCTCTCTAAAAGCACCTCACCTAAACAACTGCCCTTCACAGAGTCTTTTGGAGTCTACTGAACACCCAAGTGGATTATTGGACTGTATCCAACTGTCAGCCACTGTTGCAGCCCCCAGCCTTCAAAAGGAAACAGTCCTTCTTGAGAAGGAGGGGTGTCTTCCCAACATGGTGGGCACAGGTCTGGGTGGTTTGATGACAGTGCGGACAAGGGTACTACGGTCACGGCCTTTGTCTGGTGGACCCTGTCATCTGAGGGCGGACTCTCTGGGTGCCAATGGCTGCATCTTCTACAATGCTGCGGGAGAGTTGGATCAGATCACCAGTGACTGACTACAGACAGGCTGCCGGGACACAGAGGAGGTCCCCCACATCGTTCTGGGCAGGGATGAACCTCACCTGTGAGCCTTGGCTCGCTCTAAGGAGTGCTTTTGGAGCCACTGCCAATGCCGCCACTGCAGTTTGAAGGCTCCCCACGCCATTTTGGGTGGGGAGCAAGAGGATCTGCACCTGAGAGCCCCAACACCTTATAAGAGTCATAATCGGGGCTGGCGTTGGAGCTGCCAGGACATTGTAGAGACCCCCCGTGCCTTTTCAGGTGGGGTTGAGCCACACTTTCGAGCCCTGGCCCAATCTAAAGAACACGGCGGAATTATGGTTGATAGGGTTTATAGCTGGGGAAAAGCAGGGGAGAGATGGAATGAAGGTTTTGGAAGTCCCTGCCAGCCAGTGATTGAGGACAGTGCTCTGTCCAGTGGGAGGAGGGGGGTTCCTGGGGCTGTAATTGGTGTTGTGATGGGCATGGGGTGTTATTGTGGGTACCAGGGGATGGGCTGCTCTCGGGGAACGCGGGTCAGATGTTTAATTGCTGTCCCTTGTTCCAGTCCCCTGGTGACATCTCCAGTTCCTGGGTACCCTGTCCAGAGTAACCCCCCCCCCCTTAGGCTCATGCTGATGAATGCCAGGTCAGTTTGTAATAAGGCCCCCCTACTTGCCGATTCCATCTTGGGGGAGCGGGCCGACCTGGCATGCATCACCGAAACCTGGTTGTGACCAGAGGACAGTGTACCTCTGTCAGATCTATGTCCAGCTGGGTTCGGTATTTGGCACCAGCCTAGGGAGGAGGGGAGGGGAGGGGCGTCATCATAGTGGCCAGGGAGTCCTTGGGAGTTGCCAGAGCCACTGCTCCACAAGTTCCGGGTTGTGAGGCCCTGCTCCTGCGCGTGGGGTCTAAGAGTCGGCAGGGAATCCTGCTCCTTTACCTGCCTCCCTGCAGAGTAGCGGGTTCCCTACCTGAGCTCCTTGAGGACATCATTATGCTGGTGTTGGAGTTCCCCAGACTAATGGTCTTGGGGGACTTCAATTTGCCATCATTGGAGATTGGCTCTGGGGTAGCTTGGGAGTTTTAAAATAGCAATTGATCAGATTTTAAAACTATATCTGCTTTTAAATTCCATGTGGTATCCTGCCGTGGATGCTGCGAGACAGGAGGAAAACTATATAACCAAAAATAAAAGAAACAAAATCTTAGGTAGCAAACATACATCAAAAAACCACCTTAAGAAATGTTGTTAAAAATGTTGACTTGCAGACATTATGAATCAAGGTTAAGAAGCAGTGTCTATAAAGCATGCCATTAGATCCCAAATCAACCTTCCCTAATCTTCCTCACCACAGTGTAACAGTTACATGGTCACATCATCTCAAATTAAGGGGGATGAGGAAGAAGAGAAGAGCCTGAATAGGCATTTCTGGGTTCTTTTTTTTTTCTTTTCTTCAAAATTTCAGGCAAGGGAACTCCCCTCTGCAGACCCCAAGAAGTGAAAACTGCTATTCCAGGAACCGAAAAATACCATTTTTAAATTGGGGTTTTGGGGGACCAGAAAAAAATATACCATGGGTTGAACTTTCCCCACTCTAACACACAGAATGGATTGCCAGGATATGAAGTTATTATCCAAGTCAAGATGGACAAGAAAGAAAAAAACAGCACAAAGAGAAATTGTATAGCTAGAATATCATTCTTCTAAGATTATTTTATGCAATATTACTAGCAACATATAGAAGCAATTCCCGCTTCTCTATCTTTATTAGCAGTTTTCCAGCCATATCTATGTCTGCTTCTATATCTGGACACACATATACAGAGAAAGGGAGAAGGAGAGGCATATCTCCAAAATGGTTCCTTGTCAATATACACGCTTCTTTATTCAACTTGCAACCAATTTTTTTCCAGTGATGCTGCACTAGCTTGGAACGACCTGAAACAGCTTGTAGATACTTTGTTTTTAAAGTGCAGGTTTTCCCACCTGAATTCCTACCGGTGGGGGCAAGCTTGGGGTGCCGGGTTTTATTTCAGTGTGTTTCAAAGAGATCGGTTCCTGTGCTGAAAGACAAGGGCAAGACAATGTTTTACAGAGCAGAAGATATTGTGAGGGACCAATTATCACGTAAGTGGTTCTCACGGCTAGGGCTTGGCACGGCATGCCAGGCTGCACATTAACTTCTTTCACTTCATTTCATCCAGTTTGCTCAACATTCTCAAGTGGTTTCTTTGTCAATTGTTCCTGCTGCCGATGGTTTGACAGACGATAGCCACCCTGATGCCAGCTTAACCTGGCTAATGAAAAAAAATAGGCCAGTAAGAAACCTTAGACTGAGGGACTGCTCTTGTGGAAAAGAACAGTGAGAGGAAGGTGGGTTTTAATTCTGAAAGATCATTAATTTGTTTTTACTAAGACAGCCTCAGACTGTCTTTTCTTCCCCTATCCCTTAGAAGACAATACTTATTCTGTTTTAGAAGGAGAAAATTTCCATGGACAGATGTTTAAGCTTTGTTTTTAAAAAAAATTTAGTTACATAGTGTTCCCAGCACCCATCAAGGAGCATCAAAGCATACTTGCCAAAGGAGATGTGAGCCACATATGCATGAGTATAGTTGTGACTGGTTTCTTAAGGAATTCACAATGGAGGGAATATTTGTAGTTTCATTTTCCAAAATTCACGTTACCAAAACCTTCAGTGTCCCTGTTAAGAATAAATATTGGCTTTGCTATAGCTGAAGAAATATACATGTAAAAATCAAGTCTGTTCACTTCTAGCAGTCTCTACAGTGAAGTCCTTGCAGAGGATAACCTATCAATCCTAAACAATTTCTAAGTCCTGCAATGTGTGAATGATGGATTGGATTAGATAGAGGACATGAAGGCAGAATGGTGTAAGCAAGCATAGTCACTCCATTCCCCTGCCTCAAAAGAGATTTAAAGTATTGAGTAGTACAATCTAATAACTCAGAACCAGAAGTACACTGGAAAAGTATCTTTTAAACTTCCTCTTAATTCACTAGAATCATCATGACTTCCGTCAAAATTCTACAGATATTGACTAGCGTATAAGTGAGATTCTGCAGAGGAGAAAACTGGGCCAGTGTCATATTACACAATTTTACAGATTGCACAATTATTGCATATGAGAATGGCACTTCATGGTTCACAGAGATTACCATTTGCACAAAGGGATCACTTGTGGAAGTGGTGCATTTCCACTTATATGACTGATAGGACTTTTCATTCCACAGATGCTCAATAGCATATTGATCATTGTGTTTCTGTGTGAAGAAAGCACCACAAAACCTTTCAAACATCATTTGTACTTTCATCAACATTTTCATGAGCATTTCATCCCAGTCCTGTATAGTGCCTTGGAGGTACAGTTCATTGAAATTAATGGCTCACACATGTTTTGGATCTAGGTTTAAGTCTGAAGCTTAGTCATGGTAGACCATTAGATTGAAAACTACTGAAAGTCCTGTAACATCTTCAGAACTGAAACATTTGTTATAGCAGAAGCTTCAATAAATCAGTCCACCAGGTTTTAAATGTGATGGTTCCTAACATAAAAATTACTCCCTCTGACCAATCCAAGGTGTCACTGCCAAGATTTCATTAAGATCATTTCCACAGTCATTCCACAAAGCAAATCACAAAGATTCAGATGTCCACCTTGTCTGAGCCAAAATCTGCACAGATAAGAAAACAGAAGTCTGACACACACTACTGCATTTTCCTATTACTGCAAGGCATTTGGACTTTTAAAAAATTAGCCAATTGAACATTTAAGCTTATTTTCCCTTCATATAGAGGTTACTTAGCAATAACAACCTTCACACAGGGCTTTTCCTGGGATTAATGACACTCTGGGGGTCATCATCTCCTTCCAGTTAGTTATTAATCCTCAGGAAACTCTTGGTGCCTTGATCGTTATTGCTTAATTAGCATTGAGAATGTGTGTGTGCTCGAAGGGAGCTGTTAGGTTTCTTTTCATGTGCCCTGTGAACAGCAATGGCAGGTTTTTCTCTCATTAATTTGCTTTTGGGGGGTCGAGGTGAGGCAATTGAGCCTTGTGGGTCTAAACATTCAGTGCTGGGTCAAATCTCTTTAAACAGTGTGAATTCCCTGAGAAAGCATGGCTAAACCTCAGCATCTGCAGCCTATCAGGAAATGTATTTCCTCAGCTTTTCCAAAAAGAAAAAAAATCAACTTCAAGAATAGTTGTCAACAGGTCAGGGCAACTAGGAGACACTGATTGGGAGTGGAGAAGGAGTTTGAGAGGTAAGAACCTTCAGGGGCTTAGAAAATAACAAGACCTTTCCTCCCAAACAACCAGTTTTAGAAGGCAGTGTCATAATATAATTGTACCCCAGGAATTTGTACCTTCATTCTGAATTTTCACTTCCCTACAGTTCCAGGGGGAAAATAACAAGAATGATTTGCCATTATCATGACAAATCCTGTCAAAGAAATGTGGAATTAATTTAATTGATTTGTGTATTAATTGTGGGTGTTTGATGTAAAATGGTAAGTGAACTTCATTTAGTGCTGCTGTCTCTAGAAGTGTTAATAAATATATTATGAGCCACCTACAGAAATTATGCATTTTATCAAATGAAATTATGATAATTTCCCCAGCTAATGAAGAATTCATTTCAGGGGTTTAGCTCAGGGGTGCCCAAACTTTTTGGGCCGTGGCCGATTATGTAGTTCAGGGAGCCAGTCACTAAGGACCGGGGCCGGGTGCGGGCCCCACCGCCAATTCACCCAGCCTGTGAAGCCCTTGTCGCTTCTGGAAGCGGAAGTAAAATGCACCCGTATGGGCCTTAGTTTGGGGACCACTGGTTTAGTTGAATGTCATGAAAAATATTGCCAATGGGAAGGCAATTATTTTTAATTTAATATTCTACTATCTATCTGTCTGTCTGTCTGTTTGTTTGTTTCATGGCAAAATTGATTTTCAAACTAAAGCTTGAGTTCATGAAATTAAACTAGAAGAAGTGAGAGAGACCCACCTATAAAATTTAGAAATGAAAATAAGGACCAAAGTCTCACCCAGAAAAGGACTTTTTCAATATCCCCCTCTAGCTATCTGGAGTCATCAGAGTTTTAGAATCTTCCCCATATCTGATGTTATGTTCCTCCTTTGTACAGAGCTAAGACCTAAGATCAGGGGTGGCCAACCCATGGCCCGTAGGCTGGCCCAGGCCCACAGCACCATTTCACTGCAATCTCCCCCTTCCAAAATAGTCCTGTGGCAAAGAAGGTGACTCATAGCCTGTCTAGCCATTAAGCAGCAAGGTGGGAGGGTGCCTTCTTTGCCAGCTCCTCTCATTTACCAGGTGTAGAATAGATGGGGTTAGGTTAATAATAACATTGATCAAAATGCTATAGTTACATTGCATTTTACTTATATTTATGTTTCATTTTAATTTTATTGTTGTCAACTGCCTTGTGTACTTTTTTTTGTCAGAAAGACAAGATATAAATTTAATAGAGTGATGGACTAGGACTCTAGAGACAAGGGTTTGAACCCACACTCAGCCATGGAAACCCACTGGGACAGCTGAAATGGCAAAACCACTCCTTAAATATTTCACTTACCTTGAAAACACTGTTAGGGTTACTATACATTGGCTCCAATTTGATGACATATCACAGCAACAAAAATCAATCAAACAGCAGTGTATTAATAGTAGTACTAAGATTAAGGAGCCTTCTCAGAACAATGATTAAATTGTAGTATAGTACTGCAGCCAAAACTCTGCTCCTGATGTGAGTTTTATACTGATGGGGATCAGGGCTGACTCATCCTTCCATCCTTCTGAGGTGAGTAAAATGAGTGTCCAGCATGTTGGGGTCAAAATGCTAATCACAGGTCTGAATAAATAAATAAATAAATAAATAAAAATTCAGCTGAATAGGATATTTTTGGCAAATTTTATGTTTTCTAGTGTGCTGAATACAAAATTGACTTTAATTTTCCCCCATCACATATAGTTTTTTTTTTTGCAAAATATGAGGGTTTTGCATTAAAAAAGCATGAGTGATGAGAAAATCACTATTTTATTACAATGAACTTAACATATTATTTCTTATAATTGAACAAACAATTTCTTCATAATATATATTTAACACTCCATGTGCACTCTTTTTCTCTGTGAAACCTTTTCTTCTTTTCTTTTAAGCTCCTCTGAACATGTTTTCACTTTCCATTTTCGGTTTCCCATTTGAGCATCCAACAGTAGTCAGCTAGCATATTGATGTTCCATCTTCCTTGGTAGCACTTCTTGATATCATGGACATCCTGGTGAAATCTTTCACCCTGCTCTTCACTGTAGGCTCCCAAGTTTTCAGGAAAATAGTCAACATGGGAGTGTAAGAAATGAACTTGTTAAGCTCATCTTGTATCCTTCAGCTTTATACACATTCAACATGCATTGTACAATGGTTTTGTAGTAAGGGTCTTTAGTATTTCCTAAAAACTTGTATTAACAAAGTGAATATAAGATCTAATTGGTGTAGGAAAAATTGGATAAATTGTTTGAAAAAGTATTTTATATTTGGGTACTCTATATTACATTGGCAAGATTTACTGTTTATATCAATAGAAAAAAAACATTTTTGTATTCAATAGAGATTCCACTGTGAAGTTGATTTCCAGAAATTGGAAAGGTGCTATGAACTTAGAAATTAGTAAATGGTATACCGATGTTTGGGATATGGCACTTAATGAAAAACTTACATGGGAACTAAATATAAAAAGGGGGTTAATAAAACAAAATAGATTTTGGGACATTTGGAAACCTTTTTTGCAATATACATTGAGGGAAAATAAAGGTGAAAAACCTGCACCGAATACAATGTATTTTTGGCAGAATGACTGAGTTGTAAAAGGGATGGCTGGCAGACTCAAGGACCTTAGCGTAATTGGGTGACATATGTATTATGTTTAATATTTTCAATATAGTTTGTAATTTTTTTCTGTTTCTTTCTTCTTTCTTTTTAATACTTTTTTGTTAAACTCTAATAAAAATATTTCAAAAAAAAAAAAAAACACCTTGTGAACTATATCTTAAGAGTCCCAAGCTTCCTTTTCTTTTTCTCCCATTGTTTCTAAAAAGAGGGGATCAGATAACAGTTTTCATATGTAGGGGCCAATAAAAAGTCCCTCTTTCAACTTGGTTTCAGACATTTTTGGGAACTTAGAACACAGATATCTGAAACAATCCCCTTCTTTTGGCAGTGTTTTAACAAACTGCTTCATAAGCCCTAATTTAATATGAAGAGGTGGCAATAAAACCTTTTCTGTTTGAACCAAGGTCATATTAATTACTTTTTTCACCGGGGATTAAGGCATCTCCAAGTGGCCAGTCAGTTTTTGTCCAATGGAGGTATCTGGCTCAACTGTCCCACAAACATAGGAAGCAGGATATTTTGTATAACCTGCCTGCTGGCCTAACAACATGGTTAGTATTTTAAAGTCTCCACAAAACATCCAGCGATGTTCTCGATATTTGATTTTGTCAAGAATCACAGTTAAATCATTATAGTTTTCATCCAAATGCACCAAGTGTCCTTTAGGAAGTGATGCAAATGCATTTCCATTATGCAGCAAGACTGCTTTGAGGTTTGTTTTAGATGAATCAATGAATAAGTGCCACTCAGATAAATTATATTCTATTTCAAAGCACTTCATTAGTCCTTGAACATCACTGCAATAAATGAGATTTCCATCTTTGGAGAAAAACTGAGTGAATTCTTTCTCTCGGTGCCTATATCATAAAAATGATGTTCCAGGTGACAGCAGGTTTGTTAGTCTTGACCCCAGCAATATGGCTGAATCTTTGGAAAGGCCTAAATCTCTAACTACAGAAAAATCTGAGCTAGATTTGTCCTGGGGAGGCAATGTGTCTCTGTCCTCCGAGTCACTAAGGATATTCTCCAAACCGGAAGGTGGATGTGGAACTGGTATTTCAGAGCCATGAAGCACTGGACGAATAGCTGAATTAAGGTTTGGGTAAGATATCTTCTTTTTATTTTTATTTTTTGTATTAAAGCCTTTCACATCTCCCAAACAGAAATAGCAGTCGGTAATATGGTTTTACTGTTCATCATAGGAATGCCAAAACAGAAAGACGTTTTCTTACCTTTAAACCACATCCAAATATCTTCTTCACATATTCTACACACCTTAAGAGGAGCCCATGCTTTGTCTTGATCCCCAAGTTTCAACTTGAAGTAAGCAAAATACACTTTTTTCACAAAATCACTTACAAATCAGGTTTCTTTGTTGACTTTTAATAGTGTATTCATCACAAATAAAAACAAGTCACATTTGAATGCAGGATGTAAACCGAGTGTGGCTCATACAGCAACCAAGATCCTACATTTATTTAGCATGTTGAAACATGATCAAATTTGATAGTAGGCGTGTTTATACTCATTTATAATACCACAGAGAACATGTCAAAATATGCTCAACCCAGCCCGTAAGATTCCTGGATATGTTCACCTTTCACTACAAACAAAATAAACCTGTTGGGACATGATCATCTGAGCTTCCTCACATCACTAAACCTACACTACACCCAGTGGTGGGCTCCCAAAAAATTGCCTGTGGGCAGAAAGCCCTGTGTTGCATCCGAATTAGGATTACAGTAAAACACCGGATAACGCTAAAACTTGATTCCACAAGTCTTGGTGTTATCTGATTTTTAGTGTTATCCGATCCATGTTAAAATTCTATGGGATGGATCGGATAATGTTAAAGCTCCATAAAGATGTATTGTAACCGCACAGGTTTTAGCGGTTGTTATCCAATCCATCCCATAGGACCTTAACGTTATTCGATCCAATTCTACTCCCCAGATTACTTAACGTTATGTGATTTTAGCGTTATCCAATCCAATCATTATCTGGTATTTCACTGTACTTTATTTCAAAACTTGGATGGGCAGGGCCAGCCAGAATTTCTGCTACTGGTTATGGTGAACTGGTGCAAACCTGCTGAATCCCACCATTGACTACCGCACCACCACCATTCCTCTTTTTTTTTCTTTGCATTATTCTTGACTCTAGTTCTAATAAATATAAAATGAAAGTAAGAAATAATTTTTGGACAGGTTTTTTAGAATCAAGAATAGGATATCAGATTTTGGGTTAAAGGCAAACTAAATTAAACTGAAAATATGAGTTTTGCAAGAAAACTTGATGAGATGGATTTTTTTTTTTAGTATTTTTCTCGGTTTTACTAAGTAAAAATCAATAAGAAACAGTAAAATCCTATGCAGTATTTTGGTTGCAGACCTGTGTTACCTGTGAACTGCCTAGAGCAGGGGTCAGCCAATTTGGCTCTCCAGATGTTCTTGGAGTTCGATTCCCAGAAGCCCTGATCAGCAGGTGTACTGACTTGGGCTTCTGGTAATTGAAGTCCAAAAACCTCTGGAGAGCCAAGTTTGCTGATCCCTGGCCTAGAGAGTGCTCTAAACATTATGGAGTGGTATTTAAGTATAATTGCCTGCCAATTGCTAAGGAGTCATAATAGTACTAATAGGAACTGTAGAAGCAAAGGATAGAAGAAGAATATCTAATTAAAATTAATAATTGTAGCAACATCACACTGAAGGTTGTGTTCTGTATCAATCAGTTTCTGCATCGCTCTCAACTATTGCAGATATTGCTGGGAATGGGACCTTTTTAATGTAATCAAGCTGAGAAAAATAAGAACTGCATCTCGTGACTGCTTTAGGTTTAAAGTCACCATAAACTCTGGCCCAAATATCCTAACCGTAATTTCTTCAGTGCTAACTGAACTTAAACCAAAACGCAGTTTTATTTGGCTAACACAATGTAGGATGTGGTTGCTTGCCTCGGAACCACACAGTCAGGCTTCATGGAGATGCCTCAAGAGCCAGGTTGTTTTTCACAGAGAAAAAATACCATCATACCAATGCATACAATCTGGAATATAATCAACAGTCCTTGCTAGCCTGGATTGCTTTCCTTCAGGTGCATCTTAATACACAGTAAATGAGGACCCTCAACAAGGGATTAGGAACTCAGAAAACCTTTTGCAACCTTTTTGACCATATTTTAGTCAAAACTTGGGGGGGGGGGAATCTCTTTTAAAATACACTTTGAGTATTCCCTAGCCATCCTGTCCAGATGAGAGGTGTAACTTTTCCAAACGTTGCTTTTAGCATCTATCAATTGTGACTTGCATATAAAACTAAATAGGAACGACTTTCGTTCCTTTATCGTGTCTGTTATTACTGTTTAATTATTTGATGCATTTGTAACTTGCCTTTCCTCCAGTGAGATCAAGGCAGTGTGCATTTTATCCCATTACTTTCTCACACATGGTAGGTCAGCCAAGAGAAATTGTGACTTGACCAAGGTAGCCAAGTGAGATTCATAGCCGAATGGTGTTTTGAACCCCAAATCTCCAGGGTCTTATAGCAGTGTGTAACCGCTGCAGCATACTGGCTCCTAAGGTTATGCAGGACCTAAAAGTACATAGTGCTTTAAGTATTCTATGAGGGACATGAAATATGCCTTCGTGGTGAACATGAGGTTTGTGACAACATAGCATTCCCTGGGCAATGAGAGCATTTACTGTTAAGTGATCCTTCCACTCCAGATGCACCACTGGGTTGCTTCTGACCCAAGCAAAGAAGTAGGAAATAACATGGATACACAGTATATATAAATCCTACTCCCAAAGTCCTCCTTGCATGGAAGTTGCCCATGTCTTTATACACTGAGCACAAATATCTGAAGAATTGCTTATAAGCACATTCACCCAGATATGCTTACGGTGCTTGCTTGATTGGGAAGCTCTGCCATGTCAGATCTGCCTATTACTCAAGCACTATCACTATCATGGGTAAATGTAGGAAATTTTCCAAACTTTTATACGTTAAAATCTGAGTATCTTCTATCTAGAGGAGGATGTTTGGGGCAGGATGTAACTTATATCTTTACTTGCACACTCTGCTTAAAGCTCTATAACAGGGATTCCCAACCTATGGCCTGTGGGCTGGCCCCAGCCTAAGGCAACATTTCATGTGGCCCACAGCTGCCCTCACCACTCCCAGAAGTGGAAGTGGTGGAGGGGGCATGTCCAAGATGGCGAGAGTGTAACAGCTTGTTTCGTTCACTCCCTCGGCTAAAAAGGAGGATTAATGAGATCAGTAATGAATGAGCATTTTTAGGGACGAAAACAGAGAGAGGAAATTAAAGAGAAAATGAACAACTGAAGTGGAGGATTGAGAGTTGGGGTAGCATGGGGGAAAAAAGCCTCAGAGCCTCTGGGCTCCCATGCTGCCGTGCCGCCGCAGTTGAAACTAATATTGGTAACTATTGCAAAAAGGGGAAACGGACGGCAAAGCAGAGCACAGAAGGGAGCGGAGATTGTGAGAACAGCAGACTGATCAGGTACCGGAGTCTTGGATCAGTGGGTGAGTGACTGGGGCATCAGGGGCAATTGTGTGGAGTGGGCGGCATAGAGAAGAAAATAAAAGAGGCAGTTGGAAGTTTGGAGGGAGTAATGGGAGTGGTTTAGAGGGAAGAAGAAATGAAAGTTAGCAGGGGGAGGAAGACAGAGGTGTTGTGGCTGGAAGAGAAAGTGGCTGGAAGTGAAGAAAGTTAAGAAAGTGGAAAAAAGTTGAAGAGGGTTTGAGTACGGATAGATTGTTGACGTGTGAGGTGGTGAAAGAAGAAAAGTACCGCTGCTGAAGAAGGAAGACTCAAGTATGGATTAATTTTTGCTTTTTTCTCTTTTTTCTCCCCCTCTGCTACCTATATTTGGAATACAATTTTTTTGCTTTTCATCGAAATCCGTGGATATAATATATATATATATATCTATTTTAATTTTTGTCCCACATATATATTGTTTTTTTCCTTCACCCTCACCTCCTGTTCCATTCCCCTTTGAGTTGTTACAGAAGAGACTGTGAGAAACGTTCTCCCCTTTTTTCTTTTCACCTCATCCCTGTTTATCCCCTCGCTCCCCCACCCCCCTTCTTTTTTGTTTCACTTCCCTTTCCTCTCCCTTTGAATTTTTTTTCCTCCTTTACGGATAGAATCACTTTTATTTGAGCTAAACTTGACATTATTGGGACATTGAACTGGGAACATTAATTGATTAATAGGGATAATTAAGACTTTGATTTACGCATAAAATTGAATCAATTTGAACATTAAATAAATTTGAAGTTGGACAATTAACTGACTATATTGAATACAGGCTGAGTTTTGTTTTGGATTGATTGATATATCATGGGACATTTGGAATTTAATTTTGCATTAAAATACATTTAATTTGACTTGAACTTTGATCAGAGAATTAATAGGTCACACTATCTGGATTTAAACTGGACATTAACTAGACTTTGGACATTGGGTACTGATAAAAAATATTAGTAATTAATTGACTACATTAACAAGATATAACACTTAATCAAAAATAAAATTCAATTTATATCAATGAGATTTTGGAAATTAATTTTGGGTTAAAAGAATTTGAATAATTAATAAAAAAATTTATCATTAATTGGTCACAAAGTTGATATATTATAAAATAATTGTTTGATTATATAGATTATTGGGATTGTTTTTGGAATTAATAGTATAGATGTTCAAAGAAATAGTGATAAATATGGAGAAGGAGAGGGAAGAGAGTGTGAAACCTAAGAAGATTATGACAAGGAGGGAGAAGGGGAAGGAGAGGGAGAAGGAGGAGGAGAGAGGGGGAGGGGGAAAGAGGGAGGGACACAGAGGGACAAGAAAATGCCTTCTGAGTCACCAATTCAGATGGATGAATATCAAATTATGATAGAATTAGGGAAGTTAATGAAAAGGTTAAATAAAATTGAAGATGCACGAATTCAGGATAGGAAAGAATTTTACAGTGTATACAAGATAGTCAAAATAAAGTCACAGGGAAACTCACAGATTTTGCAAAACAGGTTAATGCTAATTTTCAAAAATATGAAAAAAGTGTGTTGAGTATGAAAACAGATATGGATTTGATGCAGCAGGACATGAAAAGATTGCATGAGGAAGAGAAGGAGGTAAAATCCAAGCTGGAGACACAAGAGACAAGGATGGACATGGTGGAAGAACAAATGAGGAGAATTAACATTGTCATTAGAAAAATGGAGGAGAAAACGCCAGATCAGTTGAAATTAAGAATTGTGGATTGGTTTAACAATTTAAAAATGGAAAGTGATTTTGTAACAGATGACATTGCAAGTGTATATTGACTGGGATTAAGAAAGGGGAGGAATGTTCATAGAAATGTACTGGTTAAATTTGCTAACTTGAGGGACAAATCGAAAGTGATGACTTTCATAAAACAAAATTGATCTGGCACTTTGAAAATTGATGGAAATGATGTAGAAATCTATAACAACATTGTGGTTGATGAAATAATTTGGAGATTCAAAATGAAACCTGTGACAAAGATTCTGAGAGAATTTGGGATTACATACAATTGGAAATTTCCCCAGCAGTTAAAAAAATTTTTGCAAAGAAAATGCACACAATCAACTCAAAACTGGATTGGATGGAATATTTGCACATGATCGGGTTGATTAAGGATGGATCTGAGGAGTGGTTAAAATTAAGACAGGAATTGGTGGAGTCACAGGGGATGGGTGGGGAGGGAGAGGGAGGAGGAGTATATGTTGGAAGCACTGGGTAGGGAGAGTGAAATTGGGATAACGGAAGCTAGAGTTAGGGTTAGGGTTAGAGTTCAGGTTAAGGTAGGGGTTTGCACAACAAGTACAAACCAACTTGGCTGAAGTTGATGAGATGAAGCAGATAAATCAGCAGTTGGTTCAACGTGTGAATACTGTGGAGCAACAAAATTTGGTTGCTCAATATCATGAAATGGAATTTGCTATTAGAGTTCGTGGGTGGAAAGAGACCAAGGATGAAGACTTGAAGAAGATTTGTGCTCAGGCATTGGCAGAGCATATGGGTGTGCAACCAGAGCATTTTTTTATGATATTGAAAAAATATATAGAGTTAATTCCTGGATTGCTAGACAAAAGAACCTGCCAAGAGATGTTGTGATATATTTTGCTAGAAGAAATACACGGAATGAATTAATACAAGCCTGTTTTAATCAAAGGCTTCAAATATTGGGTCAAGACATAATAGTTATGAAAGAAGTCCCACCTAAAATGTTGAGGCAGAGAAGGGAATATGTTTTTTTTTTGACGGATGAGCTTAAAAAGCGTGAATGCCAATATAGATGGGATGTGCCAACCGGCCTTGTTGTGATGTTCTCTGGAAGAAGATACCGTTTAAATACAGTTGCTAAGGCAAAAGAATTTTATGACAATGTTCTACAAGCAGAGGATTTGGGGAAGGAAGAACCGAAGGGCCAAAGAGTTACACGTGCATTGGTGAAAAAGAAAGAGCAACAAGAGCAGGAGCAACAGCAGGCTGATCCCCAGACAAGTAAGCAACAAGAGCAGCAATTGCAACAATGTACAGAGGCTGTGGGAGGAGCGAGACCTAGGAAAAAAAAATTAGGTTTCCAGGAAGTGTTCCATAAGCTTCAGGGCAAAACTGATGGCAATTAAATTTTTGACGTGGAATGTAAATGGTCTCAACTCACCTCAAAAGAGACGGAAGGTTTTTCACTATTTGAAACAATATAAAAATGACGTTATATGTCTTCAAGAAACGCATATAAAAGCGACTGATCAGAAGTATTTGGTTAACCGTAAATTGGGATCCTGCTTTGTGGCTTCAGCGATGGAGAAGAAAAATGGCCTGGCTATTTATGTTCGGAAAGATATGAAAGTTAATCTTATAGAGACGGACACACAGGGTCGGTATCTTTTTTTGGAATTAAACTTACAAGATGAAAAAATTCTTTTAGTTGGGTTGTATGCACCAAATCAACAGCAATCGAACTTTTATAGTAATCTACACAGAAGGATTGCGCAATTGGATTACAAATCATATATTTTTGGGGGGGACTGGAATGGGGTTACAGATGCACAAATTGACAAAAAGGGACTAACAGCTACTACAGCAAGTCGTGCTCAACTTCCTTTGTCTTTTTTTAAGTTGAAGGATGAATTGGAACTAGTGGACATATGGCGGGCTCGGAATGTGGGAGAAAGAGATTTTACTTTCTTTTCGGACAGACATCAGTCGTTCTCCAGGATTGACTTTATTTTAATTACTAATGATTTGTTTTCTAGGGTAAAGAGAGTAAAGATTTGTCCCAGGACTTTATCAGATCACAGTCCTGTTTGGATGGAAATGGAGCATCGTATTCAGGAATGGAGATCATGGAGGATCAATGAGAATTTATTTAGATATGAAGAAAATGTGGAAGAATGTAAAAAACAATTGAGGGAGTTTTTTGTTATGAATATGAATAAGGGTACTTCAATAGATGTGGTTTGGGATGCTAGCAAAGCATATATGAGGGGGACATTAATTTATTTAAATAATAAGATTAAACGACAGCGGGAACAGAAGAGGCAGGCTCTAGAGCAGGAAATAAAAAATAAAGAAAAACTACTTATTTCTAATCCTGGGGATAAGGTGATACAGGCAGCTATAAAGTTATTGAAAGGATAATTTACAAAGCTCTTGTCAGAGCAGGTAGCTATGAAATTGAGATATATTAAACACAATACATTTTGCAATGCTAATAAACCTGGCAGGAGGTTAGCTTACCTCTTAAGAAAGAGGAGGAAACAGAGTATTATAGAAAAAGTTCAATATAATGGTAGGGAGGTATATATACAGAAGATTATTCATAAGGTGTTTACAGAATTCTATAACAATCTGTAAGCCAAGGAGGATATTCAAATAGGTGATATTGATAAATATCTGCAAGGGCTGAATATTCCTCTAGTAAATCAAGAGTAAAGAGAGGGACTGAATCAACTGATAACGACAGAAGAAATAATGCTAGCTATAAAACAGTTAAAAGTAGGGAAAGCACCAGGAACAGATGGCTTGACAGCCGTATATTACAAAACATTGCAGTCAGAAATGGTGGAACCTTTAAAAGAATTATTCAGAACAGTACAAATTGAAGGGAACATTCCAGCGTCATGGAAAACTGCTTTTATAACTTTGATTCCTAAGGAGGAGCAGGATGTTAGCCAGCCCAAAAACTACAGACCAATCTCTTTGTTAAATACAGATTATAAGATTTTTGCAAAAGTTATGGCAAATAGATTGATGCCGGTGATCCAGCAACTTATTCATGAAGATCAAACAGGTTTTATAACGGGTTGATATATGAAATATAACACACGGCATGTTATAAATTTAATAGAATATTTAGAAAGGAATACTCAAGTCTCAGCAGCTTTAATATTCTTGGACGCTGAAAAAGCTTTTGATCAAGTTAATTGGAATTTTTTGTTAAAAGTGTTGGCAAAGATGGGTTTTGGAACATATTTCCTACAGGCAATTAAGGCTATATATCAAGAACAAACGGCACAATTGATAATTAATGGTAGCCTTTCAGAGAAATGTAAGATAGAGAAAGGTACTAGACAGGGATGCCTTTTATCTCCTTTACTGTTTATTTTAACACTGGAAGTGTTGCTTGTTAAAATACGTGCGTGCAAGGAGATAAAGGGTATAAGTATAAGGAATTATGAGTATAAACTAAAAGCGTTTGCTGATGATTTGGTTATTACAATTTCACAACTGGATCAATCAATTAAGGAACTTGTAAATATAATTTCAGTTTATGGGAAGATTTCTGGATTTAAAGTTAACAACCAAAAGACAAAAGTGCTTACTCAAAATGTTTCAGGGCAGCAGAAAGAAAATATGCAGAAGATAACAGGTTTCGAAGTGGTTAAAAAAGTTAAATATTTAGGGGTTTACATAGCGAACTCGAATACAAAACTATATAAAAATAATTATGTTCCATTATGGCAGAGGGTAAAAAGAGAGTTGGCAAATTGGGAAAAATTAAGGTTATCACTTCTTGGTAGAATAGCTGCTGTTAAAATGAACATATTACCAAGATTTTTATTTCTGTTTCAAATGATACCAATATTGAAAAACGAGATCAACTTAAATGAATGGCAGAAGGGTCTCAACAAGTTTGTTTGGGCGGGGAAAAAACCGAGGATTAAAATGAAAATTATGCAAGTTGCAAGGGAAAGAGGTGGTCTAACAATGCCTAATTTGAAAATATATTATGATGCAACAGCATTAACTCTGGTTAGTGACTGGGTTAATATGACGGAGAAGGGTAATCTTAATATTGAGGGACATGATTTGATATTTGGATGGCATGCATATCTGGTATATGAGAAAAAGGCAGATACTATTTTTAAGGTTTATATGTTGAGAAGTGCTCTATTAAGGGTGTGGAAGAAGTATAAATATAAACTGAAACAGAAGGTACCGATATGGACAGTGCCTAGACATACGATAGGTAATATTAGTGTTTTGCAGAAGCATGATTCAGTTACTTACAAAGGATTCTTAGATTGTGATGGTGATACATGGCGCCTTAAACCACTTGAAGATTTGAAAAGAGCCGGAATATTGCAGACCTGGTTCCAATATGGGCAGATACAATTCAGATTGTTTTAAATTCTTTATTTATAAATTTTCAGTAAAAAATGAAACAATAAAGAAAAACAAACATACAATACAAAAAACATTTCACAAAAGTACTACACTTGATATACATTGAATACAGAAAATAGAAAGCTATAATATATTTTTCAACTTTTATATCATCTCTCTTCAGTCAATAATTCTAGTACCACTATTATTCAATTCAGATTGAAGGAGGATTTGAAAATAGGAATATCAACAACTGATGAGGAATTGATTGAACAAATTAGGAATCAGGGACAAGCCCATATTAAAAGGGTATATAAGGTTTTATTAGCAATGGACTCGGCCCCTGAATTAGTTAAGGATTGTATGATAAAATGGGCGCAAAATATTCAAGAACCAATAATGTTGGAGACGTGGGAAAAGATATGGGTTAGAAATGTAAAATTTACACAAGCTCAAAACTTGAGGGAAAATTTTTACAAAATGTTTTATAGATGGCATCTAGATCCAAAAAAGTTGTCAATAATGTATCCGAATTTAAAACCTAAATGTTGGAGGTGTGATTGTGAAGATGCTACGTATTATCATATTTGGTGGATGTGTAAGAAGGTTAAAGCATTATGGATAAAAATATGGTGGATAATGCAGAAAAAGATTTTTAAGAGGCGAATTAAGTTTACACCACAGTTATTTCTATTGGGGATCACTTCTGAATGTATAAATGTGGAAACAAAATTGTTACTGAACTTAATAACTGCAACGAGACTACTGATCGCCCAGTATTGGAAAAAGGAAGAATTGTGTACAGTGGGAGAATGGGTACTTAAAGTATCAAATCTGGCAGAGATGGCAAAAATCTCTGCATATTTGAAAGATCAGACAATTGATAAATATTTGTTAGACTGGAGATGCTGGATTGATTTTATACAGGATAGATATAAAACAGACAAGATCCAGTTAGCTTATGAGTATTAAGAATAGTTGAATGATGTGATTGGTACAATGTAAGTTTATTTTGATGTTATTTAGATGATAATGGGATTTGGTATGGATTATACCTTGTGTCCAGTTCTGGGAAGTCGGGGGGGGAGGGGGAGGGGTAATGGGGGAGGGGAGGGAGGGTTATGGGGGGAAAAACAGAGAATGTACACTTTTGGTTAAACTCTTTAAATTAAAAAAAAAGGTAGGGGTGGGGTGGGATAGGGATGGGGTGGGAATCAGTGATGGGATGACAAATTTGTTACCACCACTCCATGACGTCACGACGTCATGGGCGTGGCCAATGTCATGATGTCATGACGTCATGGGCGGAGCTGACGTCATGACGTTGTGGGCGGGGCCTTAAAATAAAAAATAAAATAAAATAAAATAAATACACACACACACCCTCAACCCAACCCACCCACACAAACCCGTAAATAAATTAAATAAATAAATAAAATTAAAATTAAATAAAAATACAACCCCAAACACAAACCCCTCACTTACCCCTGGGAGGGCTCGGCAGGGGCGGACGGCCAGGCCAGGGCAGGCCTCAACTTGCCTGTGGGGGCTTTGCAGCCCCGGGGGAGGTGCCCTCCTCTGAGGGCTGGTGCCGCCTGCCCATGCCGCCGCCAAAGTCATCCCCGCTGCAATCTCCACCACCGCCATTATCGTTGCTGTCGTTGCTGTCGCTGCTGGCGCCGTCATCGCCACTCCCATCAGTGCCACCGCTGCCTGTGTTGCCGTCATCGTCAGCGCTGCCGCCACCACTATCTTGTTCTTGAGGACTGCCGGTGTTGCCGATTTTTTTTAAAATTGGAGCTAAAATGGCTCCGATTTACTGCGCATGCGCAGAAACTCAATCTGCCGCATTGCGCATGCATCAGATTGAGTTTCTAAGCATGCGCAGTAAATCGGAGCCATTTTAGCTCCGATTTTTTAAAAAAATTCTTTCGGTGAGGCGTCCGGAACCGGACACCTCAAAAGTGGACTCCCCTCCCGGAGAACCCTCCGGGATTGTTCTTACCGGTTCCAGGGAACCGTATAGAACTGGGGACATCCCATCACTGGTGGGAATAGGGTTAGGGAAGATTAAGAGACTGAGAGGGAAGACTGGGGGATAGAAAGGAGGGATGGGTGAATGGGGTAGTGAGATAGGTTAAACGAGATTAAAGCGGGTGGAGTGAAGTATATGGATAGTCGCACATCTTGCATGTCTCCCCACCTTCTTTGGAGGACAGAGGCGACCTTTTGGGAGGAAGTTGTAAGGAGGAGGAGAGGATAGTTTTTCTTTTTGCTTTATACATGTTTAATTGTAGGGTAGAAGGGTTTAATTGTATGCACGTCCTTGGAAGGTCACGGGGAAATCAACAAAAAAGGTAAGATATAAATATGAGGTATATTAAGATCTTGACATGGAACGTGAAAGGTGCTGGCAGCCAAGTGAAGAGGAGGAGACTTGAATTAGCTATTAGGAAGGATAGACCAGACGTAATTTTTATATAGGAAACACATCAAAAATCAGAGGATACAAATAAGTTATCTCTAAGTTGGATACAAATTTACGAAAAATCTTATGGCACGTCAAAGGCAAGAGGGGTGGCAATCTTGATTTCAAATAGATTAGGTTTTACAATGACTAAGAGCATCTCTGACCCAGAAGGTAGATATTTGATATTAAAAGGAAAGGTAAATGATGAAGAAATAACTTTTGTAAAGTTATTTTGTATGCCCCAAATGAACAGCAGGAAAAATTCTAGAACAAAGTTTACCATTTAACAGAGAAAGAGAAAACAACAAAAATGATTGTAGTAGGCGATTTTAATTTGATAAGATCTAGCATAGATTGTACAAATGTGACAAAAAACTGAATGGGAACAAAATTAGAAATTATTGATAAATTGATTAAATTATTAGGTTTGAAGGATTCTTGGCGGGAACTAAAAGGGTCAGAAAGAACCTATACTTATTTCTCACAAGTCTATAACTCATACTCCAGGATAGATTATATATTTGTTTCAGACAACATGGTCTGGAATTTAGAAAATATGGAGGTTGGGATTTTTAAAGAATCGGACCACGCAAAAGTGTTGTTGGAATTAAAATTGGAGGAATTTAAGCAGGAAAGATATAACTGGATATATGATTTAAGGCTGTTTAAAGAACTAAAAAATAAAGAACAAATAATGAAAAATTGGGAAGCGTATTGGCAATGGGAGGTAAAATACAGGGGAGGTAAAGTCTGGAGTGGTCTGGGATACATGTTTTATCAAACACTATATTCAAAAAAGGAAATAGATGTAGGGAAATTAAAGGAATATTTAGAACAATTATCTAGAGTTAAAGTATAGGCAGAACATAGAGATAGAATGGAAGAACGGGTGATAGAGAAAGAAATTAAGGAGGTCATAAGAAAATTAAAAGGGGGTAATTCCCAAGGAGAAGATGGATTACCAGCAGAATTTTATAAAGAATTCAATGTAATTGTGATACCTAGGCTCCTGAAGCTGTTCAATTATATTATGGATAGAGGGGAAATGCCAACTTCATGGTACAGATCTATGATTGCTTTGATTCCTAAGCCAGGCAAGGACATAGAAAAGATTGATGCTTATAGACCAATCTCATTAATAAATCAAGATGCCAAGATCATTACAGCAATAATTACAAATAGGTTAAATAGTTTTATGATTTCTTATATAAATAAAGACCAAGTGGGGTTCCTGAGAGGAAGATATATGTCAGACTTAATAAGAAGAGTTGTAGATTTAATGGATACAGCAGAGCAAAATGAAATTAGGATTGGGCTACTTTCTTTAGATATTTTCAATGCCTTTGATTCACTCCAATGGATTACAATTAATGAGATAATAAAAAAAAATACGGTTTTGGGGAAAAATTTAGGAAGATTATTGAACAATTGTATCAACAAGGACTCGCCAAAGTAAAAGTAAATGGAATATATACAGAAAATGTGAATCTTAAAGAAGGAACCCAACACGGATGTCCATTATCACCAATTTTATTCATTATGGCAATGGAATTGTTGATGAATGCCATAAGGGAAGACAGGAATATAGAGGGGGTAGAAGCAAATAAAATTTGTTTATATGCGGATGACACTTTAATAATAATGAAAAAACCCCAAAAAAACAATCGAGAAAGTACAATTACATCTTAAGGAATTTGGAGAAATGACAGGATTAAAAATAAATTGGGATAAATCAGAAATGATAGTTAGTAACATTAATAGAGAAGAATGGAAGGAAATTAAGGAGAAATATAATATTCAGGTGAAAGATAGTTTGAAATATTTGGGAATAAATATATCAAATAAGTATGATGACTTGAAAAAGTTAAATTATGTGAAACAAAAGAAGGAAATGAAAGAGAAAATATCACAATATTTAAAAAAAAATATCTTGGTGCGGTAGAATTGCATTATGTAAAATGAAAATACTACCGAGAATCAATTTCTTGTTTGATGCATTACCGATTCAGCTTAAAGAAAAGGATATTACTGAGTTGCAGAATATGTTAAATAGTTATTGCAATGGAGGAAAAAGACCGAGGATTGTAAAGAAATTGTGGTATTTGTCTCAGAAAGAAGGTGGATTAGGATTACCAAATTTAAAAAATTATTACAGAGTCTTTCAGTTAAAAAACATGGTGAACATTTTAATGAAAGAGGAAATGATTGGGGGAAAAATGAAATGAAAGAATTGGAACAAGTTGTAAAGCTATTTTTTAAGATAAAGATGTAATTAAAACAGGTGTAAAGAATAAATTGATAATGACACTGTTAGAAACATGGAAGAAATTAAAAAATCAATTGGCCCCAGACATATCTCCAATTACGGAAATAGAAGACTTAAATAGATTTCCAGTGAAGACAGATAGAAACGTGCGAGATGTTTTACATAGAAATGATGCATTCCTGTTGAAAGATTGGATCCGAAAATGTAAAGATAAAGATGAGAAATTGGAAATATATAGACAAATGAAATTGAATTGGTCTCAAATTATAAGGTTGAATAAATGGAATAATAAATACTTGATGGGAAATACCTTGACAAGGAATAAGACTGAATTTGAAGAATTGGTATCAAAAATAAGAAAATATGAAATTAGTATTAAGGGTTTAGTTAGCAAAATATATAAGATATTAAATCATGATGCTGGACCACAAAAAGAATGAAAGACAATCTGGGAACAAGATTTAAATATTTCAATTTCTGATGTGACTTGGAATAATAAATGGAAGAGAAGGATCATGAAAACAATGTCGGTGAGGGTTAAAGAACATAATTATAAAATGTTATGGAGGTGGTACCTGACTCCAGTTCGGCTTAATCAGATAGATAGTTCAAAAACAAAAATGTGTTGGAGATGTAAAACAGAAATGGGAACTTATGAACATATGTGGTGGTGATGTAAAGTACTCAGAGTTTGTTTGTTTGGGGTTTTTTTGGTTGAAAATAGAAAAAGAAATATCAGGAATAATGGAAATGAGCTTTACACTGGAGTCGGGTACTGCCTTATTGACAGAAATTGATAATATGAAATTGGATAAATGTAAAACTGAATTATTGTCTATAATATTGACTGTAGCAAGACAGTGCATTGCAAGAAATTGGAAGAGTGATTCTTTAGTAAAAATATAAGATTGGTATAAAGAAATGTGGCAGTTAGCATTAAATGATAAGTTAACATGGGAATTGAATCACAAAAAAAGGTTTAATGAAAGAATAATTTTGGGAAAATATGGAGACCTTTTCTAAATTATACATTGAGTAAGGGTAAAGGTGGTATGTCAGCACCAGATCAACTGAGTTTCTGGGAATAATACGAGAAAAGAAAAATGAACCGTGATCACCAATGCAATGTAAATACCACTAGGGTGTTATTATTTTTATTATAATGTATTGTTCTTTGTTTGTTCATTGTAGTTTATGAAGAGAGACAATAGAATAGTATGTAAAACATAATATTATGGAAAGTATAACATGAAAACGAGTTAAGAATAATTGTATTTCACACTTAGTATGATGTTTGGTTAAGATTTAATTTTGTTATTGTTTACTATGTTGCAACTGATTCCGGTTACTATGTATTATGTATGTTGAATATTTTTTTTATTGCTTAATAATAATAATAATAATAATAATAATAATAATAATAATAATAATAATAATAATAATAATAATAATAATAATAATAATAATAATAATAATAAAAGAAGTGGAAGTGGATGTGTTTATATCAGTCAGAAAAATGCCTGCACATGTGCAAACACACCCATGGCTGTCGTAAACGTGGAAGTGGGTGCATCCACAGCTGTCATAAATGTGCCTGCTTCCACTCCTGATATTTTAGGTTATAACACCTGAATAGTATTTAAGAGAGAACAATATTAGCAGAACAAATTTGGAGTTGGTTGTCTGTATGTTCCATTCCCATGGCATTTCATATCAGTCCAGCGAAAGGATATTGAACAAGAAATAAAATGAAATAAATGTAAAACCAAAAAAGAACAAAAACATTATGGCACCTTAAAGACTTACTGCCATATTTTAACATGAACTTTTGTGGATTAAGTCTACTTCCACCATGGTTTCCTTCTCTGAGGAAGTGGATTCAGTGTACAAAAGCTCACATTATTTATTTATTTAGACTTGTATGCCGCTCTACTCACTAAAAACTGACTCAGAGCGGCTCACAGCATTCACAATTAACAATATTACAGTGCAAACCAAAATACACTAGCATATAATATAACAAAACAATTAAATACAGTAAATACTATACAGATCAATACACAGACAATATTATAGTGTAATCAAAATACAATAAATAAATATTATCACAGCACAATCCTCAATATACAATAAACAATACAACAGTGTACAATAAACAATACAGGAAAGATCAAACAACAAGTAAACCCTATCAATTCCAAATACGGCTGTAATGAAAATAAAATATAAAAATATTAAATTAAAATTAAAATGTAGGAATTCATCTTTCAGCTACCCCTATGTTTTTCACTGTTTTATTTTTACTTTTGTTTTGGTTCATGTCTGATATGTCTGCACAGACTAACACAGCTACCATTCTGAAAACTACAGTTGAAGGATGTCTTTGCCAAAAGAAAAAGGAAGTCATGATGAAAAGGTTGAAATGGGGCAGCATATGGCCTTAGTATGAAAGAGATACTCCTTCCAAAGGCAGTTTCTGGTCTTCAAACAAGTGCACCAGTGATGACATCATTTGCACATTCTTCAGAGGCTAAAGTAGCCAAATGCATTGGATAAATCAAAATTATTATAAGAACTTCAGTTGAGGAGCATATGTGGAACTTGGAACTTCACTGAACGTTCCAGGCAAAACTGGGTGAGAGATTATGTACCACAAACAAGTTAAGAGATGGCATTCAATGCATTTTGGATTGACAGGTAGAATCATCATAGACTGTATTTCTTTAAGTTTAAGGTCCATTTATATTTAAGCACTGATGTTCATTTCTACTAGAGGAGATTTTTCTGATTCCTTAATATTGACTCTGTAAGGAACATTTTTTACTTTTTAATAAAACCAGACATGGAGGTATTTGTACACCTCAAACAGAGGAAAAGAATGAACACACGATAGAGTTGGGTTCCTCCACTTAATGACTAGCACTATATTCACGACCTCATTTTGGTTTTGTTCCCACTGTGTGTCTGAATGCCACCGACGAGAAGGAATTAATTTTATTGAGGGCAACGCAATGACTCAAATGGAAAGAAAAGGAACCTTGCTCAGTTGGGTGGAAACATCTTGGCAGACAGCACAGCAGCCGGTCAGATTCAAAACACTTTACATCTCCTGCACTGTGGAAGAGGCCCAGGGAAAGGGGGCGGGATTTGAATCCCAATAAGTTGTAAAGCAACTTATTTCAAGACCTCTCCCAAACAATAGAGGCATGCTGCAATCTCTTCTTTGGCTTTTTGGCTCAGCCTTCTTCTTTGTACCTAAATGCACTAAATCTGTTCATGAAACTCACCCCCAATCATCCCCACTCCACCGCCGTGCACTTCAACAAAACCCCCAATAAGAAGCTAATTGTCATATAGTCAATCGGGGAAGAAGAAAGGGTGTTCAGAATAATGTTATGGTCATGGAAAACTCTTTTGCATTGTTACCATCTGGTGCGCTGCAGCTCCAAATAACAGAATAATGGAGTGCCAAACAACTCCTTTCTGGGTACAGAGAATAGTTTTCTCACCCTGGTTTGTATTCCTCACAGCAGAGTTGCCCCATCATTTCACACCGCATCTGCACATTTCTTTGACGGGGTGCTGTGTGACCAATAAGTTAGCACACTTAATTAAGCCCACATAATTCTCCTCAAATGAACAGAAGATATTGTAGGCTGGCCAAGAAAGAGAAAGGGCTTGCAAATGAGACTTTAGTGACTTTGCTTTGTACAGAATGATTGAAATGAATGGACATCCCATGCCACCATAGTTTTCTACTATGGAGAGGGAAGCTGTGAAAGAATTAGGCAGCTCAACAGCTGTTTATAATCCAAGGAAGGCCTGCTTTCAGCCTGGCCTGCTCCTTGGGGTTACGGAGGCCCCATTGTGGCCTGATCTTGCTTTTCAGAAAGTGTTACAATTCATTCGGTTAGATTTCTAAGGTGCTCCATTTTCAAGGCATCATTAAAAGGCCTTTAAGAAACTGGAGAATTGACTAGATGGTCTTTGTTCATGTTTTATAGTATGTTTAAGTCGCTTCTTCTGATGCATGTGAGGAGATTTTAATAGCAGAACTTCCAATGTTTGTCAGATAAAATTAGATACATTTATTTTAGCTTGTAACAAAACAATGGTTCCATATGGAAAGCTAGACATAGAGTGTGAACATGAAACTTCTGGGGGGTCCAGTAGCTGGCACATCTCATAAGAAAGCCTTGGAAACTCTACCTTCTTAATGGCTTTCTTTCTGGCTTTCAGAGAGTAAATTACATTGATGCTTATTTTTCAGTTTTCCAAACCTAAGCCAGTAATGCTACAGTTATCAAGGTGTCTAACTATCATATAGTTAGCAAGACAGCCAATGTTCGAAAAGTCAAATTAATTCATTTGGGAATAGGCTCCAGGATTTGTGTTATTTAAAAAAATCCAATTAATGTTCTTAAAAGTATTTTTGGTTCAACAAACATTATCTTTTACTGGGATGGTGGAGGACAGGAGTGCCTGGCGGACGGTGGTCCATGGGGTCGCAGAGGGTCGGAATCGACTGTGCGACTGAACAACAACAAAAAAGGTGAGGGCTGAATCTGAATGGGAGACAACTGGGCTCTGCAGGTTAAAGCGGAAAAATATTTGTAAAGGGAATTTTCAGTAGTTATGACTACATGCCATTCTATTGCTTTCAGTAGGGTTTAGGCAACACTAACATCTGCTTCACTGTGCCTCTAGTTTACCCAACTGATATGGATTATGGAAAAAAAGTAATATAGCTGTTAAAATGTGAAAATTAATTTGTTGTCTCTGATAATGGAGACACACATATACCAAAAAAAAAAAACCAACCCAAAAAAACCCCTAGAGGCAGGCACAATCCACAGTAAGATCATTACTACTGTCTTAATTGTTCAAAGAAGGATGAAGACTCTGAATAAAGACTTCGAGTCTTCTCAAAACTTAGAATGTAATTGCATACAGTATTTCAGTGGCAGAGGTTCTGGCCCTTGAGAGCTGGTTGCAACAATATATTGCTTGTGAAGGGTGACAGGACAAATATGTATTGTATTGAATGAGTATACCAATGTATTGTATACAATATATTGTAGCCTTTAACTTTGCTATCTCAGCTGTTGTTACTAATTACCATGAGTTAGCAAACCTACTGTATATAATATGAGGTTTTTGGAGCCTACACCTGGAGGAGTTTTGAGAAGGAGTCAGAGAGTTGTCAAGGAGAATTTTAAATTTTAACAGTTTTAAGGTTTTTATGTGGAAGCTTCCACTTCCTAACTCTGGGCTCTACCTGCACAGAGAAAGATAAGACTAACCTCCTCTGGCCGGGAGAAGGAATGGACTTCAGCTGTAGGAGGTGGCAGGCTGATAAAATCTGCATGTCTCCTTTACCAGACTTACATCCAATGTCCCCCGGATAGTTATGTAGTGTATTGATAGTTATGAGGCACTTTTAGTCATTGTGTATTGATTTATTGTGTATCGATCTATTATGATATTGATATTTTAATGTTATGTGATATTGATATTGATTATTCATGATTTATTGACATGTTGTGTTTATGAACTTGTAATTTTACATGTGTTGTGAACTGCCCTGAGTCAGTCCTACCGAGTAGGGCAGTACAGAAATCGAAACATCATCATCATCATCATAGATAATTGCTGTATACTGGAAAGAGGTTTGCTGAAGTCTTGCACCAGGCTTGAAGGAAAGTCCGAATGTTTTGGGAACACTGCCAAAAATCTTCAAGGGAAGCAAGAGGAGAACTGTTGCAGATAAACCTTGTTGCTGGAGTGTTGTCAGATAAGGTATTGCTGGTGAACTCTGCCAGTTACACTCTGCATATGCTCTTGCTGCTAAAGATTTAGACTGTTTATCTTGGGCTATTTGTTAGCTGAGTCTCTAAGCCTAGAGACAAATGTTGCAACCTGTAAATAGTTTTTGTAACCAGAGTTTCTGACCTTGAAAGTAAAGCACTTGTTTTTGATCCATCAAGTGACTGTTTGTGTGAGCAGTTTGTTGGCACATTATTCTTCTGCTGTTGCTAAAGCCAAAAGGCTCTCTGCTAGAACTGTAACATATTCACATTATTATTATTATTATATTTGGGTTTCTATACCGCCCTACTTGGCAGAGCCAACTCAGGGCGGTTTACACACATGTATAGTTACAGTCACAACATATCAATAAATCAATAGTCAATATCCAACGAAAATAGTCAATAAATAGTCAGTATCAGTATCACAGAACATCAGCACATAAACATCATTACAGTAAAAACAATTCAATAAACAGTAACAAAAAGTTCAATAAACATCAATAACAGCAGTAGTTAAAAAAATTCCATACAAAGAAACAAAACTAGGCAAGCACCACGACAAGTAATGAGCCTCTCTGTCCACCGCACAGCGTCTCTTAAAGCCCCAGCAGGGCGGGAATTCTGGGGGCAGATGGAACAAGTCCCAAGGCTGAACGTTCACGGAACGACCAAGGAAGCGTTCACGGGAGAGGGCGGAGACGTCCATGGCTGCCTGCCGCCCGAGTCCTGCAGCTGTTGCTCCCTCGCGTCCAGCTGGCCGTTCTAACTAACCCAATTAGTTATCAATATTTATCAGAGGGCCACATGGCAGTGTTGAACGTGGTAGAAGCCAAAAGTGGGCACAGTCTGGGATCCTCCACAACACCTGCCCCCACCCACTCATCCACACACACATGACCCAGGGGCTGGGTCATGCTCTCTCAGACAGCTTTGGGGTCCAGACAGCCATTTTGCCCTTCCTCCACCACATGGCACTTCCTCATGTAGTGGAAGTGGTTGTGGGCCACATGAAATGGCTCAGTGGGCCACATCCAGTCCACAGGCTGCTGCAGGTTGACAATCCCTGAGCTAAAGGCTCAGGTAATTGTTCTTCCTCTAGATATTCTGGTGGGTTGAAAATTTCAGGACAAACAATGATGGAGGGAGAGAATGTTTGCTTTTATGTTATGTGAAATATGTTATTGCCTAGGGATGTTACTGCCTAGGTGTCCAACATCATCTATTCCAAACTTATGCCAGGGCTAGTTGCCTCAGCACCCAAGGCTTTGCATGTGTATTACCTGCATGCTTGCTTAGGAAGTAGTGAAAGAAATCCACATGTATCAGTCTATCAATGGCACACATATATATACAGGTACTGTATTTTGAAATTGTTATGGTGACCTACATTCTGTGACAACACAAATATCTACAGACATATAAACAAAGGTCCATCTTCTCCTTCTTTAGCCTTCAAATCTCAAGGAATGGGAAATTCTGATGTGGAATATTGGAAAAGCAGGGTGAAAAGACCAGATCCATCCATGGTCCTTTAGATACTACCTAGAAACATTTCTTAAAAGACAACTTGTAGATTGTTTTTTGCATTTTTATTTTACTTGTTTTAAAAGAAAAGGGTTGTGCTCTTGAGATGCCCCAATGAAATATTGGTGAACACATGGAAAGAAAATATCCCAAATGTGTTCCAAAGGTTAGCTCATAGACACCACTTGCCCCTCATTTGTTTATCTAAATGCTGACAAATTGCCACATTATAACAACATAACTTTGGTCCTGAACTTCATTTGCATGGTCTACCCCTCTGTCAATGAGTTGATAAGGAGTTTAAGCATAAAGCCTTCATTCAATGCCACAAAGGTGCCTGGCAGTGATGAATACCAAAGAGGAGAAGTAGGTGTTCTTATTGGAGAATATCCCATTGTGCAATCTCATGCTTTCTCCATCCCTTTTATCTCTCCTTCTGCTCATTTTCAGTCTTTCCACGTAAAGCTGTCACTGCTACTTTCCTTTGTGAACTTCCCTTTTCTTTCTTTGGTTTCAGCGGGAGAAACAGACTACAAAAGAGATGGAAGAGTGAGTGAATGGATGGCATTAATGATTTTATGGTACCCACTGTGTCATCTTGCCTTCCTCAACACTAAGACCAGCTTTTATTTTTGTGAGTTATGAAACCTTATGGCCTTGATAAATATCACTGACCATAAGAAGCTTTATTCCTAGATAGATTCAAATTCATCTCTATTCTCCTATGCTTTTCTTGATATAAGAATCTACCAGTGTTGGGAACTCTTGAAACAACAGATACTGAAGCAAGACTTATCTGGTTGTGCTCAAGGCAGCATGGGGAGCTCCACAAGGTCTTCAGCATGGTACCAGGGAGTTTGGAAGACCTGCCTACCAGGGAAGACCAGGGAACTGGGGAGGGATTTGGGCAGACAGACTAGAATGAAGCAGATTTACTCTGGACCACCTTCTCAACAAATCAGAAGATGCACCAGCCTGCAGCATTGATTCTTCCCTTTTCTCTTCTCTCCTTCTCCCTTCCCCTTGCCATGGTAATTTCACATATCAAAATTGGGTGGAATAGCTAATACCTTGGGGGGGGGGGATTTAAAATCTAGATAGGCTTGGGTATTGTGCTGGAAAAAAAAACAGAATAAAATTTGACAAGGATAAATGCAAAGTGTTTTGCTCCCTGGGGAGCAAAGATACAGTTGCAAGATGAGAAATACTTGGCTCAGTAATGCTATGAGCAAGAAAGATCTTGGTATTGTTGTAGATCACAAGCTGAATATGAGTCTATAGTGTGATATAACTGCAAGAAAAAAAGCAAATGTTATTTTAGGCTGCTTTAACAGAAGAATAATCTCTGTACTAGTCCCTCTCTCTAATTATGCACTAGTTAGGCCTCATCTAGAGCACTGTGTCCAGTTCCGGACACCACACTTTAAGATGGATGTCAACAAACTGGAACAGTTTCTGATGAGGGCAATAGGGATGATCAGGGGACTGGAAACAAAATCTTATGAAGAAAGACTGAAGGAATTAGACAAGTTTAGCCTTGAGAAAAGGAGACTGAGAAGGGATATTATAGCACTTTTCAAATACTTGAATGATAGTCATGAAAAGGAGGGATAGGAACTGTTCTCAATCATCCCAGAATGCAGAATATGTAATACAGTAATGAGCTCAAGTGATAGGAAGCCAGATATAGACTGAAAAATGGGAAAATGTCTTAACTGTTACAGCAGTATGACAATGGAACAAATAACTGGGGTGGTCCTCATGGCTGAAGATCTTGAGAGACTGGTGTGGTATGTCCTTGGAAGAACTGTTTCAAGGAGTTAAGAATAGGAAGACTATCGCTATGATGATAGCCTATATCTAGAATGGATATGGCACCTGAAGAAAGAGGAGGCCAGATATAGACTGAAAAATGGGGAGAAATGTCTTAACACAGCACTATGACAGTAGAACTAATTACTGGGGAGGCAGTGAGTGCTCCAACATTGGAGACCTTCTAGAGAAAATTGGACAACTATCTGTCATATCTGCTTTGATTTAGATTTCTGTGTTGAGTAGAGAATTGGACTCAATGGGCCCTTCTAACTCAATTAATCTATGATTGTATATTTATTTAAACTACTGTAGACCTTTGAATTAGAAGGGATTTGGTATCTCACAACTAAAATAGGCCCATTTAAATCAGTTGAGCTTATGGAGGAGCTGATTCATCAAATCCCTTCTGATTCAATAGCCTATAGTCATTGTGTTTTACTATACTAAGCCACAGGATGTCAGCTAGGGAGAATTCTTCACAAAATAATAAATGCATACTTTCTAATATCATTCTTTTTTTATTATTATTTAAAGAGTTTTACAGAGAGTATACATTTTCTATTTCCCCCATAGCCCCTCCCTCCCCTCCCCTCCCCCCATTACCCCTCCCCCTTCCCCTCGACTTCCCAGAACTGGACACAAGGTATAATCCATACCAAATCCCATTAGCATCTAAGAAACACCAAAATAAACAAACATTATACCAATCACATCATTCAAATATTCTTAATACTCATAAGCTAACTGGATCTTATCTTTTTATATCTATCCTGTATAAAATCAATCCAGCATCTCCAATCTAACAAATATTTATCAATTGTCTGATATTTCAAATATGCAGAGACTTTTGCCATCTCTGCCAGATTTGTTACTTTAAGCACCCATTCCTCCACTGTACACAATTCTTCCTTTTCCCAATACAGTATTACCTCCAATAACGTTTACCTCGGATAACGCTAAAATCGCATAACGTTAAGCAATCTGGGAAGGAGAATTGGATCGAATAACGTTAAGGTCCTATGGGATGGATCGGATAACAACGGCTAAAGCCTGTGCGGTTACAATGTATCTCTATGGAGCTTTAACGTTATCCGATCCATCCCATAGGATTTTAACATGCATCAGATAACACTAAAAATCGGATAACACCAAGACTTGTGGAACCAAGTCTTAGTGTTATCCGAGATATTACTGTACTGGGCGATCAGTAACCTCGCTGCAGTTATTAGGTCCTGTCTCACTAGGAAAAATAGTACAAAAACTGTGTATAATGAAAGAAACACATGCAAAATTATGCATTTTTATTGGACTTTTAACCATATTTTTGTGGACTTTTTACCAAAGAACTTGTGATGAAACACACCTTGTCTTTCAGGAGATTTAAAAGTTGCAAAAAGCAAAAAACAAACAAACAATTTTAACCACCTCCTCATCACTCATATCATGTAAAGTGAAACAAAATGGCTTCTGGTGAGATGATTTCATTGACACCATTGCTTGGGAGCATATCTCCTAAAGAGTTATCATGACCAACAGTGGAAAAATTCTTCAGGGAGATAATGTTTTTTGGAAGAGTATTTCAAAGGCTATGAAATAAAGAAGATGGCAAGGTGCCAGAGGCTATTAAGTTCCTTTGCCTTAAATCTGTGTGGGACTGTTTGCCATTTGCAGCTGCAAAACAAATTAAACTAGAGCAGGACAAAACTCAGTTTGCCCCTGTTTTCAGATCTGCACCATCTTTAGCTTTGCCCATTTAACTCAAGGGCAGTCATTTGAACTGGCAGAATTAAAAAACCTGCAACTCTTGAAGTTATCCAAGGTTTTTGTTTGTGGTTTTTTTCCCTTGTCTTTTTGGCAAACATTTCTGCCATCAGCAGTTGTAAAAACCTTCATGATTTTGTGAGTGCTCAGAGAAAATGAATACAAAACCCAATTATTTTCGAGTGGAATATCTCCATGTTTGTAAATCTATAATTTGAGTGCTGCCATTGTGGATGTTGTTAATATCTGTTTTATTGGATAATATGTATTTCTTGTTTTTATGTAGTGTTATGTCTCAGAATGCAATTTCATGAACTGCAGGATACGAATCTTTCAGCTAAATCGTGGCTGAAGAATTTTATTTCCTGTGAGATTTTCAGTCATTTGGGGCTAATCTGACAGTGGTTGTCTGTGGTGGTGGCTGGGACAAGAATAACATAAATTCAGTGGTGGCAGCAAAACTTTTTGTTACCACACTGTGGGCGGAGCCTATGTCATGGGTGGAGCCTATGCCGTTGGCGGAGCTTACATTGTGGGCGATCTAGTCATGCCTGCTATATGGCTATGTATACATCTGCAAACACAGGCAGCACTGGCTCTTTGGCTGTAAATGAAGATGAGCACTACACGCTAGAGTTGGATATGACTGGCTTTTGAGCAAGTGAGACCTTGAACCACTTGCAGGGACAAAACATGACGTCATATTTGAATACCAATCAGGGGTCTTCTGTTATTAGGTAAAGGTTGCCCTTGCTTGAAAGCCAGTCTTTTCCAACTCTATGGTTCAGTGCTCATCTCTGTTTATAGCCAAAGAGCCAGTGGACTTGATCCACAAAAGCTCACATTAAAATACAGCAGTTAGTCTTTAAGGTGCCACAACGTTTTTGTCTTTTTGTTTGTTTACTCTGTGATATACTTGAATAGAATACAACTTTTCAAATGGTATCTGTGTTAGTCTGGGCAGGGCAGGGAGTTGGGCATAGCCACCCAATTTCGCTAATACCTTCTGCCTAAAGGCCACCCAATTTTGCTACCCCCCACCCTGCTGGGGGGTGTGTGTGTTGTGAACCGGCTGCTGCCCACCACTGGATAAAATGTCTTTTTTTTACTTTCTGCAGGGCCATAGCCAGGATTTTTTTTAAGTGGTAGCTGTGCTAGTTCTTTGCAAGCGTATCAGACAGTAAATAAAACAAAAGAAAGACCAAAAAATGAAAGACAAAAACAGTGTGGCACCTTAAAGATTATCTGCTATAGCAGTCTGTCTGAGGTTCATTCAGCAGTTGTTGTTCATCACTAACGAATATATAGACAAGGAATCCTGGAGAGCAGTGGGAATTCACATGCTCCTAGGAGGCAGAGAAATGTACCACCCAAGCAATCAGAAGGAGGGCCTTCTCCGTGGCCACCCCGGCCCTTTGGAACCTCCTGCCAACTGAGTTACGTCTACAGATAGAGCTCCTATCCTTTCGGAAGGGCCTAAAAACCTGGCTGGCAGGGCAGGTGTGGGGCTCAAGTAATATGGGGTCCCATGTTTGGTGGTTGATCTGATGGAACAGCCACCCCTCCCTCGCTCTTTTAAACATTTTAAACCTTTTAAAACCTTTAAAATTTTAAAATCTTTTATATTTTTGTAAATTCATAGTTTAATTCTTTTTAAATTGATTTTTAAGTGATTTTGAACCTTGAAGTTTTAATTTGTGAATTTGTAGGGGGATTGTTTAATTGTTTTGCATTGTGTATAGTCTCTCCCCCTTTTCTGTAAGCCGCCTAGAGTCAGGTTCGCCTGATTGGGGCGGGATAATAAATCTAAATAAATAAATAAATAAATCATGCATGCACAGGCGAGCGAACTGCCTTCAGTGGAAGAATAACAGGAGTCCTGGAGAGTTTCCCAATAAGCTAATCAAAAAGGAAGACAGGGGGTGTCCATAGGTTTGAAGCTGCTGAGAAAAAGCAGAGGAAGAGAGCAGCCAAGGAGGAACTGTCTGCAGCTATATATGGGACTGACAGAAGAGACAGAGAACAGATTCTTTCATAGCCCTGTCTAAGAAGTATCTAGTCTGCACCCAACTTCATTGATGAAGTCAAAACTTCAGCCTTGTAAGCTGAAGCACGCAGGGTGATTGTGGGAGTTACTATTGACAGTTGTCAATTCCATCCAGCTTCTGAGCCCATAACAGAAGGGTTTCTACATAAAACAATAAATAGGACATGCCTGGGCCACAGAAGCAATGCTAGTCATTGGTCTTCCAGAGAGAAGAGGGAGAGACAGGAAGACAAGAGGTCTGTTATTATGTGGCATTTTCACATTAGCACTCTTTACTATGCTGAGGAAGTAAACTGACTGCTCTATAACTGGAAACACAACTGGATTGTTTAGGGAGAAAATATATTGGGAAATGTTCTGAATGTATCATCATTGTGATTCCTGATGTAGGGTGAGTCTATTGGGTTGCCTGAACAGGAGTACCACTCTGTTCTGTGTAGTATCGGCATTATAATTTTCTTTTTGCAGATCATAGTGGGAACCTGTTGATGAAAAGGAATTTCTCCCCACCCGTGTTTGCCTCTTGCTTGTAAAAATGCCCACAAAAGACAAACAGAATGTCCAGACACATCATGTGTATAAATTTGTAGAACTTTCTGTTCTACAAATTGGTTGAATCTGCTTTGTCACCACAGCCTATTTTATTTGTCCCACTGATACAGTAACTTGTTAGTTTTAAACTTTACAGATCAGGTTTATGAGCACTCAATGAAATCTAATATTTGTTGAAGGGGAAAGAAGGTAGCTGAATTATGTGCATTTCAGGAGGTTGTGGCAGAAAGTATTAATCGTGCTGAAAATATGAAGGGCATATCGATCAGGTCACATTTTGATCACACAGCTTCAGAATGGCAGGAAAGTGCGTTCTTCATGGTGCTTTTCCTTGCCCAGTCTCCATCAATCTGTCCATATGTTAAGAATTAGGATAAAGTAGCACTAGATGGCATTGAAAAATATGTAACATATGTCGGGCGATGAAAACATCTCCTTTTCCCCATAGTCCACCTTCTGGACACTATCCCATAATGTTTTCTGGCCCACATCTGAATTTTGTAGGCCTTGTCCACATTACAAGCTGAGGTAATCCAGGACTATCTCCTGATTTTTCTTGATCTTGTAAATGTGAATGTAGACTTTCCTACAGCCCTACACCGTGGATAGCAAGGGAGCGGACAACAAGGCAGTAACAAAGCAGCTATTAATTTGGACAACGCTAAAGCTGACAACAGAACTCACTTCATAATAATTTTGTTAAACTGCTATTCTGTCAAACTGTGTGCCAACTGGAGGGATATTTACTGCAGTGGCTTTAACTATTTAATGAAGAGGGTGTGAGCAGATGACAGCAGCTTCAGATTTCACTAGTAGATGTATAGGAGAGCAAACTTTGGCACTAGGCAGAGGGTGACTTCACAATTCAGCACTGAGTTTTAAAGGGTATTAGAATTCCATCAGGTAATTGTCCTTGGAAAACATTATTAAGGAGGTGAAAATACAGTTTTATTATTCAGGTCTTGTCATAAGAAATCCATAGATAGGTTCTTGTATCTCTGTTATAGGAGTGAGGATAAAAAGCAAACATTGCCATAGGTGGACTTCTTTTTCACTTTTCTTTCTTTTGTTAAATTTCATATTTTGTAAACAAATCCATCTGGAACTACTAAACTTTTCCAAGCCAAACCTTTGCCACCTCCACACACTCCAGACCGCCTGAAAGGGTTCCAACAGCAACCATTGCTTTCCATTGCTCTGCAACGTTTGGGAAATGATCACACCACCTTTGGGCCAAAAGAGAACACAATCACTCACTCTGAGTCATTACATAAGCTGAAGTATGTGATTTATTAAACCACAAAAAATAGGTTAGATTAACACTAACTTAAAGCCATAGAAAGAGCAACATCCAGCATGAAGAGTGGGACTTGTGGCTTCCTGGATTCTGCCCTTCCTGTGTGTTCTTATGCAAGCTCTGATATCATTCTGTATTAGGAGATCCCCACAGTGAACCACGACGAGATAAAGCAAGAGATATGGTGCATGTGTATAATTTGCTTTATTTCTAAGTACCTTCCAGTCAAATCTAACTGAAATGTTTAATGATGTAATTTTCCGGGAGTCATGACCCAGATATATTATATTCCGCTCAGATCCTAATATCTCACCCATTCCCATGGATTTTTTTTGAAAATACTGTACTTATGCAAAAACAGTGTCCTGATAATGTACAGATGGATGGATGTGTCCCGTGCTGCCAGTTAAAGCCTCAGGAAATAGTTATGTTTCTTTAGATCTCCAGGCAGTGAGACAAGTGTCAGGATTAGAAGCACTGAAGAAGGAGGGACAGGTCTGATTTTAGTGTGTGACAGTGCAATCAGACAAAGGTTTAGCTCAATTGTGGCATAGTCTGGTGCAAGTTATTTTCTGTTGATAGGACTACATGATAAAGATTGGGAACTAGCCTGACCCCATCCTGTGCTCAATCCAGACGGTTTTTGGAAGCTGGGCTGGCCCAATTTCTGTAGGCATGGGAGATAAATATCAAGTGAGGTGACTCCAGCATGATCAGGCATGATCTTTTACCACTTTGTGATCACACTTTGACACATTTTAAAACGTGGGCAACTATCTCCATCCATTTCAAGCTGACCCCAGGGTTAGTCCAATCATTATGAAGGTATTTTTATGTAGTTTCAGCTTGTGTAAGGACAACACACACAAAAAGCTAAGAATTAAAGTTCCATCTCAATTCTGCATCAGTTTATGATATTTTTAATCCACTGGATGGTTTATAAGCACTTTCATGGGCATGAAAAACATACCTCCTATATAGTTTCTACATAATATACACACTTTTCCTCTTTTTGCCTTTTGTTTTTCCAAATGTTCCAATTTTCATTCACATTTCCCCCTAATATATACATTTTGCAATGTCTTTGTCCCGAGAACTCTACTGTAAAATTCAGAGACATGAGAAAGCCAAAGAACGCGTGTATTCCGATTTATGTATTAGCTTCTGAAGTACAGTTTAGGTCAGTTCATACTACCATGTGAAACAAAACTAAGGTTCCCCATACCTTTCAGGAAGCTTCTTTCTTGTGCCTACATGGTATCTTTCTTAGTTGAAGACAGAAAACATAGGGTTAAAATTAGGGGTGCATGGAAGCCCAGCCCCCAATGATTCTGCAAACAGATCAGGGTCAAGACACACTATATCTTTGGGAGATGTTCCAACTCACTTCATCTCCTGGTCCAGAATTTTTATGTCTGGAAGGGATGCAAATGGTTATGGCTAGGTCAGTGATACAGAGTACATTAAATGTGTGATCAATCAGCAAAATACTTAATGAGATCAATGTGATCAATGCTGTCAATCAGCTCAATACTCAATGCAGTGGCTCAGTGGTTAAGAAGCTCACCTTGTTAGCTGGAAGGTCAGCAAGTCGACAGTTCAAGACCCAAGTGGTGCATGACAAAATGAGCACCCATCGTCTGTCCCAGCTCCTGTCAACCTAGCAGATCGAAAACAAGACATTCAACTAAGAAAGCTGATTGACAGCAGTAGATCAAAACGGACCACTTTGGTGGGAAAGATCTTGGGGACATGAAAGGAACCTCATTCAGGCATCCCCTGGGCAGAGTTTCTCCAGGAAAAAAAAACTTTCAACCCAGAATAATTTCTGACATGACATGGATGGATAGAATACCTATACAACAGATATTCTACCACCATCACACACATATACAACTCCTTGCAATAGTGTTATCATACTTCAGTAAAATATAGAAAACTAAGCAGAGTGAGACAGCAAGGAAACAGAAAACATTCCAGGATTCAAACTCCTTGAATGGCTGGTAGAATACCACTAAGGAGAGAAAAATGCCTAGTGACCTTAGACTAATCCCTCCTTAGTACCTCAGTTATGTGAGAATTTGGGGAGATCTTAAGCTTTATTGGGGGAATCAACTGTCACTCGCCTTCTTCTATGGTGCCAGCAGCTCCATCTATTTATTGCTGTAGTGCTTCAGAATTTCATTTTTCTCTGTTCAACTTGCTGACCTTCTTTTGGCCTTATAAATGGCAAAAGGGATACAGAAGATCTGTTGTGGTGTTGCTCAGTTGAGGGTGAAGAATGACTTCTTGCTCTACCCTGTGGTTGCTCCAGAGTCAAAAATAATGCACATAACTAGAAAAAAAAAGTGCCAGGTAGAGTCTAAGGACACTACCATCAGGGATTTAGTGCGTGAATTTGATGTGTTGAATTATGCTCATTAGTTCATTTATTTCTTTTATTTCATTCATTAGTTAAGTGTGATGTTTCAAATGAGGGAAAATAAAGACATTGTGTTCATAAAATTAAGGTTTTCATAAAATGTTCATAAAATCTAAGGTTTTCTGAGCTAAGGTAAAGGTCACCCTTGATGGAAAGCCAGTCCTATCAAACTCTAGGTTTCAGTTCTCATCTCTGATTATAGCCAAAGAGCTAGCGCTGTCTGTGACTGCAGACTTTTTCGTGGACATGTGGCAGGCATGGAACGTTGTTTACCTTCCCACCAAAGTGGTCCCTCTTTACTTTCTTGCAATTTCTTGCTTTTGAACTACTACATTGTGTTAACCCAAAACCAGAAGTCCCAATTTAATTTGTTTTTATTATTTGTTTGTATTTTATTTTTCAATAAAGATGCTTTTAAACTTTATTTTCCATTCTCCCCAACTCTACCCACTATGCACATGTGTCCATAAGCAGCCCACTGTACACAAAACAATTCACCACAGGTGAATAACTGCAACTGATGTATTTTTAATAAATATTTCAATAGTCAAACTGCAAAGTAAAAGAGTTTTTCCTTCACAATTCCTTGAAAGCAGTTCTTCAATAAGAGGGAAAGCCAAAAGGGAAAGTGGTTATGACTTCAAAGGAGAAACTTGCCACAGTGTATCCATTCTCACAACAATGTATCTAGTCTGGTGTAGAGAGATAATTTTTTTTGAAGGAAAGAAGATTAGAAAGTGTTTTTTTGTTTTGTTTTGTTTTAAACCTTCATAGAAAATGTTTCTGAAGTCCGATCCAAATTGTGTAAGTGTCACAAGAAAGGTTATTATGTCCTCAATCACACTTTGGATCACTTCAATTGGTTGATTGGTTTGGTCGCAGGCTCATTGCCAACTGACACCCCCCCCCCTTGAAAATGTCATTTTTTACAAGTCATGTTTTTCCTTAATATCTTTGTTGTTGATTCCTGCTTCGGCGGCATTCTTCTCCACATGTTGTATTCAAACTGTATCCACCTCGGGAAGTTGTTATATTTAGTTTCTAACATGGTTTTCCCTTTTATTTTTTCCATTTTTGTGACCTTGTTTGAGTGGTTTTTTGTAAAATGCTTCATAGTTGTTTCCCCCAAAGTCCAATTTCAAATGTAATAGTGTCACCACAAAGGTTATTATTTTCTCTTTCAAATGCACTTTGGGTCACCTGAATTGATTGTATGGTTTGGTCGCTGGGCCACTGGAAACTGACCCCCCCTCCTCGGTGAAGTTTGCATTTTTTTCCAAAGCAACTTTCAGAAGCAATGACATCATCGCCTTGTATTTTTTGCCAATGGCTCTTTACATTTCTGAAAGTCACCAAGATGAGCTTTCAGTCAATGTCACCATTATTTTTGTGGGTGCTTTAGTTTTGTGGCGGCAGCTCGTCAAAAGTACATGATTTTCATTACATCACAAAAGCTGACAGACCACCTAACCAAAATGTAAGACATTCATAGAATTCACATCAATATGGTAGGGACACATACATTTGGGGCCAATGAGGTTTGAGGGTAGAGCAGCTGACTATATTCCATGATGAGAAAGTGTAGACTATTCTTTGGTTTATAGCTCCCATAATCCTTCACCATTATGTGGAGGAGGGCTGTTGTGATGTCTATAGGGCCATAGGTGTACACTCTATATCCAATGTTATTTGGCACATGTAAGGCAGATCCCCCCACCCCCTTGCAGCTCTGGGTAACTTTTGTTGCAAGTTGGCTGGCTGCTCTTAGAAGGCACAAGTTTTTCATGCCACCTAAACTGGAGTCTGTGGTCTTGCCTGTGAAGATCCTAAAACCATTAATGTCCTTTAATGCTTCCTCCCAACCCTTTTTTTTTGTTAAATTACTGTTTAGATTGTTGCTATAGTTGCTGTTATAAAACCTGCTTTATATTTGGGGATTTTCCTGCCATGCCTTTTTAAACAGATGGAGTTGTATGCACTCAAATATGAATTTCCCCTCTCATGCTGTGCTAGAGAAGTCATTGGTATCATGTACCATAGAATGTCTTGGTACCCAAAAGAGAGAGTTTCCTCCTTTGTGAGATTAACAGCTTAAAGTTTCATCAACTACAACTAATGGCAGAAATGTAACATTATGAATAATTAAAAAGAATACACTACTAGCTGATATCAGCCCCACGACACAATATTACTCCATAGTTTTCAAAAATCAACTCCATGTGATGTGTTTAGCTTGTGGAAATATCCCTTGGAAAAGGCAGCAGCTTGTGTTGGCTTAAGCACACCACACAGTTCTGCAAATTGTAATGGTACACATTCCTTAGAGCACAGAAGGGTCCAGAATGCATCCATTGAAAAAGAAAAAGAGAGAATGAGAGAAACAGCTGGCATTAGGGCTTTAAAAGGATGTCCTTTGGGATTTCAACAAGTGAAAAGGCTCAGCAGTCCTCGGAGAGCAGTCTTTTCAAAGCCAGGTGGCCAGTGTGCTCCTTCATCCCAGTCTCTTTTTATCAGAAGGTTTTGGGATGTTACCTGAGCCCTTGGATAAACAAGGTTGCTTTGTGTGCTGATTGTTCTCAGGAAAGAATACAGCAGCCTTTTGAAGTCCCAATGGCCTATTATAAAGTTCCTGCAGGGCTCTTCAGTGTCTTTCCAAGCTGGGGGACAGGACTCAGCAACAGTGGTTTATCCACATATACAAGGCCACTATCTTCAATAAAGTCACTGGTTTACCTCTATGAGAATTCAAATAAACAGATTACACTGCAAGTGTTTATTCTTTTTTTAAAAAATTCCACTTTCCGCCTGGCATTACATTATACTGGCAGACCTTCCATCGTAGCTGTTTAATTTATTTATATCAATGCAAAATGATTTTTAAAAGACTGGTGCTGAAGATTGCATGATACCAACACCAACAAAAAGCTAATATGATCTACTGCCCATGAACTTGGCCACAGTTACCAACAGATGCTCTTTTATAGGTGGAGATTAGGAACTGTGTGAACAAATGCAAAGCATTTCTAAGTATTTCAGCCACAGAGAAACAAAGTGAAACTATACTGAAAGGCTGACTTGGAATGATTTGGCTTGGCTTTGATTTGATTTCAAGCCTGTATCACATTTTTCATTGGACTCAGTGCCTGCACATGACACATTGTGAGTTGCACTCTAGCCCACAACCTCCACTTTTCCTACTTTCCTCTGTTCCTAACTCTGCCAATCCTTTTATAGTTGCCTGTCTTGCTGGTTTTGCAGAGAAAACAATCAAAACTACAAAAGGAAATCTCCTTAGTGATCTTTTTAATTCCAGCTCAAGAATATTACAATATGTCCAGTGGTGGGCAGTAAAAGGTTCGCACCCCCAGTGGGGGTGGGGGGAGGAAGCAAAATTGGGTGGCCTTCAGGCGGCCGGGGGGGGGGGAGTGTAGCAAAATTGGGTGGCCATGCCCAACTCCCTGCCCTGCCCAGACTAACACAGCTACCATTTAAAAAGTTTTATTCTGTGCAAGCATATCAGAGAGTAAACAAAACAACAAGACAAAAACGTTGTGGCACCTTAAAGACTAACTGCTGGCTCTTTGGCTATAAACAGAGATGAGCGTTGAAGCCTAGAGTTGGTAAAGATTGGCTTTCGAGCAAGGGCAACCTTTACCTAATAACAGAAGACCCCTGTTTGGTATTCAAATTTGATGTCATGTTTTAGTCCCTGCAAGTGTTTCATGGTCTCCCTTGCTCAAAAGCCAGTCATATCCAACTCTAGGGTGCAGTGCTCATCTCCATTTACAGCCAAAGAGCCAGTGCTGACTGTGTTTGCAGATGTATACATGGCCATATGGCAGGCATGACTAGATTGCCCATGATGTAGGCTCCGCCCATGGAATAGGCTCCACCCATGGAATAGGCTTCACACATGATGTAGGCTCCACCCATGATGTAGGCTCCTCCCACAGTGTGGTAGTGAATTTTTTTTTGCTGCCCACCACTGAATATGTTCCACTAACAGAAGACAGTGAGGACTTAAAATGTGCACAAATGCACACATCACTCTATGGGGTTCCCCTCCTTTTCCCTATTTTCTCATTTATTGACCCAGTGATAAGGTGATCTGGTCTAGTGCTAATCTTTCTCTCCCTCTGAACTTCTGTAGAAGGTTCAGTTCTTTTCCTTCTCCTCCCTTCTGAGCCCTATGGATCCCAGCGGAGGGATGACAGTCAGGACTTTGAATTGTGCAGACGCACGCACAACACACTATTATAATTCCCTCCCCCACTCTCCAACAGTAACATATTTTTCTCTTAATATAGAGAGAAGCCTCTGGGGAAAAAATCCCTTCCAATTTCCTGCTCAGCTATTGATCCAGCAATAAGGTGGAAGACTTATCTAGTGCTCACCTCAGATACATTTTTTCACCAAAAACCAGAGGCTGGTGGGGAAAGTGTCTCTTTTGTTTTCATATAATTCATGCATCAGCCTTTTTGTTCAACATAAAATGGACTGCCTCATTCAAGTAATTTCATTTTAAATCCTCCCCACCTCCAAATTGTGTTTTCTGGTACAAGCCCCAAAAAGCCCATAAAATTACTCCTTAACAAAGGCAGCAGAGACTCAGTCTATTCCAGAAACATGCAACAGTGCAACCAGCAAGAACCACAACCAAACCAAACAGTTCCCCCAAACCCACCAAACTATGCACTTTTTTAAAAATACAAAATAATCTTTTAAAAAAACCCACAGGAAAAGTTTTTTAATGACCCAAATGAAAAAAGCAAATCAGGCACCTGAAAACTACAAAAAGGTATAGCAGGTGACGGGAAGAATAGGCTGCAACACATACATATTCACAAACTATAAACAAATCAGCAAAGGAAGGATTAGGCTAAACTGGCCTGATTAGTGATAGGGAAAAAAGAGTTATAAAGACTCAATGCAATCAGCTACTGCAACAGGGATTAACAACCTTTTCAAGCCGGGGTCTAGGTCACATTCTCTCAATCAGCTTCTAGGGCCAGATGGCCATTTTGCCCTGACTGCATGCTGGTGTTGGGCATTTTGTCCCAACAGCTTCAAAGGGGTAGCCATTTTGTTTCTCAAATGCCCTTAGAGTGGTGGGGGATGATATGAAATGGCACTGGGGGCCGGATCTGGCCCACAGACCTTATGTTGGGAACCCCTGGACTGCAATGTGTTTACCACCAACTCAACAGTCTGCTGAATACTGCACTAACTGTATATGAACAAAGAGGTGTGTGAAAGAATTACTATGTAATTTTAGTGACCTCCTACCACCCCACTTGAAATTTATCCCAGTTCCTCTTAGGTAATGTTTCCTGTTATCAACCACCATTTGTCTCCATCCAGACCATCCATACTAAAGCAATCCATATGAGGCAATTCATATGAGGCCTTCAAAACAGGGATTTATTTTATTTTATTACCGCAGGTCTTTATTCAAAAAGAATCCTAACAATCCCTTTCCCTGATTAGGCAAAACACAAACAGAAGTCCGGATTGGGTTAGAAGAGTACAAAAAATTCGGTCAGAGCTGAGATCCAACATTCCTCATGCATATTTTGTGTTGAACCCTCTATGGTCAGTTCTGTAATGGACATGCTTCAGTGGAGCGCTAAATCGGTTTCATTGCATTAGGTACAGTGCCACCCTCTGTGAAGCAAATGGAACAATTCCATCTTGTCTATCATAACCCAGGGATGTGTATTTTGCACCATCCATTTTGATAATGAACTTCCAACACAATTAACGCATCGGTAATGTGTTAATTCCACATTCCTTTCCCCGTTATGTCAATTCCTAAGGCTGACAAGTTTGGGCCATTAGAATAGATATGTGTATCATCTGCATGAGGCAGTTCAGAAGTGATTGAGAATATTTTGTAATCAAAATTATTCTACTATAAGAAATTGTACAGGGGAACAAATTAACTATTTTAGTTCCAACCTTCATGAAGGCATAAAACTTCCAAGCTGAGCTATCTCTGTATATTTCATGCACTGGAACAAAATGACTTACACTTAATTTTCCGAAAATAGTAGGATGTCTGTGTGTTTTAAAGTCAATATGTTTGCACATCTACTGCACAAAGATTTATAATGCTGTGACAGTGAAATGAAATCACCAGGAAATCCCCTTTCAGATTTCCAGACATGTCAACATATATCCTTCGATTCCACACTGAATTAAACAAAACAAAAAGGAGGAAGGGGGGATATTCCAGTGGAATTGTGGTAATGTTTCCTGAGAAAGAGGTCATTTTAATTGCTGCAACCCTAGGTTACAATGCTATGCATGTGGACCTACCTCGGCATAAGTTCAAAAGAAACCAGGGGCTCATATGTCCAACTGGACAAGCATAGGATTACTGTAATTGTCCACAGTGAGATATACCAGAATATTTGTATGCTGCCTTCTGCTACATTAGAAATCTGTGTTGATGGTGATATCTACTTCAGTTAATTTTTGAAGGCTTCCTTGATAAATACATCTATGGTGTAAGGGGGGTGGTGTCTTTTTATGATGACTGGCATATCACAGATTACTTGTGGCCACCAGTGTTCAATTGATGCAGGGTTAAAAACCTGAAGTAAACAAGAACAGTTTGACATATAAAGAGAGACGTGTGTCTGAATATATATTAAAGGTTGCCCTTGCTCAAAAGCCGATCGTATCTGACTCTAGGATTCAGTGTTCATCTCTGTTTATAGATGAAGAGCCAGTGCTGTCTGTGTTTGCAGACATTTCTGTGGAGATGTGGCAGGCATGCCTTAACGCCAGAGTGCATGAGACACTGTTTACCTTCCCAATGAAGTGGCCCCTATTTATCTACTTGAAATTTCTTGCTTTTGAACTGCTAGGTTGGCAGGACAGAGACGAGAGCTCACTTCGTCATGCAGTACCCTTCCAGTCAGTGAGTTCAAGCAAATGTCAAAATGAAGAAATATGTTTTTAGGTTAGGGTGAGAATGTCATTCAAGATTTTTTTTAAAACTAGAACACGCCAAAATCAAAATTATGTGGGCCAGAAATGGCCCACAGGCCATAGGTTAAATATCCCTGGCCTAAATGTTAATGCAGGATATCCAAGGCACAAAGTTATGATGAAAGAAGAAATGGGATGAGAGCATAAGCAATATTGACGAGAAGATATGGTTGGGTGGTGATGACGTCCTAGGGAATATTGTTGCCTTAAATTGGTCATGTGCTTTATATTCCTAACAGAAATTATGCTGAAATTCATAATCACCTAGTTCAGAATATGACATAGTCCAATTCATAACAGCAAAAGAACCTTGTTATATCTGACCATAAACATTCTGTACATTATTATTATTATTTATTATTTATTTAGATTTATTACCCCGCCCTAATCAGGCGAACCTGACTCTAGGCGGCTTACAGAAATTCATAAATTAAAACCTTAAAGTTCATAAATTACTTAAAAGTCAATTTAAAAAGTTGCCTGTAGAAAGATCACTTGCTGGATCTGAGTATAACCTCCCTCTCATATTCTCAGCAACAGAAACAGGCATAATTAGAAGAGGAACATCCTTAACTGATACAGGTGTCTGTGATAGCAGGGGGTTCTTTCACCTCAGGGAATACACCATCAGCTTGCTTCGTTTGGTATTTGATATTTAAGACTTTGAAGTCTGATCTCACAAACACGAGAAGACTGGTTTGGTCACCTCTGTGCACCATTAGCATTCTTTCAGCTGTAATTAGAGACTATCTGTAAGGTTTGTTTCTTATATGCAGTGTTTCTGCCGTTCTATGGAGTAACATCCCTACCTCTGATATTGGAAGTGATACATAGTCATTGTGACTAGTCGCAACGGATGGTCCTAACTAAGAATTCTTCTAATGTCTCTTTCAAGCAGTTCAGTTTGGTACATATTGCTACATTTTTGTGGTAGTGCATTCCACAGTTGAACCAAGCAGTATATGGAGAAAGACTGTCTATTCCAGATCTCTGACCATTCATCTTCACTGGATTATCTTGCATTCCAGTATTATGAAGGAGGGAGAAAAACTATTCCTCATTTATTTTTTCACACCATTCTTAGCTGTGAATATGACTAATATATGTCCCTTACTCACTTTTTTCTGACATTAAAAAACCCCTGCATATATATTATTCAGGCTGAGCAGAATTCTGTGTAAGCAGACACACAAATAGACTGATGGCAGTTCCTACTGCAGGGTAAAGAGACATTCTTCTCCATTGTAGTGAAGGGTGTGATCAGTCACCCAACATAGTAATTTAGATTCATCAGTAAGTATGGAACAGGTAGAAAGCAGATTACTTGGATGAGAAACTGGCTGGATCGGAATAAAGAGCAACACATTTGCACAGGAACATATAGGTGGAGATATGGCGAGATGCTAGCCAACCTTAGTAGCTAAGATGGCACCCAGAGGGAGAGAGAGCATCTTCTCTCTATTTGTACTTTTTTTTTTAACAATCATTTCTTCCAAATATTTTGTGCTTGTTCTCCCCCCCCCCCCCAAAAAAAAAAATCCTTTCTACTTCTTACATATGTTTGTTTTGGTAGTTATCAGGCAGGGGTGTCCATCTGAAAAGAGACTCTGTGTGAGGGCTGTGAACCTTCTATGGTTTGGGGCACTACTTTTCTGGGTGCATCAGACGCCAATGAGGCAAGGCCTAAGGCAGTAGGCAAGGCCTAATGGCGACCTTTTAGAGACCGAGTGCCCAAACTGCAACCCCAAACCCACTTATTTACTTCAAAGTGTGTAACAGAATAAGCCCCATTTTAAACGGTGCTTTTTCTGTTAGCTTTGTACCCACCTAAATATGTTTTGGTACTTTCAAAATGGCGATTCCAGATACATGGGAGGGGAAAGAATGTAAACAATATGTGCCTCATGGTTTTACTGAATGTGTGACTGAGATGCCTTGCTGCAAGATCATGGGCTGGATTCCCTAAGGGGGAGGGCCAGAGGTGTTATCCAGTGGCACAGACACACACAGGGACAGCATTTCCTTTTCCAGGAATGCTGTGCAGCCATTCTGCAAAATGTGAGACTTGTGGAAGGAGAGGCCCCGAGTGCTTTCCCTGGAACCTTAATGGTTAATTTCTGCTTTGAAATGCTTGCTGATCTTTTGATGGACTGTATCCTGTATGTTACAATGCTTTCAATATATTTCTTGAAGAAACTTGGAGTAGTTATTTGGCCCAATGGTACCTTTTCTACACATATCCGAGGCCTGGGTTGTCCAGCCAGAGGTGCAATCTAGAACATCTAGAACATCTAGGTGCAAGCTAGAACATCTGCGGCGGGGCGGAGAAGCCGACACGGCGTCCAGCCCGGGGATTCGCGCCACCTGGCCCCGGAGACCTGCCCTGCCGTGGGCTTTAAAAGAGACGCCGATGCCGGGACCCTCGCACCGCCGCTGCTCCCGCTAGAACATCTGCGGCGGGGCGGAGAAGCCGACACGGCGTCCAGCCCGGGGATTCGCGCCACCTGGCCCCGGAGACCTGCCCTGCCGTGGGATTTAAAAGAGACGCCGATGCCGGGACCCTCGCACCGCCACTGCTCCCGCTAGAACATCTGCGGCGGGGCGGAGAAGCCGACATGGCGTCCAGCCCGGGGATTCGCGCCACCTGGCCCCGGAGACCTGCCCTGCCGTGGGCTTTAAAAGAGACGCCGATGCCGGGACCCTCGCACCGCCGCTGCTCCCGCTAGAACGGCCAGCTGGACGCGAGGGAGCAACAGCTGCGGGATTCGGGCGGCGTTAAAAGATCCTCGCTGCCGCTGCCTTTGCCGGTCTCCCCCTCGGCCTGCTGGACGCAAGGGAGCAACAGCTGCGGGACTCGGGCAGCAGGCAGCCATGGACGTCTCCGCCCTCTCCCGTGAACGCTTCCTTGGTCGTTCCGTGAGCGTTCAGCCTTGGGACTTGTTCCATCTGCCCCCAGAATTCCCGCCCTGCTGGGGCTTTAAGAGACGCTGTGCGGTGGACAGAGAGGCTCATTACTTGTCGTGGTGCTTGCCTAGTTTTGTTTCTTTGTATGGAATTTTTTTAACTACTGCTGTTATTGATGTTTATTGAACTTTTTGTTACTGTTTATTGAATTGTTTTTACTGTAATGATGTTTATGTGCTGATGTTCTGTGATACTGATACTGACTATTTATTGACTATTTTCGTTGGATATTGACTATTGATTTATTGATATGTTGTGACTGTAACTATACATGTGTGTAAACCGCCCTGAGTTGGCTCTGCCAAGTAGGGCGGTATAGAAACCCAAATATAATAATAAAATATAATAATTAACGTTGGGGCCTACCCGAGAGGCAGGTCCCTTCTGTCACAACGTGCCAACATAGCAACAGGAGAGGGAGGAAGCTCTCCCATTGGGCTGCTGAGCAAAGGGGCAGTATGAAATCTGTGCTAGGAGGAGGGAGGAAGCACTCCCATTGGGCTGCTGGGCAGAGCAAACTCTGTGCTGGGGTGCCCACACAGGTGCCCACAGAGAGGGCTTTGAGTGCCACCTCTGGCACACGTGCCATAGGTTCGCCACCACTGGCCTAAGGCAAAGGGTTAGAGTTTGGTTGACTTCTTCTGTTGAGTTCTAATTTAGATTTATTTTATCTATGTCTATATATTATATCTCTGTTCATGTATGTTGCCTTTCTTCCAGTGAATGGAACAAAACAGGTCTCACAACTCAGCATTTCCATATATGGAAAGCTAAGAAAATAACTTTCCATTAGGTTCTTTTCCAACTGCATAATTCTATGATTCTGGGGGTTCTAAGAGCCATCTGTCTGTGACCTAGCAACCACTTGCGTAGTGCAGGCTTCAGCCACCTGGGGCCCAGGCCAATCTCACCCCCCCCCCCTTTTAGGCTCACCCTCCCCATCTAGGCTCACCTCCATCTAGGCTCGGCTCCCTCCCGTGGTCCCCTATGTATCGAATTGCAATTTATTGTCTTTGAACTGCTAGGTTGGAAGGAGCTGGGAGAGGTGAGAAGGACCAGGGGCCGCACGCACGCCCAGCGGTGCTTCAAAGCAGGGGGGAGAGGCAGGAGGAGGAGGCGGGGACACAGAGGGTAAATAAATAAATCCTCTGAGGCATTTTGCTTTTGGAGAGTCTGTCGAAGAACAGCCTGGGGAAGCCTTGCCCAGCAACAGATGACTCACCACCTGTGCCTTTTTACCATTGGCCAAGGTCACTGGGAGCTCTGCTTATTCTGCCCCCACCCTTTGCCCGCTGCCTTCCCTTTCCCTGCCTCCTTCTGCGATCGCCCTGTGGCCCTGGGAGAGATGGGGATGGTGGTGGTGGTGAAATCTGATGGAGGAGTCCCTCTCCTGGCCCTCAGGGCCCTCCTGCCTGCCCTGCCACTTGCTCGGGTGGTGGAAGGTGAGGGGAAGCAAAAGGAGCCAAGGCTTTGCTGCCCCCTGGAAAGTGCCACCTGGGGCACCTCCCCCCATGCTACGCTACTGCTAGCAACCCATTCCAATATGGAATGAGGACAACAGGGAAAAGAGGGAGAAGAGGGCACAGAGTATGAAAGAGGCAGGAAAATTATAGAAAATAAAGTAGCAGAAGGCCAGAAAGGAAGAAAAACAGGAATGACTCAGAGAGAGAGAGAGATGGAAGAAAACGTATATGGGGGAGGGGGAGTGGCTCTACCCAGTTTTGCTCTGACCTCTATTCTCTGACCCAGCATGCAATGCTCAGCTGATTATTCCCAGATTAATGTGGCCACCAACAGAAAAAGTTTTCCCATTGCTGCTGAAATCCAATCTTCTTTCCCCACCTCTGTTCCCCATATATATTTCTTGCTGCTGCTGTGGCTGCTGAAGCTTCTTTAAATCTGTTAATCTTGAAAGGTGTTACAGAATTCTTTGCTGATTTAACTCCACCAGACTTACATTACCCCTCTGGAATATTGTCAGAGGATTGTTCTGCCTTATTTGCGTGTGTGGTCTTCCAGACCATCCATGCCCTAGTTGTAGCTTCACCATTGTGTATGCAGTGACATCTAGTGACAAGGAACACAAATGGGTCCCAGGAACATTTCCCACAGAATGCTGCCCTATGAATTTAAGGACAATATAGGGCTGTTCAGAAATACTAAGCACCCCCACCCAATCTTCCATCAATTATAAAACTGGTTTACAGAATAATAATATATATATATATATATCTTTTAAAGCAAGCTGAAAAAACAAAATAACACTGTCCTGTTAGGACACACTACATTTGTATATTCTGGGTCTACTTAGTAACAAAGCACTTTTTGAATGAAAGGTAAAGGTCACCCTTGCTCAAAAGCCAGTCATATCTGACTCTAGGGTTCAGTGCTCATTTCTATTTATAGCCAAAGAGCCAGCGCTGTCTGCTTTTGCAGACATTTCCGTGGACATGTGGTAGGCATGCCTCAACACTGGAGTGCTCTTGGGGGGGGGGCATCATCCTTGCATCACCTGTGTTTCATGGAAGAGGAATAGAAGCCCAAAGAGAAAAAATTGGTGCAGATTTGCTCTAGTGATTTCTCTGGTTGAAGAAGGATTTGACCTTCAGTTTCATAGAATCTAGAAAACTGCCTTGACATAGTCCACAATCTTTCTTGGAAATTAGAATAGATGTTTAATCTTGGCTTTTTAGAGTGAATGAAATATGAGACTCCTTTACTATTTCACATGCTGGCCCTCTGCAATGAGCAACATGTTTTTAAATGAGACTTGCAGTGGGGAGTTGCTGACTCTGCAAAGATCTGGGGCCAAGATTAATTCTTCTCTAAGGCTCCTCCTGGGACTGTGGTGGTTCAAGTTGTTAAGATGCTGAAATTGCTGGCTGGAAGGTCAGAGTTCGATTCCCAGGTACTGCATGATGGAATGAGCTCTTGTTTCTGTCCCAGCTCCTGCCAGCCTAGCAGTTCAAAAGCAAGAAATTGTAAGTAGATAAATAGGGACCACTTCGGTGAAAAGGTAAACAGTGTTCTGTGCACGTTGGTGTCTAGGCATGTCTGCCACATGTTCACGGAAACGTCTGCAGATGCAGACAGCGCTGACTCTTCAGCTATAAACAGAGATGAGCACTGAACCCTAGAGTTGGATATGACTGGCTTTCAAGCAAGGGTGAACTTTATCTATACTAAGGCTCTTCCCATTATTCTATCATTGTTGGAGCCTCTGGAATTCAAACAGACCTTCCCTCATCACCTCAAAAGCCTAGCCTGTTTTAGGTTCTCTGTGCTATTCATAGCTGGATGCTCTCTGTAAACTGTAACCCATTATGCTATCAGAGCACATGTATGAACTCTCCCACATTTTGAGACACAGTCTTCGGGAACCATGGCAACAGTTCTTTTAGCCACAGTTCATCCTGCATATATAGATGGGAGAGGCCCAGGGCATGGGGGAAACTACTCTCAAATATAGGTTCAGGAGTGACAAAAATCACCTGCCCCGATTGTCCCATTCATAATGTTAGACACTTTCCAGACAAAATGGGAAAGGGACCTGTCCAATGAATTATTGCTTTTGGGGATTTCCCCCATATAGTTCTGGGCTATCTTAAAGTCCAAGAAGTTATAAAGGAGAGAATCTGAGACACAGAATTATAAGGACATCTAAGTCTGCTGTGTGAATTTAGTCCATTAAGAAAAAAAGATCTTTAAGCTCTTTCCCTTTTTGACTAAACTAACTTTTCCTACATTTCAGAAAACCTTCATGCTAGCCTGATTTAATGCCTTGCCATCTGTGCCTTTGGAGGGGAGATATCAGAGAGTACCTAACCATAATTGTTAATGTCCCTGTAACAACAATGAAGTAAAAACTGAGGGGCATGTTCTTTTACACTGTTCATTTTATTGTGATTTTTGTAAAAAACAACAACCAAAAACCCTCCTTTTATCTCAATTTCCAGGTTGATCTGAAGCATCATATAGTTCTATTTTACTCTCTTACATGTTTCCTCCTATTATATATAAAGTGGACAATTCTCCTTAGTATCAGTAGACTGTATTGAAGCCAAACAGCATTGTAACCCAGATGAAGCACTGCAGGAAAAGAAAAATATTGGATAGCATTCCAAGGTCCTATGTCAGAACCAGAAAGCTGTGAGAAATATAGTATTGGAGTTTTATTATCATCTCACATGCTGTCTGTTTGGAGTGACTGGGTGGGACTTCTCTGGGATGGAGTTAGTGTCTGTCTGTCTAGTCCTGGCCAAACATTATTTCCCACATCTGAATGCTTGTTGCCTGCATTCTTTCCCTCTTTTTTGTTGGTTGGTATCAGCTGTTCCTCCCTCAAGGTTTGTTGTCTTGCCATGGCAAAGGGACTTGTGTGGTTCGATGAGGCTATGCTTGTAGGGCTACCCAAGACGGACAGGCCATAGTGGAGAATTCAAACTAAACAAAATCCATTGGTGAAGGAACTGGCAACCCACACCAGTACGCTTGCCAAGAAAAACCCATGGGCAGAATCAAAAGGCTAAACAATATGACACTGGAAGATGAGCCCCTCAGGTCGGAGGGTGTCCAATATGCTACTGGGGAAGAGTGGAGGACAAGTACAAGTAGCTTCAGAAAGAGTGAAGTGGCTGGGCCAAAGCCAAAAGGGTGCATTATAATGTTCACACCTAAGAGCTATGCGAAATTCAACTGAGTCCACATTCTATTGGAACACAAATGGCTGAAATCCAGCAGTAAGCAGGTGCATGGAATCAAGGGAAATTATGGTGGAGTCAATTCACTCTGTGAATGTAAAATACTCAGTCCAAACTGCATCTAGATTCTAGAAATACAGGAGAATGAACTTGGTTGGTCCATTGAGAGTATCTAGATTAATATAACTGAGGCACACACACAAAAACCTTAAAGGAAAGTGGCAGTTGCCGTTGTCATGGTAAAGTAGTACCATGGGTTTATGAGTTATTCAAAATGGAGTTTCTTAGGATTAAAAACTGATGTGTTGTTTAGAGATGTGCAGAAATGCTAAGCTTCTGTTCTCTCACTGCTAGGCTTATCAGCAGGTGCAAGTTGGAGACTGGGAGAGACCTTTGCCAAGGCCTCAAAGCCTTTGTGTCTTCCTACCCACTAGGGCTGGAATGTCTGAGTAATGTCAACATCCTGCATCTGTAAACCAAGGCAAAATATTGTGAGAACAGACCTTGTTTTGGTTAAGAAAGTGATTTGATTGGTTATATTCAAATTAGCTTAGCCAGAAGCCATATTCTACACATGGGATAGATAGTTCAGTCTGGAACTAGTCTCATGTGGGCTCCAAGCTGGTGTGGAGTCCAAGTTCTTCTAAGTCATCAAGATGATTACTTAGTGATAGTTAGATTACTTTTATTTCTTTGGGGGAAGCCAGAGTATGAATGTTCATGTAACTTTTTTATTAGGAACTATTTTGTGGATTTTTCTGTATCCTGAAATCAACAGATGGACTTTGTCTTTTCTACTATGCTTTACGTACAATAAACAAGAACTTCTTCAATACAATGTATGTTTATTGAGAAGGGGTGAGACACAGAGTTAAGCCTGGCTTCAGCCAAGAAGAGCCACATGCTACCATGACTACTTTTATTCTCTCCATGGTCATTGTTTGAGATCACTTTAAATAAGTGGAAATCTCAGGTTGCTGCAAGGGTTTTGCAGGACAAGCTTCTAACTGCTGGCTGCTTGAAGTCTCAGAGTTCCAAGTTTGGACCTGACTAAATATTCAGGGGTCCCAGTAGGGAACAGGAGAGATCTGAGGTGAATGGGGCTAGCTTGGTTGGATGCTTACAGGTGTTTACTACAGACCACCTAATCAAGAAGAAGTTGTGGATGAAACCTTTGAAAAACTACAATAATTGTTAAAAGACACGATGTAATAGTAATGGGAGATTGCAATTACCCTTCTATCTGTAGGGAGGCAAACTCTGCGAGGCAACGCCTTCCAATAAATTCCTACCTGTTGTTGCTGATAAATTTCTCTTATAAAAATGGAGGAAGAAACTGGAGGATTAGCTGCCCTTGGCTTGATTCTAACCAAAAGAGATGACTGGGTGGATTAAGTGGCAGTAAGGAGAACTCTGTGGGAAAGTTAATATGTTCTACTCCAGTTTTTTTTTATTTCAAAGGAATCAAAAGCAGAGTGCAGTTGCACATGTACGCTGCATTTTAGGTAAGCCAACTGCAATAAGCTCAAAACAATTACAGATAAGGGCCCATGACAATAGATCATAATATAAAAAGAAGTTCAAGATGGATGAGAGTTTCTTAAAAAGGAAATTCTGGACTACATATCTACAAATGATTCCAACATGAAAAAAGTTGGATGACAAGGGGATAAAACTCAATGTAGCTCCATTCTCCTCCTCTCCTGTCTAGCCTGATGTGAAACTGCCAAAATGAAGCCACCTTTAGGTGAATTCATTCAGCAGTTTCTTTTGCCTGACCTAGCGTGGGAAAGATTCGCCTGTTGCCCTTACCAGGGAATGCCCAATTGTGGTTCAAAAATACAGTCAAATCTTGCATAAAGAGTGCCTCGCTTAAAGAGTAACTCACTTAACAAGCAGAATTTTCTCTGAATGTTTGCTTTGCTTAACAAATAAAACCAACCAAAACCTCGCTTAACAAATAAATTGGGGGTTGCAATCCCCCCCACCAGAAGTCACAATTGGTCACTTACAATGGTGTTTCGCTTAAAGAGCAAACTCGCTTAAAGAGCAATCCTGCGGAACACATTATGCTCTGTAAGCGAGGTACCACTGACTTCCAGGAGGCTCTTCCTGTGTACCCTATGTAGCTCCGTATAAAGATCAGAAAGGACCTAATAACAAAAAAGACATATAGGAAGTGGAAGGAAGGCCAGACCAGAAAGGAATAGTACAGACAGATATCAAATAATTGCAAGGATGGAGTTAGGAAGGCTAAAAGCTGGAGGTTAGCAAGACACACTAGAAGAAACAAGAGTATAGAATAAACAAGAGCATAGCAAAAGAAGATAAAATAAATAATGGTTCAGCTGCTTAGTGAGGATGACAAAATGTTAACAGACAAAAATGAAAAGGCAGAAATGCTCACTTATTACTGTAGCTCAGTCTTCTCCCAAAAGACAATCTATGACCCTCCTGGCAAATATCAACTACATGTGGCGGGAAACAGGATTGCAGCTTGATAAATAAATAGTCAAGGAATATCAAATTACTTTGAACAAGTTCAGATCTCCAGGGCCCACTGAACTGCTTATAAGAGTACTGAAGGAACTAGCAGAAGAATTCTCAGGACTATTGTCTAGTAGTTAGATTAGGTGACTGGAAACCAAGCCCTATGAACAAAGACTTAAAAAACCTGAACATATTAGCCTTGAGAAAAGGAAACTGAGTGGTGATATGATAGCACTTTTCTTCAAATACTTGAAATATTTTCATATAAAGGAGGGGCAGGATCTGTTCTGTCATCCCAGATTGCAGGACATGTAATGATAAACTCAAGTTACAGGAAGCCAGATGATGGTTGAATCAGGAAAAATTTTCCTAACTATTAAAGCAGTACAACAATGGAGCCAATGAGCACTGCAACTCTGAGGCATTCAAGGGAATATTAGACAACCATATTTCAGATATACCTTTATCTGAATGACTGCATTGAGCAAAGGGTTGTACTCAATGGTTTTATTATAGGTCCCTTTTAATTCCATGAATCTCAATAGATTCAGTGGGTCCACCTTTCTTCTGACTTACTACTGGATTTCAGCCAATATCAATTTGTAGATTTCTTGCAATACTAACTAGAAGTAGATCCAAAATAGTATATCTGCTAATAGAACTGCTTCCAGAGGGATTTGGAGAACTACAACATTTCTGATTTGGCAAAATAATCATACTAGCTCTTATTTATAAGGTATTTATCTCAGTTTTTTTAAAAAATCTATGTCTCATATTGTGTGGTGGCTTTGTAATCACTACTCTTTTTTTTCCTTTTTTAAAAGAAAATATATCCATTGGTTTAAGAAAAACACAGTTTGTCTCTGGCTAAAAATTATGCTTTCAATCAAAAATGGTATAAGATAAAAATCATATGGTCCTTGTCATTTCTATTCTGCAATGTGTGGAAACTTGAAACTGAAAAATGTATCCTTTCACACAAAGGGCTTTGGGCCTTTAGTTTGCAAAAACCTGAACTTTCACCCAGCCTGAAAGGCTCCAAACCTTTAATACCTGTATTAAAGTTAAATATAGTGCACTCCTTGTCTTGTCAGCAAAAAAGCCAACATTATTGAACTTGGCCAGAGAATATGTGATTTTGTATCATGCAAAGAAAATGTCAAAATCTTCAATTTCTGTCCTATTTGGAAAGAAATGAATTTGAGATATTAAAAGATGCCCATTCCTAGTGAATCATAACCTGAACATAGACTAGGAGAGATCCCCGTACTGTTCTGCCACATACAGAACAAAGTCAACATTAGTTTTTCTAGAAAATTATGTTCATTTAACTATAAATTAAAAAGAATGCTTCACGACTTCTGGTGGAGATGGCGGGCTGAGTGGACGCATGAGAGTGCTAGCAAGAAAGGGAGAGAGAAAGGTGGATTAGTGGATTAGTTTTTTAAAAGGAGAGAGAGGGATAAGAGAGAGAAAGGACGAAAGTGATGCAGAAAGTTAAAGAGAAAAAGGAGAAAGGGGGAAAGGAGTTGAATTTGAGGATGGAGGTCAGAGGATGTAGAGGGTGGTGTTGGGCAAGGAGGAGCGGAGAAGGAGAGCCAAACAGCGGATGGTAGTTCAAACTCTCGGTTGGAGCCTGAATGCAATGAGCCGCAAGCCCTCGATATTGAGAGGAAGCTGGGAGACAACAGGAGACAGGTTCCCGAGTGTCCCGAATGAGAGCTTCCTGGTCATGAGAGTTTCAATTGAAGGCCCCGGTAGCTGCGAGATTCTTGGATACTGAGGATGCCAAGTCAAGGGCATGTGAATGGGGTGAGCTAGGTGGATGAACATGTGGATGCCAAGGTCAAGACAGAAAAGTACGGGGTTTTGAACACCCAGTTAGAGCCCAAACACTGTGAGCCCCTGGTGTTGAGCTTTAGTGAGTGGGTGAGCAAGCAAGGGGTGAATGGGCCGTAAAGAGTGCAATGTTTAACAGTAAAGTGGACTTTGAGGAGGGCACTGAAAAGGGGGCGAGTAACTGTATCGTTAGAGAGTTGCGGAAGGACTATTCAGAGATAGTCTTCTAGGAGCCTGATAAGACCCATTATTGGGAAGTTGGAAGAGAAAGGGCACAACGGATAGTTGGTAATTAGGACTAAATAACTTCCGGTTATGATGGCGGACTGAGTGGATGCATGAGAGCTAGCGCCAAACTTAATTAATCGAGTGTTTAAATGGTGTTTTACTTTAATCCTATATAAAAAAATTATAGGGGGGAATATATATGAAGTGTAATGATGAAATTTTGTGGGCTCAGTGGATACTGAAAGGTGCTGTGAATGATAAAACTATCTTAGAACTTCAACTTAAGCAAAAATGGGTGAATGAGCCGATGTCATCTGAAGGATCCTAAGGTGATTTGGAAAAGGGAACCTAGAGAAAAATCTTCCAACCATAATTATAAAAGATTAACAAGGATGGAGGAGGAAATTGATACTGATATTGATAAAGATATTGATAAAGGGAAACCCCAGAATGCTAAAGGAAAAGCCAAAGTGGCCAAAGATTATGATACCTATCTGGAAGCAGTAGCAGCATTAGGGAAGATAGAACAAAGGATGGATAGATTGGAAAATTATTTTCATCAAAATGATGAATCAAGGAAATGAGATAAAGAGGATTTAACGAAGGAACAACAAGAAATGAGAGATATGATGGCAAATTTCACTAAAGCTATCACCTTAAAACTTGAAACAGTATAAAGTAAGATAAAGACAATGGAGGAAGAAATTAAGACAGTGAAAATTGTGGAGGTAGAGGTGAAAGTCACGAGGGAAAAATAATAAAGAACAAAATATAAGGATAGAACAACAAGAAGAAAGATTATATATTTTGGAAAATGCTGTGAGACAGAGAAATATAATTATTAAGAATTTCCCTGAGAAAATTCTAGACCAACTAGGGTCAAGAGCTATGAAATGGTTGAAAGAGATGAAAATGCAGAGAGGGGTAATAGATGAAGACATTACAGCACTGTTTAGGATAGGACAAAAAAACATGGGAAAATAGTAAGACATGCAGTATTAAAATTTTCTAACCTAGAAGTTAAATTGCATGTTACGTGATATTTAAGAAGATTAGGGAACGGGGCTCTGAAATGCAAAGGTAGTAATTTGGAAGTCCATCATGATATACCCAAGGAAGAGAGAATTTGGAGGGAGATAATAAAACCAATAACAAGATTTTAGGTGAGTAAAGGAGTGAAATACTGTCAGTAACTGTGCATGGGAATGGCACTGGTTGCAACATGGACAAATGGTAGACTATACCTTTAAGGGTCTTTCTGGAACAGTAGCCAGCTGCACTGGATCAGCTGCTAACAAGGAACTCTTCTTTTGCATAAGAGGAGGCAAAAAACCAAAGCCACTTTGCTTCAATGCCTGGCTGCTTCTTGTGCCATTTTTGCTTCCTGTTGTTCCTGCTCCTTATCTTGCTGGACTACTCGTTCTGGAGTGTTTGTCACGCATCGTGGAGCTGACCTTATGGGCCTGTGAGTTTTGGGACCCTTGCCACATCGTGGAAGTAAGGACTGCTTGTATCATAACTTATCAGTATCATAGGCTGTTGGTGCTTTCATCTGGAGTTACTGCTTCTATCAAAGAACTTTGCCTAATAGCTGTTCCAAAGGTGTGGAAGCATCTGCCAGAAAACCAATGAGGACTTTGTGCTCCGCTCACTAGGTGAGTAGAAGAGAGTAAGTTGGGAACTCTCTATGAACTCTGTGACTCTTTGTGTAAATATTCCCTTGCTGTTTTTGCTGAAGAAAAGCCAGTTATGTTTTGCCACCATTGTAAATAGTTTTTCTGCTTGCACCTCACCTCGAGAGTAAACGTTCTTTTCAGTTTGTCTCACAAGAACTGTATGCCTGTGTTTTCTTGGACACACATTCTGCTAGTCACAAACACTTAAGATAAGGGCATGGCAGGAGCACACTCTGCTGCTTAAACAGTCTGTCAAATACAATTGGGTACCCCCACAAAAATTGAAGTTTTTCTATGCAGGGAAAACATCTGTAGTCAGCAAACAAATTGATGGAATAGATATTTTGGAGTCCAGTAATCTAATAAAAGAGGGAACAGCAGAATGGAAAAAGTTGAAGGAAGAACTGATAGGTATTGGAGGTCAATGTCCTAAATAGGAGGGGGTTTTGTTTTTTGGGGTTTTTTTTTGCTTTTACCCCTCTTGAAGGATTTATAATAATGAAGAGAGTTTCACACAATCATATTAACAGGAGAGTCTATTTTTCACTCCTAAGATATAGGATAATAGAGTTTAAAATAAGCATGTTTATACATCCAGATCAAGAGGAATAAAAAACCGTATAAATAAATAAGTTCATGGGTACAAAAGAAAATAGGACATAATTCCTGTTTTTTTTCTTCTTATGAATATAGATGTTATAGATTTTGTTTGAGGAAAATTTATAAAAAGCATCAGAGTAATAGGTACTTTCTCTGGATGTTTAATAATAATAATAATAATAATAATAATAATAATAATAATAATAATAATAATAATAATAATAATAATAATAATAATAATAATAATAGATTAGTATTCACTGTAGAAGACACAAGAGCCCAGTTACCTCCATCCCCTCCATTATTTATTTCCATCTAGAAAGGTGGGAGTCAGTTAGTATAAAATGTATTATCTCCTACTCTCTAATATTTGAGAGGAAATGGTAAGCATAGGATGCTAGAGTCTAAAATGAGTATGTTAAAATACTCAAGTTGAGAGTAATGAAAAGTATATAAGTAAATAAGTTCATAATAAAAGAAAATAAGGTAAAATGATTGCTTCTTCTCCTGGTCACAGTTGTTATGAATATTGTTAGAGGGAAAGTAATCTCTGTCTTCATATTTAATAAGGAATAATATAATAATAACAGATTAAAATTTCAGAAGCCTGGCTTTGCTATACTCCATAACCCCTATTTTATTCTTATTTTTTCCATCTAAAAGGGGGGGGGGTAGTCTGTCATCATGAAGTCCATTTCCCCCTAATATCCAACACTTGGAGGCAACCTTCTTTGAAGGCAGGGGGGACAAGGTATACATTTTGGTGGGTGTAGGGATTTGGTGGGTGTGATTTAAAGGATTCGCACTAGATTGCTAGATGGTATTGTAGACACAATGGGCACAGGGCTGAGTGAGTTGAGGAGGATGGTGGAGGACAGAAGTGCCTGGTGGACAGTGGTCCATGGGGTCGCAAAGGGTTGGAATCAACTGTGTGACTGAACAACAACAAAAAGTGATAACCTGTTTAAATTGTAGTAATAATGTCAAAAATAATAAAAATTGTAACTTGGAACATAAAGGGCACTGGTTCTCAAATAAAAAGAGGGTAGAAAATGCACTTAGAAAAGAGAAACCAGATATTATATTTCTTCAGGAAACCGCGTCACCCTAAGAATGTCTGCCCGTCCCACCAGGGCGGACCGGAGGGGCTCTCTTGTTACTCCATCGGCCAGGGAGGCTCGCCTCACGAGCACCAGGAAGAGAGCCTTCTCTGTGTTCGCCCCGGCCCTTTGGAACCTCCTTCCGACAGAGCTGCGCCTGCAGACGGAGCTTCTGCCCTTTCGAAAGGGCCTGAAGACATGGCTGGCGGGTCAAGTGTGGGGACATAGCAATGCAGGTTCCCATACGGGATGGCTAATTTAAGAGCAGCCATCCGCCCCCATCTGGTAGCTGTTATTATGGGTTTCTATCCGTTTTTACTGTTTAACGTTTTAAATTTTTTATGAATTCTTATGAATTTTATGAATTTTAAGGCCATATATATTATGAGCTATGCTGTAAGCCGCCCAGAGTCGGGTCCGCCCGATTGGGGCGGGATATTAAATGCAAATAAATAAAATAAATAATAATAAAATAAATAAACACATCAGAAATCAGAACAAAGAAATGATTTGTATTTAAATGGGATAGACATATATGAGAAACCATTTGAAATGTCAAAAGCGAAAGGGGTGGCCATTCTCATTTCTAAAGGAGTAGAATTTTCTGTTGATAAGTGTGTTAAAGATGAGAAGGGAAGATATCTGATCTTAAAAGGTAAACTGGGAGAGGAAGAGTATACACTTGTAAATTTGTATTCACCAAACCATTTACAAGAAACCTTTTTGGAAAAAATTAAGCATATAATACAGAAAGTGAGCAGTAAAAATATGATTATAGCTGGAGATTTGAATTTAATAAGATCAGATATGGACACCTCAAATGTTTGAAGAAGAGGAAAAGAGGAGAAGAAATTAGTTTTGGATATGTGGATAATGTCTCTAAACATAAAAGATACTTGGAGATTATTAAAAGGTTCTGAACAATCATACACCTTCTATTTGCAAGCCCACAGATCTTACTCAAGGATAGATTATATAATGGTATTGAATAATTTAGTAAACAATCTGGAGAACATATCAGGAGGTATTTTCAAAGAGTCTGATCATACTATCATTAAGTTGGAAATGAAGATCAAAGTGGATCCCAATCAACAAAGTGTTTGGAGATTTGATGTAAATTTAATAAAGAATGAAAAAATAAAGGAAAGATTAGGAGGAAAATGGATAGGGAATTGGAATATAAATTATATAGGATATGTTGATTTCCACATTCTGTGAGTTGCAATGAAGGCAACCTTCAGAGGTGATTGTATAAAGGAAATAATATTAGAAAATAGAAAAAAGAGAAATAGACAGGAAGATTTAGAGAATGAGATAAAATACCTAGAAAGGGAACATGCAAGGACACATAGAATCGATATATTTCAGAAACTGCAGATTTTGAGGAAAGAGTTATTAGCACAAGAGATGGAGAAAGTTAAAAGAGATTTGGTTTATCTGGGAAGGGATAATTTTGAGTTTAGCAAAAAAAAAAAATACTAAGAGGTTAGCCATGGCAGCTAGAGAGAAAAAAAGCAAAAAGAGAAATTAAAATTCTAGTAGATAAAAATGGGAAAAGATGTAATAAAACAGGATACAATATGACACAAAGCATCTCAGATCCAGAAGGGAGGTACTTAATAATTAAAGGAAATATAGATGACGAGGAATTGATACTTGTTAATATTTATGCACCAAATGATAATCAGGAACAATTCTTAAATAAAATGCAAAAAATTATTAGTAAATTATAAAATGCAAAAAATTATTAGTAATGAAGGAACTACGAATATGGTAATAGCGGGGGACTTTAATTTAATAAGATCTGACATGGACAGTACAGGGGATAAAAGAAAGAGTAAAAAATATATATTGGATAATTGGATCAACACAATTGGTTTAAAGGATGTGTGGAGAGAGATTAAGGGCGGGGAAAGAGCATATACATATTTTTCCCAAGTGCATAACATGTATTCTAGGATAGATTATATTTTTGTTACAGAAAGTCTGAATAGACTGGTTGAATACATAGAGATAGGAACAATTAAAGAATCAGACCATGCAAAAATATTAATGGACATAAAACTAGAAGGTCCCGGAAGGAAAATGTACAATTGGAGATATAATTCAAAAAATTTTAAGGAGCAAGCTACCAAGAATTATATAATAGAAAAATGGGAAGAAAGTTGGAAATGGAATGATAACAACGAGGTTAGCTATAGTACAGTGTGGGATACTATGAAAGCAGTTTTTAGAGGTGAATCTATAAAAATTACAAGAACAAGAAATAAACAAAATAGAAGCAGATATCAGGAATTGGAAAAACAATTAAAAGAATACCAATTGGAGCATGCAAGGACCAAAGGGCAAGATATATTTGGAAAAATTCAAAAAATAAGAAAGGAATTAGAAGGAAAAGATATGGAAAGAGTTTAAAAAGATTTAATTTTTTTAAAAAGGGAATATTTTGAATATGGTAACAAAAATTCAAAATTATTGGCAAGGGCAGCTAAAGAAAAGAAGGTTAAGAGCCAGATCGGTGTATTGATAGATAAAAAAGGGAAAAGGTGCAACAAAAGTACAGAGAAAGTCAAAATTGTTGAAAGTTTTTATCGAGATCTGTATTCAAAAAAGGACATAACCATAGCAAAACTTAAGGAATATTTTGATAAACAACAAATAAACAAGATTTCAGAAGAACATAGAAATAAAATGGAGGAGGAAATAACACAAAAATGAAATTAGGGAAGTTATTGGAAAGCTAAAACCAGATAAGGCGCCAGGAGAAGATGGGTTACCGGCCGAATTCTATAAAGAATTTAAGGAACTGATAGTTCCAAAGCTATGTAAATTATTTAATAAAATATTGGAAGGTGAACCAATTCCGAATTCATGGAATAGATCTATCATTACTTTAATTTAGAGAAAATAGAATCATACAGGCCAATCTCATTGATTAATCAAGACGCAAAATTTTTTACAACAATATTGACTAAATGATTGAGTAGCTTTATAGATAAATATATTAACAAAGATCAAGCAGGATTTGTGAAAAATAGGTATATGTCAGATTTGGTAAGAAGAGTGTTGGACCTGCTGGATATTACAGAAAGGAAAAAAGAGAAGGTGGGATTTTTGTCTCTTGATATATTTAAAGCATTTGATTCGCTACAAGGGGCTACAATTCATGGAATGATTGGCCTGTATGGATTTGGTAACAAATTTCAGGGAGTAATAGCAAAATTGTACCAGCAAGGAACGACCAGAGTTAAAGTTAATGATATATATACAGAGGATATAAAATTGGAAGCAGGCACCCGCCAGTGGTGTCCTCTATCCCCAGTTTTGTTTATATTGGCAATGGAGTTCTTAGCTAATGCTATACGTCAAGATGAGGAAATAAGTGGAATAGAAGATAACAAAATAAACTTATATGCAGACGATACACTGATAATTTTAAAGCATCCGAAGAAGGCATTAGAAAGAATATATTTGCACTTAAAAATGTTTGAAGAAACAACAGGTCTGAGAGTAAATTGGGAAAAATCAGAAATGATATATTGTAATGGGGGAAAAGAGGAGCGAGAAAATATAAAAGAAAAATATAAGATACAAGTCAAACCTAATCTAAAATACTTGGGAATAACGATCTCAGGCAAAACTGGGGAACTTAAAAAGTTAAATTATGTAAAGCAAAAGAAAGACATTGAAAGGAAAATAACGCAATATAATAAATTGAACTTATCATGGTTTGGCCGGGTAGCCCTAAGCAAAATGATGTTATTACCCAAATTAAACTTTTTATTCGATGTCTTACCAATAAAACATAGTAATAAAGAATTGGAAGAATATCAAAAAAATATAAATAATTTCTGTAATGGGAAACGAAGAGCAAGAATATCTAAACAACTGTGGTACACTCCTCAAAAAGAAGGAGGATTAGGAATTCCAAATATACATAATTATTATAGAGCTTTCCAAGTAAGAAATGTTGTAAAAATTTTAATGAGGGATGAACCGATATGGAAAAAAATTGAAAAGAGAGACTTCTCGCAAGTGGGTAAAGCGATATTTTTAAGCAAAATTGATGGCAAAAAATATTTAAAAAATAGAGAATGGGATGATAAAAACAACTATAGAAGAATGGAATGGAGTAAGAGAAGATCTTACCCCAGGGATTTCACCAATAGTGGAATTAGAAGACTTTAATAACTTCCCAATTAAAATAAATAGGGATATTAAAGCAATTTTATTAGAAAATGGGGTTTCGCTGTTAAAAGATTGGTTGAAGATTTGTAGAGACTTGGAGAAAAGAAAGATACTTTTCTTACAGTTGAAATTAAATTGGTTCCAGATTCTTCAGATTAATAAGTGGAAAAAGAGGTTCTCATTGTATAATAGTTTAGACAGGCAACTTACAATCTTTGAAGAACTTTTGGTTAAAATAAGAAAGGGAAACATAGGAATCAAAGGGATAGTTAGTAAAATTTATAAGATAATAAATAAAGAAGGGAAAATACAGTAAGTTCTAAAGAATATTTGGGAACAGGATCTGAATATAACAATCTCGGAAGAGAGTTGGAATAGAAAATGGAAAAAAAGAATTATGAGAACTATGTCTGTAAGAGTAAAAGAACATAATTTCAAGATACTTTGGAGATGGTATCTGACCCCAATTAGACTGCATCAAATAAATAAGGAAATTAGCGACAAATGTTGGAGATGTAAGCACTCAATAGGGACATATGTACATATGTGGTGGAATTGCAACGAGGTGCTAGATTTCTGGGGCAAAGTTGAAAAGGAAATTGAAAATATAATAGACATGCGGTTAGAATTGGGACCAGATACAGCATTACTTTCAAATGTGGATAAATATAAACTGAATAATGATGGTAAAGAGCTTATGACTGTGATGTTGTCTACAGCAAGACAATGTATAGCAAAAAATTGGAAAAGTAACGTGTTATTGAATATACAAGATTGGTACAAGGAAATGTGGGAATTAGCTCTTAACGACAAATTGACATGGGAAATAAATGTAAAGAAAGGCATAGTTCACTCAAATGGTTTCTGGGGAATCTGGAGGAAATTCGTGGAATATGTGATTGTTAAAAAGAAAGGAGCTAGCCCTGTACCGGAACAAATTAATTTTTGGAAAATGTAAATGGATATAACCCCTCTGGACATTGTATATAGCACACTGGTGAATTAAGCAATGAAGAACATATGTAGTATAGATAATAGAGGTATTAGAGTTATTGATTGGAGAGTGATGATACAAAAGCTGTAAACTTCTTTATATTCAACATGTTTCAAATGTATTTTGTTTTTAGGAATATTCTCTTTTTTATATTGTATGTTTTTTTCTCTGTATTGTTTCTTTTTATTAATGAAATTCATAAATAAAGAATTTAAAGCGAAAAAAATTATTCTAAAAAAAATAAAGTAAATGAAGATGTAAAGATAGTGGAGGAATTTTACAGTGATTTGTATAAAAGTAAAGAAATTAATATAATGAATTTAAAGGAGTACTTGAGTAGGTATTTAAAGATGAAAATAAAAGATATGCACAAAAACATGATGGAGGAAAGTGTTTCAGAGGAAGAGATAGAAGTAATTATAAAGAAGTTGAAATGTGAGAAGGCTCCAGGAGAAAATGGCTATACTACTGAATTATATAGAGGATTTAAAGATTTGATAGTCCCAAAATTAAAAAGATTATATAATTATATCATAGAGGGTGGCAAGACCCCAGAGTCCCGGATTCATTCGATTATTTTTTTACTTCCTAAACCTAATTAAAAATGAAGAGAAAATATAATCGTATAGGCCAATTGTCCTACTTAATCAAGATGCCAATATTTTTGCCTCGGTAATGGCTAATAGAATGAATAAATTTATACATCTTTATTTGCATGAAGACCAGGCAGGTTTTGTGAAGGGCAGGCATATGGAGGACTTAATAACCAGGGTATTGAATATCTTAGAGCTTGCTAAGAAAAACATAGAAAAGATTTGTCTTCTGTCCCTGGACATCTATAAGGCTTTCAATTCTATTCAGTGGTGAACAATTAAAGAAATAATTAGCAACATGGGATTCAGAGGAAAATTTAAACATGTTATAGGCCAACTATATAATCAGGCTCAAACGCAGATAAGGATAAATCAATGTTACACAGGAAATGTTGAAATTTCTGCAGGTACCAGGCAGGGATGTCCAATGTTCCCTATCCTGTTTATTTTAGCTATGGAGGTTTTGGCAAATGCAATTAGAGATGATGACAGGATTGAGGGAATAGGTAATAAGAAAATTATCATGTATGCAGATGACACCCTCCTGGTTTTAAAAGACCCTAATAATACTATAAGAAAAGTTAAAGATCATTTGGGTAAATTTGAAGAAGTACAGTATTGGAAACAAAAATCAATTGGGGAAAAACTGAAATTAATGTTTGTAACCACAATAGTTTGGAAAAGGAAAATATAAGTAATTCATATAACCTGCAGATTAAAGATAGTTTGAAATATTTGGGAATATATATCACAGAAGATTTTAAAGTGTACACTTATACATGCACATTTATACATTTCAAATTTATACCCCGCCCTACTCAGATAAACCTGACTCCAGGCAGCTTAGATATATAACACAGTAACAATCAAAAAGTATTAATATCACAATAAAATGTTACCAAAAAAAAGTATAAGCAATGGAACAGCAGCTGACGTCTTAAAAATAGCCTGGAGTCTGTTAGTGAATTCTTCACAAGTCTTGGAGAGCAGAACAGATCCTACACATTCCCATGTCTTGCAAGACACATTCGGTAAAGAAAAGAAAAGAAGACCCAAACCATCACTTACAACTGGGACTTGTTAGTGTTAGGCCCTGTATTGGCCATGCTGAGGACTCCACATCCAGTGTGAGACAGGTTGGGCTGGAACTCATCTTTAAAAGGCTTCCCCCAGTACGATTCTCCTCCTGTTCCAATTCTGGTTGGATCACCCCCTTGAATCACAAAATTGCGAATTGATCTGTGAAAAATGGTCCCATCGTAGTAATTTTTCTTGCAGAGTTTAATGAAGTTTTCGCAGGTTTTAGGCGTAATGTCACAGTGCAATTCCAGGCTGAGATCTCCTTTGTTGGTGTGCAGCCGAATGTAACCTTTCTTCTTCACATACTGGTATCACACCACATTGTCATCGATAGCAGCTGCTTCATGTGTTGTTTCCGGTGCCATGGCGGTGGATGTGAAAGAAGGACTCACTCTGGCCGTGGAATAGTAAGCTGCATTCAGTTTATCTACCTTCTTCTTCTCTGGTCCCCTCACTGTGGCTGCCAGAACTTCATCCCCTTTAAATTCCTTGTAAAGTTCTGACAATGTTTCTTGGGTCTCAACATTGGCATTCTTCAGGTAATAGGATGGGTCTGATTTTGCTTTCTCCTCATCTGGATCTGCCACTCTCAAGTTGTTCTGAACATGGAAAAAACTTGAGACATTAAATTTGTCCAAGTTGGTTGGATCCTGCAGCGTGGTAATGTCCTGCCACGTGAAGGGTTCATCTGTTAATAAATCCTTATAATTTTATAAAGTATACACTTCATGTACACTTTACCTACACTTTTTTAAAAAGTTGACTCATATAAGAGAAGGATTGTTTTTACAAATTCTCTTTAAATATATGCACATATTTTATTAAACATTCCTTCCTTAAGGTATAACTGAAATGGGAAGTATCCTTCTCTGGGGATGCCATGTAAATGTTGCTTAATTCTTGCCTCTAAATAACTGCTCTCTTTATTAACTATAACGAGATGATCTCTTAATTAAACATATCAGAATTATTTGGGAGATTAGGTGAATCTAGAAGAGAGTTCAATCCTTCCAGGATCAAATTGAAATAAAGCATTTTTCTTATTTATTTTACATATTTACTTACTCTTAATCATACGTTTGGCATACGTTTAGCATACGTTCAGAATAATTAAACAGTGTGATTCACCAAAACATAGTGGCAGAGAAAAACTCCATGTCAGAAATAAAAAGGGCCAAACTGATTGAAATTGAAATTGGATATTGCATCATGTGACCAGTAATAAAAACTTGATCTCACCCAGTTTATATCCAAATTTTATAGTATTTGACGGTGTAGTTTCAGCCTCAGGTTTACATAGAAACCTCTCAAAGTCAACTCCAAAACTCCTGCAATGGTGGGTAAATTGACTCATTTTCCCTTGCCCTTCAGCCAGCAGAGTTTTTTGTTTTTTCATTTCAAAGAAGTGATTGTCATGTAAGGCATCTGATTTTAAAGAGGTCTAACTGGTGCTAGCTATGCCTTCTATTGTGACAATGATTTGTGTTTATAATTAATCTGTTGTATTAAAGGTAAAGATCCCCCTTGCTTGAAATCCAGTCATGTCCAATTCTATGGGAAAGTGTTCATCTTTGTCTACAGCTAAAGACATCTGCAGACATTTCCATGGTCATGTGGCAGGTATGACTAGATGTCATAGTGCACAGAACACTATTACCTTTCATGCCAAAACAGTACCTATTTATCTACTTGCAATTTATAGCTTTGAGGCAGGAGCTGGGATAGCCGATGGGCGCTCACTCCATCATGCAGCATTTGGGTTTTGAACTGTTGACCTTCTGGTCATCAAGCTCAGCTTCTTAACCACTAAGCCACTGTGACCATATCTGCTTTATTAATTTGCCTTTAATCAATGCTTTATGGAAATACCAGGCATGAGACATAAAGAAGCAAATGGAAGACAACACACAGGCATCAAAGATTTTCTTTCATAGATGAAAATTGAGAAATGGTAATGGTTTATGTGAGAAATCCTAATATTTTTCATGTGTGTCTAAGATATGCTAAAAGACTAAAAGTTAATCAAAAGTATAATACAGTCAAACCTCGCATAAAGAGCATTTCACTTAAAGAGTAACTCGCTTAAAGAGCAGAATTTTCTCTGAATGTTCGCTTCACTTAACAAATAAAACCAACCAAAAACTCGCTTAACAAATAAATTGGGGTTTGCAGTACCCCCCACAATTGGTCATTTAAAATGGTGTTTCACTTAAAGAGCAAACTCGCTTAAAGAACAATCCTGTGGAATGCATTATGCTCTTTAAGCGAGGCACCACTGTACTTGTTACTTTTTAAAAATGTAATTTAAGAGATATATCCTCTGCTTTTTCATTGTGCCTTTTGGGGCTATAAGCCACTACATTGTTTAGAATTGTTTTTGGTATTTTTTTTATTGTACCTTTCATGTTCCTGCATTTTGGATTGACTATGTCCACTGTCAGTAATTTAAGTTCAATCTTCATATGCATCTCATATATTTTAAAAATATTTGTGTCAATAGTTTTTCCATAACTGTAAAACTTTTGGATGCCTACAAACATGATTTAAGTCTATCCACCTACAGTTTTTCACTGCTGCAAGTTTACTTTCTGTGCAACTGAAGTAACATGCATTATATGGTTTTAACAATGTAGTAGTGTTTTATGCTTATGGAACACAGAAGCCTGTAGATGAATAAAGCTTGTAAAAATAGGCAAGCTGATGATGCCTGGATAATTTTGCTACCTAAGAAAAAAGTAAGATGTGTTGGTCTAAAAAAGATTTACCTTACCATGAGTGAAATGATGGTTTAAAAGACTTTTACCTCAATAGCCAGATGCATATGACTGGAATTGTTATCTGGTACACATTGGAATTAAACCTTTCAGAGATAAACACTAGTTGTGGGAAGGCAGGCTTCTGATTCCCCCCAGAGGTCTATTAATGTCTGTTGGGCTCTTAGAAAGATGTTCAAGAATCGGAGCTTCTGGCCTGAAAGACTCTGCACTGGCTTTCTTACAAATCTCCTTTAGCTAAACTGGTTGTGCACATCCACTGAGTCCTGGTGTACCTACATCCTATTGTAAGAGCTTGAAAGATTGTGAGGAAAACCATATCTGAAAAGCGGAACTCAGTTCAGCTCTGCACTTCCTAGTGGCAGAAACAACATTCACAACAATGAATTTGTTCTGTTAGGCAATAATCTGTAATATAATACCAGCACTACAGTATTTGGCATGGTAGTAGGAAATCACACCTCCTTTACAGATAGCTGCTTTCAACAGCTACTGTCTCATCTTTGCAAGAATTTGCCAGCCTTTGTGTGTTCTTATACTTCGGAGTCACAGAAACAAAGCCAAATTTCATTATCTGTACTGTATCTGTATTTGAATGTTTATATTATAGAAACCTACTTCACTCTGATATCTTTTTGGACATACAGTGGGCTTATATAAGTGTGTATGTCTAGCCCCTTCCTTTCTCCTTCCCAAAAGAAGAGGATACTCTCCTTTGTTCCCTCATTTGTCTTTTTTTTTTGAAAGCACAAAATGCAAATAAGATTTCAACTAGGAATTAGTCAGAAGACAAAATTTGGATCCCCCTGGAAGCATAAAAAGGCAGCTTGAGACTTGCACACTTAGCTATTTTATTTAATTTCCCATTCTGCCATTCTTGTAGCAATATTATGGTTTAACATTTCACATGCAGGGAAAAGAATGAGTATGTGATTCCCTCATTTTAATCCTGTCAAAACTTGACCATTAACTCAAAGGTTCATTATTTAACTTCTAAGAGTTTATTTCCTTCAATCTCAGAAAGGGTTTTCTAGAAACCACTCTTCACCATCAGATCACTGTGGTTCTTGATTTTTCTTGGCTCTTGTGTCCAAGAATTGTTAATCGTAAGAATTGGAACAATAAATGACAACAGAAAAAATACCAAGGGTTTTCCCCACATCTTCCTTTCAAAAACACTGAGCCTACATCCAACATGATACTAATAGAGGCTCAGCTGCCCAACACAACTTTCTTCTCCTCTCCCTACATCCCTCCATTCTTTTGTTACCTGGATTTTAAGAACCAGACACATCGCCCCATTTTAACTCTTTAATAAAGTATCAATCGTAGAATCAATAAACACACGAGCCCAAAGGATAGGAGATGAGGGGGGAGGGGAAAGAAACCAATGCTTATAAAATATATACCAATACAAGATCGATATAACTTCTACAAGGGGGCTTGATTAAAAGGAGAATAGAATAAAAATTTATAAGGCTTAATATGAAAGCACCAGAAAACCCCTTGCAAGGGAAACGTGATTAAAAGAGAAGTCCCGTCCGTCACGTACGCAATATGGGCAATTACTGTGGATTAAGAACTGTCAATTAAGAATTGGTCTCTCTCCCCCCCCTCCCCCAAGGGTTCCCTGAGTCACCCAGTCAAGATTCGGCTGGAATCCATGACTTCATCATTTTCTTTGTTTCAATTTCTCAAGATAACCCGGCTTTACAGTAGGCAATTTCGGAGCCTGAAAAAGGCAAGGAGTGGCTTAGTGGAGCTTTCACCTCAGGCTGACACCAGAAGCCTCCCGCCTCCTAACGCTATTGGAGAACAGCAACCAGAGAACGCTCCTGATTGGTTAAAGCGCGCTAGACTGTTCACTCGCTATACAGCCTTTTGATTCATTCATAAAAGTGACTGGATACATTGTTTCACTCTGTAAACATTTCCTGACCGCAAAATGACACCTTGTAACAGATTAGGACTGCCTGAGGAGATCGCTTCCTACAGAAACAATGGATTACTCACTGCCTTTACCATTGCCCATGTAAATTGCTAAATGTACCTTCAGAAATTGCTTTGTACTATCAAACTACGCTTTTGTAACATGTAAACAAGAAGTGTAAAGACCCATTTAATTGCCCCATTTTCAGTAAACAGCATTTGTACCTGCCTATACTTGATTGTCAACTAGAGTAAATGTATAAAAATGTTGGGGAGTGGGAGGGACTTCAGCTCATCCACAGAACAGCGTGGATGAGTTCACGAGGATGGTTTTTCTTCAAAATGGGTGAGGTAGAGATTTTTAGTTTATAGCCTGGCCACTGTAAATTAGAACCCTTTTAAATACCAATAAACCAATTTTGTTTTGATCAAAACCTTGCCTCGTTTTTGAGTTCCTGGGGCACAATATTTCTCTGCCAGGGCACGAACCGAGTACCTAAAATTTCAGGTAACACTTTCTTTAAAATGAAGGGAGAGAATTCTCATGCATTCCAGAACTTGGTTCTGCTGAGAAAAGGGAGTTTCATTACTAGAATGACACTATTACAGCCTAGCCAATGCTGCTGACATGTTCTTTTTAAAATGTGCATGCTTCACAAACACTATTGCTTTATTTTGCTGTAAACTGTTTTTTAAAGTGACATTGTATTTGCAGTTATTTAATATTATCCAAAATAAATTACAGACATTCCATTCACTAAGCAGGGTTTAGGCTTCCCTAACTCCACCCTGTACCCCAGTCTGCCATAAAGGGACGTGCTGATCATTTGGAGGAGATTTTTGGGTTGAGTGAAGAGAAGCAGAGGAACTCTTTCTGCCAAAGGTGTCATTCCAGTTGGCTGACAAACAGACAGACAGTTAGACTTCACCCAGAAAACTGTCAAGTTCTAGGTGGTGTCTAGAGAAAGTTGTAAGAAGGAACACAACATCCAGAACTTCGTTGCAGTTGTTTTATTGACCTAATTCACACAAGCACCACTGGGACTAGCCATTGAAGGGGAGGGATGGTCTTATTAATGATAAAACTTTAATTTTACAGCACTGTTAGGTTTTCATTGTTGCAGAATGCATACTTCACCCTCCCTTCCTCACACAAATGGGAGCCTGAAGACCCAAACAGCAATTCTAGTTGGTGTTACTTTGGAAATACAATGACTTGAATTCTTTTAGGAATTAGCTTCTGCAATTTATTCCATAGCTATTTCTTAAGATTACCAGGATCTGTGGCCTTAAGGTCACAAGGAAGCAACCTTTTAATTCCCACTGCAGCCAATTTTAAAAACACAGAGAATAGCAGTAAACTCAGGAAAACTGAATGCCGGCCAATGGGAGTTTCTGTGTTTTGCTAATGGGAAAGTTGACAAATTTTATTTTTAATTTACAGTATTTTATTTAGAAAAGTGTTGGGGCTTTTGAATTGGCATTTTTCATTATTATTCAGATTTCATTTAGAAAATTCAGCCTTTCATTAATATTGGAGATGTGAAATTTCACATGCCTCCCAAAAACAACAGTAATGAATTCCATTGTTCCAAAATGTGCAGCTTCAGGTAAACTGATAGTATACAACATAAATGAGAGGATAGGAAGAGGAAAGTAGGAAATTGAGAGTACTAATAGGAACCACATTAGATGTGGAAAAATTCAGATTTTTAAGATATGAGAATTTGGAAGTTCTTTGGAACAAAACAATATTTGCTTTCTCCTGCCTAACCAGCAGGCACTACAACCAGCTTGATTATTAGAGATAATAATAATATAATAATTTTGTGTCAGAAATTATTCTGGGTTGGAAGGATTTTTGCTGGAAAAATGCCACTCAGGGGATGCCTAAATGGGTCCTTTCATGTCCCCAAGAGCTGGGACAGAGATAGGCACTCAATCTGTCATGCAGTCCCCAGGTCTCGAACTGCTGACTTGCCAGCCTTCTAGCTAACAAGGCGAGCTTCTTAACCACTGAGCCACCATGGCCCCTAGAAATTATATTAATAATCACAAAGTGATTCTTACAGGCTTCTTGTGCATTGCAGGTGAATACATATCCTTTAATGAATTGTCTCAATGATGCACTAGTGTGATAAGGAAACAAAAGCAACTGAATTAGATACTTTAAAAAATATTTAAAATGCTACAAGCCAGTGCCCTCTTGCAAAAGACACGTTATATTCCCATCCACCTCACTGTAAATTCAACGTCTATAATGGTTCGCTAATGAAACTCCCTCTACACCAATTATCAAAGCTATATCTACATAACAGAAAATCAAACAAAATGTTACAGTTACAAAAAAGGAGTGTTAGGCTAATCCTGTACACTTTTTTGTTGTTATGTGTTGTCAAGTCATTTCCAACTCATGGTAGCCCTGTGAATTAATGATCTCCCCAAAGTCCTCTTGTTAACATTTATGGTTCACTACGGAGCCAGTCCAGCTCATCTCTGTTCTTCCTCTTTTCCCACCACTTTTTGCTTTTCCCAGCATTATTGCCTTTTATTTATTTATTTGTATTTATATACCGCCCTCCTCACGAAGGCAACCCAGGGCAGTTTGACACACCATAAAACATCAGAACAATACAGGTTAAAAAATTTAAAGTTTTTAAAATTTATAATTAAAACTGATTAGGAATTACAGCTAAATATTAGTTGTAATTTAAAACTTAAGAGAGCGGGGGCGGGGGGGGGGGAACCAACCAGCAGGCTGAGGTCATTGTGCTGCCAATACCCCAGACCTGCCCTGCCAGCCAGATTTTTACACCCTTCTGAAAGGGCAGCAGCTCTTTTCCAATGAGCCTTGTTTCCTCATAATATAGCTGAAGAACAACACCCCCAGTTTAGCAATTTTAACTTCTAGTGAAAGTTCTGGCTTGATTTAATCTACAAGCCAACAATTTGTCCTCTTGGTAAAGCATGGTATCTAAAACCACAATTCAAATGAATTAATATTTTTTCCTGTCAACTTCCTGTGCTTTCATACCTGCACTTTATGATTGGGACTGCCATCTTCTGGATGATTTTGGCCTTTGTCTCCACTGACATATCTTTGATATATATTTTTCATTCATAGCTGCATAAGTGCAGTAGAATATAGGCTTCTTGAGACTTGTACATATCCTCAGGGTAGAAATATTCTGCAGAACAACCGATCCATGAATATGAAGGGATCTAGGTAGATTGTTCTCTGTTGGGTAATCCCCCGTTGCTATGGCTGGAGCATCTCTGATAATCCTAATTAGTCTTGACCAACGATTAACACTTGCATTATTGGGCAAAAAGAAATTAATTACAAATCACTGTTTTCAACTAGTTACTTCCAAGGTCTGCTCACTGACTAATTCAACCATCTTTGTTCTTCCTTAAAAGAAGCACAAGGATCAATAAGAAAGGTCACTGCATCTACTAGAAATTAGGCAGATCAATATTATAATGCTCTTCTGGCATTTTGTGCTCATAGTTCCATTGAACTCACATGGGTTATAGCTGTTGCCTAAAGAGGCAGAATTTGTTGATGTTTTCATTGGTCTAAAGATCACACTCTTATTCTGTCTTGTTGTTGTTGCATCCAATTCATGGTGATCCCAATAGGGGATTCAAGGTATGCAAGATATTTAAGGAATAGTGTTCCCCATGATCCAGGGCTCCTGAGTCCTAGTTCATCACTGATATCTACTGCACCACATATTTACACAACACTGAGATCAGCTGTAGCAAAATAGCTGAGAATCTGAGCTGTGACTAAGAAGCTCTTACTAAATGCAGAATTGCTTTAAATATACTCTTTTTTTCTCTAAGGTCTATGTCATTAAGATGGACATTTGGTGAATACAGGCTTTGTCCTTAGAAACTGGACCATCTGCTAATTAAAGACAAAATATAAATGGGGTGATAGACTTAGTGATCATCACTTCCACATGAAATTGTAAACTTCCATTTTACAGCTGTTATAAAATCTGAAGACATGCATTTTCTTTTCAGTCCAAATGATAAGGTGCAAGAAAACAGTGACTTTGCCTTCCTGGCTATTCTTTGACACCAGCTATTGAGACTTTACAGAGGGGTCAAACTCTGCATCCCTCCCTTTAATTCACTATGAAAAGAAAGGTTTAGGCTTTTACAATAGAATTCCTATGAGTTTAGTAAAACAGCTTTCTCAGTCCCATTGATCAAACAGAAGACAAAATATAATACCCAGGTGCACATGCATTTGATTAAAATTTAGTGGAAGGGGAGGGTTGCAAGAATCAAACCATGATTGGGAAATCTGGTTATGCTTTCCCCCAAAATATTATTTATTATAAAAATATTATTTATTATAGGAGTAGGTCAAGAGGCATATACATATTAAATAGTAAACATGTAATGAGATCAGAAGGCAATTTGAAAAATCATTTTAATGGTATAAATATTAAACCTAGCAGCTAGCTTGTAAATAGTGGATGATCACACATAGCCTTATGCAGTGGACCAAAGGCTAATCTGGGGTTTCTTTTTAAAACCAGGACATGGGTTGGTTCCACAGTCCTGTGTGTGCTCAGGGCCATTGCCAGGATTCTAGATGTGGGTAGGTGATATATACCGTTAGTATGGTAGGGCCCCATCCTGCAGGACTACATGTATAAACAGCAAGTGTAATCCTAGGGGCAAGGCTTATCACATGGGTCATTTGAAGTCAGTCCCTAATAGAACAGAAGGAACAGAACCTATACTGAAGACACTCTCACATTGCATACTTAGGATGAGTGAAAATTGGTTTGTTTGGCTTTTGCTGCTGAATATTTCAATACAGTATTCACCAATTTGCAAATGTTGTAAATGTCTTCATACATTTAATAGAAATAACATGAAAATTATAAAATCTTGAAGGCAAGAGAAAAGAGTACTGATCCATTTGCTCACCCAGGCATTCGGCTTTTCAGGGCTTCAATTCTTTGAGTTTGGTTAAGAATTCATTTTTGTGGTGCTGGACTAAGACAGTCACCTGTTTTTATTCATAGGTTCCTCAAATACATGGTAAGTATAAAATGAATCTCTCCTGGTTAGCAATAGCTATACATACTGACTTTGGCCAATGCCAATAAACTGAAAATTTTATTTCCTTTTTTCTTTATAATTACTCACCAATGTTCATCAATTTCCTCATAAATATGACTGGCAAAACATAATATCTTTCTAAAGCAAAAGTGTGTGTGTGTGGAGGATACTTAATTTGACTAATCTCTATTGTAAAGACCGCCAAGTAGACAGAAAGAAGAAACTTTTCACATTAAATGTGCATACCTTGCTTGAGACTATGATCCGGCTCATTTGGAGAGCTTCATTTTCTTGGTGTTTTGGTGGCAACAATGCTAGGCAATGATTTTTAAGAAGGCTTGGGCTTCATGTCTGCCATTTCCATCCCAAATGACAGGCAGCCTGTAAGGAGGGTGCACTTTGGATCTAACTTCTTCATGTACTGGCTCGAAAACAGGTGCTGTCATTATAAGAAGTGTGGAAAAGACACTGATGTCATGGCTGAATCACTATTTTCCAAAGGCACAGTTTTCTGCCTTCTTAAGCTCGTATTTGGGTGGGGTCTAACTAGGTTGGTCTGCCCATGGAGACTCTTAAATATACGACATAAACTTCATGAGCAACCTGTGTATATATTCTCAGATGAATCTGTTTTTCAATCACAGAAGTACATTGTGCCTACATAATCACTGTGCCTCTTGTGTACTCATCTGAGATGCAAACTAACGTAGCACCAATGTGTCTAGCCTTCCAAGGAAAAAATCAATGTGTTTCCTCGGCCTGTTACTGATTAGTTATGACACTGGGTCAGGCACATCACTGTTAGTGCACTAATGATAGGTTCAGATTATAGCCTTTAATCTTTTCTTATTGGAATCTCATTTAAATGTTGGTTGGTTACTTGTACAAAAGGGTTTTTTTTAAACTGATTTCTATGCCCATCTTGAGTAAAATCTCAACAACAGAGATATTTTACTAGATCATTAGCCACAATTGACTAAATGTGGCCACTCCACTAAAAATAAATGATAAAAATACTCCTGATAACCAGAACTTTGTTGCTGACACAGATAAAATGTTTTGGTATACAGTACAGTAAAACCTCAGATAACGTTAAATCCTGGTTCCACAAGTCTTGGTGTTATCCGATTTTTAGTGTTATCTGATGCATGTTAAAATCCTATGGGATCCATAGAAATACATTGTAACCACACAGGCTTTAGCGGTTGTTATCCGATGCATCCCATAGGATCTTAATGTTATCCGATGCAATTCTCCCCCCCAGATTGCTTAATGTTATGCGATTTTAGTGTTATCCGATACTAATGTTATTTGAGGTATTACTGTATATGTGATAGATATAATACGGTAATATAGTTGACACCATCAAGTCAGTTCTAATTTAACTTGAGCCCTTATAGATTTTTTAGGTAGAGAATACAAAGAAGATATTTATCATTCCCTTATTCTGGGGCATCCTGGGATTGTGTAGCTTACCACAGGCTGGCCCTTCTCCCAGGGAAGCACAGTGGGGGAATCAAACTCCCAGCATCTGGCTCCACAGCCATATACTGTACCTAAATCACTAGACTATTCAGCCACCATAAGTATATTCTATTAACTCAGTTCTGATTTATGGCAACCCCTTACAGAGTTTTCTAGGTAGAGAATACACAGAAGTGGTTTACCATTCCCTTCTTTTTTGGCAGGGACATCTTGGGACTGTGTAGTTTGTCTGTGCCTACACAGACTGGTTCTTTTCCCAGAAGGCACAGCAGGGAATTGAACTCCCAACATCTGGCTCCACAGCCAGATACCTAAACCATTAGGCTTTTCAGCAAATGCATGGTTAGGCCGAAGTAATTATCAAAAGATTATTTATTTATTTATTTATTTATTTAGATTTATATCACCGCCCACTCACCATGGCGACTCAGGATGGTTTACAGTCTGGAAAAAAAAAAAAACAACACACCGCACAAACAGCTAAAAATCCATTCCTCCTCTTGTGGTTATCCATCCTCCAGAGGATGTTAGCCTTTTCCTTCCCTGGGCAGGTAGGGCCCAGGATTAGGAAGTGGAAGCTTCCATCTAAAAACCTTAAAACTGTTAAAATTTAAAATTAAAATCTAAAAAGATTAAAAGCAGATTAAAAACACACCGGATGCTACAACTACTAATTTAAAAGTAGAGAGAGGGGCTCAGATAATCCAATGTGCTGGGGTCATTATACCTTCCATACCCCATATCTGTCCCGCCATCCATGTTTTTAGATTCTTCCTAAAGGGCAGCAGCTCTGTCTGGAGACGTAGCTCTGTAGGCAGGAGGTTCCATAGGGCCGGAGCAGACACAGAGAAGGCCCTTCTTCTAGTGCCAGAGAGATGTGCCTCCCTGGCCGATGGAACAACTAGGGTTAGTGGTGGAATTTTGTCCTTTTCTTTAAACTTTCGGAAATGAACTGGGTTTTTTTGTTCTTGTTCTTCCTTGAACATTTTATTTAATGAACAGCTGCACCAAAATGGAAAGTGTGATCTCACAGGAAAATCTAGCTTTTCTCTTCTGAATAATTCACATGCAGAATATTAGATGTCATTAGGCAGAGCTATGAAAAAAAGGCATGTCAAATAAATGATTTCCCATGAGACATACATTTTACATTTTCCCAGACTACACTGAGGATCATCAATAGGGTTGACTCTCCTAATGGCCAAAATATTACTTTAAACACTGGAAACAATTCATGGTTAGCAAAATTTATTTTACACAGTGAGTTGGGAAAGTGGAGCAAAGTTTTTTTTTTTGTATCTGTCCAATTGAATTGAGCAGTTATGTCATATTGAAATATCTGCCCAACAAATCAGTGATGGAACAAGCTGTGGCATTTCTTGTACTTCTAAAAGAATAGCCATGCTCCATGGTGGAACCATTTATTTATTTATATTTGCTAGCAAAAGAAACTGGTTCAATCCTTGCCTGTTAGAAAAAGAATCAGGTAACTGACTGAGAAAATGACCTCTGCCTAATCCCATAGCTACCAGCCAGCCAGCCAGGTAGCATAAGGGAATAGCAGTTTGGTGTTTCAGGATAAACCTGGCTCACATGTTTTATCTCTAATACAGCACATGCACTGGAATTTACCGCCACAAATATACTAATGGTTGTCAGCATGGATGTAAGGATGGCTACCAGCTTTGGAAAGAGGCTAAAGAAATCCACAGAGAATGGGGCTAATAGTCAGGAGAGCTATTATATTACCTCTATTATTATAATCAGTGAGCCTCTATATCAGGGGTTCCCAACTTTTTCAAGCCGGGGGCCAGGTCACGCTCTCTCAGTCAGCTTTGAGGGCAGGACAGCCCTGCCAGCATGATGGGTGTGGCCATTTTCTCCCAATAGCTTCAAAGGGGTAGCCATTTTGTTTCTCAAATGTCCTTGGAGGTAGTGGGGACCACATGAAATGGCATCATGGGCCAGATCTGGCTCATGGCCCTTAGGTTGGGAACCCCTGCTCTATATGTTAGCAGCTGGCAAATGTGAGGCAGGTGGTGAAGCTGCAGTTATGTCCTGCTTGTTACTTTTCAATAAGCAAATGGTTGACCAGGTTGTGAACAGAAGGAGAGACTATACAGGCTTGGTCAAGTCTGATTGGGAATGTCTTTTCTTTTGTTCTTACTCAAACAGCCAACATTTAGAAACAAATAAGAATAGTTGTAGACTACCTCTTAAGCATTGGATTTTTCCAATTTTTATGGACTACAATTGCCATAATACTCTGTTATTGGAATTCTACTTACCTTACAGAAGGGTAGATTTGAATCATGATTTCAAATCACTAGTCAGTAAGACTGAGGAGGGCAAGAGTTCATAAAGATTAAAAAGTCACAAAATGTTGCTAGATGATATAATTGGCTCTGGCAGGAAGATTTTGAAATTGTTAAGTGCTTATGCTGCCTCTGACAGGTAGATTGTTATCTAATACTAAGTGCTAGCTAAATGGTTAAAGGTTAGCTCTGTGGAATAGATGTTATCTACATGTCTGGTCTAAAGAGTAGCCATTTGTTTATATTTTATGAGTACAACATGGGTGTCTATAGTGAAGGCTTTCTTCATGTTATTATATTGAGATATAATCATTAGCAGTTCAGAACCAAAGACACACAGAAGTTACAAAGAATTTAGATATTCACTTTCTGCTACTACTATTCTACATTATATCCATTATTAGTTCCAAAATATAGGTAAATAAAACCAGAATATATTTTGACAAGTCCTTTGTATTACCTCATTGTTAGCCTCTTTCTCTCTCTCTCTCTCTCTCTCTCACACACACACAGATAAGAGAGAGATAAAAATTAAAAACCAATTAAAACCTAGTTGAAAACTTTTAAAAGCATATGTGATCCTCCACTAGATGAGCCAGTGGGGAGTGATGGTTGCTTCCTCTCCACCTCCCCACACCTGCCCCACCAGCCAGCTTTTCAGCTCTTTCCTGGAGGGCAGCAACTCTGTTTGGAGAAGCAGTTCAACTGGGAGAAGGTTCCATAGGGCTGTAGCGGACACCAAAAGGGCTCTTCTACTAGTGCTAGAGAGGTGAGCCTCTCTAGCAGTTGGTATTTTAAAGAGCCCCTCCAGTCTGCTCTAGTGGGATGGGCAGATGTCCTTGGGGTGATGCGGTCTCTTAAATATCCTGGCCCACTACCATGTAAAGGTACAGTAATTACCAGCACCTTGAATTGCACTTGGAGGCACACTGGCAACCAATGCAGCTCCTGTAGCAGGGGCAAGGCATGGGCAAAATGCCTGCAGCCCATCACTACATGGGCAGTTGCATTCTGAACCAGCTGCAGCCTTTGAATGGTCATCAAGGGCAGCCCCATGTAGAGCACATTACAATAATCCAGTCTGGAAGTGAGCAGAGCATGTGTGACTGTAAGCAAGGAGTAGTCGTCCAGGAGCAGGCATAATTGGCGAATGACGCGAATGACACAAATGACACGAAGTTGTGCAAAAGCCCTCCTAGCCATAACTGCCAACTGCTCATCGAGTCATGAGCCCAGGAGGACCCCCCCAAAAAAAATAGATCTTGTATGAGTCATGCATATGAGCAGCCCTACCCTCTACCCTTTTTAAAATTATCTTCCTCAGTTAGACTATGTACTGGTTGAAGAAGTCCTTCCTTTCTCACCGTCCTAAATCTCTTCTCCATTCACGTGGTTTTTTGCACACCTCAGGCAGCAAAATATCTTTGGCCAGCACCTTGAACTTGTTGAGAAAACCCAGTGGCTCCAATGGTAAACACCCATTTATGTCAATGGCTTAACAAAAGATTCATTCACTTATCCAAAAGGAAGCACATGCAGACATGGACATAGGCATGCATTGGGTTGCAAGTAAGTCTTCTTTCCATTGGCACAGATAAAACATAATGTGACCAAGTCCCCCTTTTTGTGTGTTCATTGCCTCCCTACCTGACCTCCGAGCAGTTTGAAACTGAAGGTTCCGGCTCAGCCAAAGCCCTTGTTCATTCATCCATCAGCCGCAGGTTGTGGAGCCAAAAGCTGTGAGGTTGAGAAAGCAATCCTGCTCTCAAACCATGCTTTACAACCAGGGCCATCTGGCAGCAGTTGCAAGCACAGTGTCACAGTACCTGCCAAAACATACCTGCCTGTTTGAAAGGCAGCCCATGTTTGTCTGTTGATTGTAGCACTATTATTTCCAGCTAAAGAACGCCTGTCAGCTTTCAAAAACACAAATAAAAGGAGGGATTGTCCATCCTTTATGTAAGCAAGAGAAGTGTGTTCCTCAATGTGCTGTGCTGTCCCAGTACAAGCATAGAGGTATAATAGCACAACATTGTTTGTAGGATGAGACTGTTGAAGAGTTATCCCAGCCAAGCCACATTAAATACTTGACAGGCACAGAGCTTTCGTGTAATTGTTATTTCGACACCTGCATTCAACAGCATTTTTCTTTTTTTAAGTAGCACAACTACCTGTAAAAGCTAAAGCCGGGCCCATTGCTCCAAACGTGAGTTGCTTTTCCAAGGAAATAAAACACATCTGAGAATCCTGTGGTTTCAATATTTATTATTTAACAGTCAAGTACAGAGCCACCTGCCATCTCTAGAGAGCTAGATATCTGATAGTTTTTAAATCATCATGGCAAAAACATCGCCGGAAGCTTTAAAATGTGTTTAAAATATACTGCATGCTTGATCTATTTCAAAGCACGCTTCTCTTTAAGAAAACAGAATATCCATGCACTGTGAAACAGTTTGCACCAGTTCACCAGAACCGGTAGCAGAAATTCTGGCTGCCCCCACCCATCCAAGTTTTGAAACAAAGTACTATAGTCCTAATTCAGGTGCAACACAGGGCTTTCCCCCTGGCCATGCCCATCATACAACTCCCACAGAGTGGTTTTTTTTTGTTTTTGTTTTTTGAGCCTACCACTGACCATCTCTGTAAGATTTAGACAAGCAGAGGTCTCCAATAAAGGACAAGTATGAAATGGATTTCCAGGGAGAAAATGGGAGCAGAGTGACAGAAGTAGGGCGCAGATGGGAAAAAGATGGGTGCCAATGATGGAAAAGAAATATGCGGGCTGACACACTTGATGTGAGGACACTTACTTGACCCAAGGCTTCTGAAATTTAGGAAACTTTTTTTGTGTAACTCTTAGGGATATTTCCCAAAAAGGTCTACAGAATGCCTCAAAAGTCTATGAAGGCACTCTGTTTAAGTAACGCTTTCTGTATAGAGATCTATCATCTTCATTCTTAAATTTCAAACTAGTTTAATCTGCTTCCTACATTTTGTCCAATTCAGTCAGTTTAAGATTGTTTAATTTTAAGTCATTTTACTCATAGACACTCCAAAGGATGAAGGAGCCTCATTCTCAGTCTGGCCAGGTTATCTTGCTATGGTAATAGAGTAGACCATACTGCCAGTGACTCAACACCGATCATCAGGCAGTGGTTAACCAACCAGACAACTCTGATGACTAATTGCCTTGGGTGCCAAAGTCCATAGGGAAGGTGAGGGTCACCAAGTGGATTAAATCCCACTTGAAACCATCTTGATGGAGGGCAGCAGCTTCATCAATACTGGCTAGGGCTGATAAGGGCTTTGAATGCCAAAAGGACTCAGGACCAGAGAGTGATTTGCAGAGCTGGATCAATGGTATGCTGCAATGTGGAAGGCAGATGAAAGGCCACTACATTATATTCTCAGGACAGTCTTCATGGCTGATAGCCATGATTATTGCCTATATTCAGAATCGGATATGGCACAAGACAAACAAACATGTCAGGATTGAACTCACAACCTTTTAGTTACACTACAGCAGTTTAACCACTGTGCTACCAGGGCACTGTAGTGTTTTGACTGAAGCACACACACATATGCCATACTTGACAGGTGGGGAGATATCTGATAAAGTGGGTTGGTGGGTGGCTGGGATGTTGCTCAGTCTTGTCTAAATCCTCTTTTTATCCATCCTGGCAATATTTAAAACTATATTAAATAGAGACAGTTCTAATTTGGCTCTCTTTTTCTCTATGACAGTAACTGAAGCAACTACAGTAACATTGAAACTGAAGACATTCTAATACCTTTGTTTACAAAACTATTCATATGTTTGTGTTTATTGTATATGGTATTGTAGATGCAGTAGGCACAAAGCTGGGTGGGTTGAGGAGGATGGTGGAGGACAGAGGTGCCTGGAGGTCAGTGGTCCATGGGTTCGTGAAGGGTTGGAATCGATTGTGCGACTGAACAACAACAACAAATTGTATATATTGATTGCTGTAGGCAAATTATAGTAGACAATAACATTCAATAGGTCTGAAGAAGAGGAAAAGATGGGTTCTACTGTTGATTCTGCTTATAGTCTAGTTCCTTCTCTCCCAAAACTACTTCCTTTCCAGTTGCCCATTATGAGAGCTCCTACGCAAATTCAAGGTTTTGACCCTGTGAATGTTTCCCTCCTCCCTCCCTCTCCTTCCCCTTTTCCAGTGATGGGATGTAACAGGTTCTCACCAGTTCACCAGAACTGGTAGTAACTTTCCCAGTGCCCCAGAGAACTGGTAGCAGCTTTTTGGGGGAACCACCTTCAGGGCTTACCTTTTCACTGGTTCCCTAACTGCGCATGTGCACCAAGCACTTGGTGTGCATGCACGCCTATAGTGCTTGGTGCATATGCATGGCCTCCTTGCTGTTCTCCCAAGCGGGGAGGAGAAAGAGAAGCTGCTAGCCTGAAGCTCCCTATAGCCTGCTCCCCAGGGTAAGTGACTCACTTTTAGATGTGGTGTGTCTGTGTGTATTTTAATGTGTATTTAATACCTTTACCTATATCGACATAATATCACAGTTCCTAAAAAGGCCTGGCGGCCTGGCTTGGGGTTTTTAACCAAAGTCTTGGAGTTACCTCATCAATAAGCTATACCTGTGCTGTTCCAATTGCTGTTCCAATTGGAGAACCCTTAAGGAGGTACAGCTGTTTTACATTTACATTAAGCCATATTATCCTAGAGAACCGGTATGATGACCATATCCATCTTGCAATATGGTGCTGCCCAGGCACTTATACTAACAGGTAAGTGACGGGTTTGTGTTTGGGGTGGGTGGGTTGATTTATGTTTGGGGTGGGTGGGTGTATTTTAATGTAATTTTTATTTTATTTATTTGTTTATTTATTTAATTTATTTACGGGTTTGTGTTGTGGGTGGGTGGGTGGGTTGAGGTGTGTGTGTGCTTATTTTTATTTTATTTTATTATTATTTTAATTTTTTTCTTTGGCCCTGCCCACGACATCATGACATCATGATGTTAGCTCCGCCCACACTGTAATGATGTCACGGTGGGGGTAGTAAAATTTTTGACATATCACCACTGCCCTTTTCTCTTTCTGTCAAACCTTTGGACAGAAACTATCTTGCTTATATTGATTGTATGCAGCCATTCTCAACATCCTCTGAATGCATATGTGCCTCACGTCCACTGACTCAGATCCAGGAAACACTTTGTGACAAGAACAAACATTCTTGAGGGTACACAAGAGCAAAACCAAATTAGAAGATGGAGAAAGGAGCTTATTGGACAAGGAACAACATTAAAGGAGGATGTAGCTGAGGAACCCAACTTCCTCTTTGTCACTTGGAGGACCCTGAATAGGCTGAGGGTTGGAGTTCCTAAATGCAAGATCAATATGCTCAAGTGAGGGCTGCTGGCAGACAACAACACACTATGAGACTGTGGAGAGCTACAGAATCTGGCTCATTTGCTGGTCTGCTGATTACAACTGGGAACATGTACCCATGAAGATTTAATTTTGGCCAGTGACATAGCCAAGAAAATGGCTTCATTTTTGCAGTTTCAAATTTGACCTGGACACAGAAGAAGAAGAAGCCACTCTGGCATCCATTTCATCTGAAAACTGGTGAAATTTTTTTTACTTCTCTTTCTCTCCCCATCCCACCTCCCAACAAAATGGAGGCTAGACATCATCACTGTAATTCTAACACAAAACCAGTGATGGGATGTCCCCGGTTCCAGACGGCTCCCTGGAACCGGTAGGACCAATCCCGGAGGGTTCTCCGGGAGGGTAGACAACTTTTGAGGTCTCCGGTTCCGGACGCCTCACCGAAAGAAAAAGAAAAATTAAAATCGGAGCTATAATGGCTCCAATTGACTGCGCATGCGCAGAAACTCAATCTGACGCATTGCGCATGCGTCAGATTGAGTTCCTGCGCATGCGCAGTCAGTTGGAGCCATTTTAGCTCCGATTAAAAAATTGTTCTATAGCTTTCAGGGCGGCGGCGGCGGCGGCACCAGCCCTCTGAGGAGGGCACCTCCCCAGCAGCACGTTGAGGGCTGCCTGGGCCGTCCGCTGCCAACAAGCCCTATCCCCTGGGGACACCCGGCACGGCGCACCGCTGCCGCCTCCTCCTCCACCGGGCGCCTGTGGGCTGGGTGCCTGCAGCCGCCGCCCCCCGCTGCCGGAGCTGCCGCTGCCTGCATCCCTGTGGCCTCCTCCTTGGGCCGGTCCCTTTTTAGCCCGGCTGCGGCACCTGGTGGAGGAGGAAGCTGCAGGCGGCGGCGGTGCGGCATAGGGACGGCCCAGGGAGGCTCGGCAGCCGCCGCTGGACCCACCACCAGAGCCACTGCTGCCTGCCGCCCCTGGCCGTGGCCGGAGCCGGGCTAAAAAGGTACCGGCCCGAGGAGGACGCCACAGGGGTGCAGGCAGCTCCGGCGGCGGCAGCTGTGGACGGCAGCTGCAGCCAGTGGCTCCTGTGGCCGCAGTCAGGGTGCCGGGTCCCAAGAAAGGTAAGCGAGGGGTTTTTATTTGGGGTGGGTGGGTAATTTATTTGTGTTTTGGGTGGGTGGTTGTTTTTATTTATTTATTTATTTATTTATTTATTTGTGTCTGGGTGGGTGGGCTTAGAGGGAGGGGTGTGTGTGTGTGTTATGTTTATTTTTATTTTTTATTTATTTTTATTTTTGGCCCCACCCACAACGTCATGACGTCATGACGTCGGCTTCGGCCATGACGTCATGACGTCATGACATTGGCCACGCCCATGATGTCCGTGACGTCATAGCGTGGTAGTAGAATTTTTGTCATCCCATCACTGTACAAAACTGAATGATTTCTCACAAATCTGCTATTACCTCCACAATCCCCACCTACACTTTCCTTTTGCCAAGTAAAACCAGTGTGGCTTCTTTGAGCTCCCTCAGTATTGTTACATAAAATTTGAAATTCACCCTTTAGTTTAAGACATATCATTTATTTTTAAATAAAGTTGTTTGAACCTCTTTGGTTTCCCTTGAGAAGTGATCATCACACGTTCATGTTCCCCAGGACACAGACCTAGATGGCAGACAATGCCTGCATCAATTAACACCCATGTCCTGGTCATATCTTAATCTAACATCAATAGAAATTTCCTTTTAATCAATAAAGATTTCCTTTACCCCCACCCTCTTCATGGACCATGGTAAGCTTCACACAAGACACTCAAACAAGCCTGGAAATTAGTGTAATTTCTAACCTGCAGTTTCTCACTTTTGAGATAATGCTAAAATGTTAATCTCATTTTGCCTGCTAGACAATGCAAATGTTTGATTTAAGGCTTAAGACTTTTGGTCCACTGAAGTTTGATTCCTTTAAGATAGGAATATATAGGGAACCTCTATGGAATAACGTCTGTTTGACAATGATATTAATGTTATTTTGTGTCTCCTCATTCCAAAGGACAGTCAGATGGAAAAATTATAACTAACAGGATAATTTTGATATTAAATCAATACAGAATACAATACTGTCTCCCTGCACTGCTAAGGATAACATCTGATCATTTGCCTAAAGAAAGGAGCTGAGTACATTCAGTAAGACTACCTATTCTCCTGAATTTACCATCTGCCTAGAGATAGGTCAAAACTACAGGCTCTTTCCCTGTTTAAATCTGTACTAATTATTGTTGCTTTTTTATTTTAATTTGATTTTCAAGTAAACTTTTTAATTAGGTATCTAACAATTGGTCTATAGTTCATTTTTAAAGCTTCCGCCTGTGAAAAGGTTCCTAATTATTAAAAAATAAAATGATTTCAGACTTCTTAAGGCCTTGGAGTCTGAAATTCAGGTAACAGAATGGTGGAGAATGCGGGGATTCACAGGTGACTGTGTTTCTTTTTCATGGAAATGTGCAATTCCATGAAAAAGGGACCAGTCTAACAAAAGGAAGCAGATAGAGCCAACTCTGCTCTAAATTTTAAAGGTTAGGCCAAAATGTTAGAAGGAGAGCATCATCTAAAGTTGCAGGATTGGTGAGTATATTTGTGTGATATTCAGGTATTGTTAAATTGTGTCCAAGATAGTTAAAGGCTTGCCAAGAAACTAAATTCCCCACCAGGTCGGACAGCCTGGTTACTGGTAGCAAGATCTGGCTGACCCCCTGTGAGCTACCTACAAATTGGCCACTAGAACGAGTGATCAACGTATTAGCACTAAGCAACAGTGGAGTTATTCCCGTGAGCAAACCCTACTTAAACTTGCTAGCAAGATTGGCTAATCACCTGAGCTACGCAAATCCCCATTGGACTGCTTTCTCGACAGCGCAGTGATTCCCATGAGAGAGGCACAAATTAATAACAAGATCGGCGTAATTAACCGTGAGTTATGCTTTCTAATTGGACTGTCCCTAACAGCGGGTTGGTCTCTGTGAGGGGATGCAAATTTTGGCACCAACAGCAATTGATAACCGTGAGGTAACCAACTGAAAAGGAAAAATCACGAGATTCGCTCCTCATACTGGTTGAGGGTAACTCGAATTTCGTCAGAGTCTTAGGATCCTAAGCATAAAAAAATCTCACTCGCTACGGGGAAAATGCGATGAGTGTTCAGGCTAAGCAAGAGGAATGCATGGAAGGGATGCCTCTCATGAAATCCTCAGAGAATCTGGAACAAATTAGCAAGACCCAAAGCCGAAACTAAAATTTAAAAAAGCAGAGACCCAAATTTTTGCACATTAAACTTTGCAACAAGACGTTTTCTGCCAGACTGTCCAGTAATGGCGGGTCTAGAACTGACTCATTAGAGGGCAGTAGTAATGTAAATAATAAAAAGCCTAGAGAGAAAGTAACTTATCCTCTTCCCCCTAAGAAATTTACTAAACTAAGTAACTTGCCCTGGTCTAGCCAATATCAGGCAACCTGAGAAAACTTTATACCAGGCTACCACCCCCTTAGGGAGGTGTAGTCTAGTCCTAGAAGTAGTAGAAGCATGGGTGGAAGAGGACCTTTTTGCCCCCAAACTCCCAAAATTACGTGAATAAGCATTAAGCCCAGGGTTGGCTGGTAACTGAAGCCACCTGTGATTTTTCAACATTTGAAGAACTGAATGACCCTTAAGGTCTAGAGGTACATGGAATTTTCCTTTCCTTTCATAGCTAATGCGTGGAGCACTGCAAAGAAGGAAGGAAGACTAATGCACATTTTAAAATGGAACGTGTGTGAAATCTGCAGAGGTATTAATGTATGTTGAAGGAATGAGAATGAGGGTACCCTGTGTGTGTGGAAATGAAAGAAGTGTGTCTGCATTTTTATGTTTAGTGAGTAATGAGGACTAGAAGTTTAGAAATTTTTAAATGCTGCCATTGTGTCAACACATTGCTAAAGGAATTAAGGGGAAGAAAGCATATCTTTTAAAACTATGCTTTTACAGAACCTCAGTCCTGACTTTTATTAAAACCATGTGGCAGATCTGTAATATAGTGTGAGAAGGTATAGCTGGCCGGGCGGAGAGGCCGCCATCGCGCGCAATGGCTGGGACGTGATTTACCTGCTCTGGGGCCCCGCCCAGGTGGGAACTTTAAAAAGCTGCCTTCGCCCCGCCACAGCCGGGAACATCTGCGGCCGGGCGGAGAGGCCGCCGCCACGTGCAATGTCTGGGACGCGATTCACCTGCCCCGGTGGCCCACCCAGACGGGAACTTTAAAAGCCGCACGGCGGCAGAACTGCTTTGCTCCGCTTCCGCCGGGTACAGATGCGAGGGGCGACCGGCCGGCAGAAAAACTTTGCTCCCACCGCCACCACTACCGGCCTCATCTCTCGGCTGGCCCCAGCCTCGAGAGAATGGAGAACAGTTGTGAGGGGTGACCGGCCGGCATAAAAAACTGTGTTCCCCTGCCACCACCGGACTTTTCTCTCAGCCGGCCCTGGCACCGAAAGAATGGAGAGCAGCCATGCCAAGGGTCGGGGAAGAATGGAGAAAGACATGCATCTCTCCTTCAGCAGCTCTTGGTGCTTAACTGCAGCCATCTGGGTCAGAATCCTGAAGCATAAAGCAGTCCACTGGAATAGCTTAGAGACAACATGAGGCTTGCTGCTGATTTCATTTTTGCACTCATTCCAGGGATGACTTCATTCACTACTAAGGTGACACCCTTTTCTGGATCACCCCCCCCCCCCAGACTGGTTCATGTCAAGGAAATTGTTTTTTCTCTTTGCCCTTCAATTTAGATCACAGAGCAGAGATTTTGGGAGTGGGGCTGGGGTGTGGGTGATTGGCTGCCTTGCAAAACTTTGCCAGAGTCCATTATGCTGTAAATAGCTGTAATTTCAGATAATGGGAGGATTTCACTTAGCAGGTTTTTTTAAAAAAAATCAACACAAGACATGTCTTTTGCTCCCATTTTTATTTGTTCTGTTGGCCCCTCTCACTCACTCATTCACTCACACTCTCACACACACACACACAAGCAACCTCATAGCAAACCCTTCCTTCTAAAAATTTGATTTTTCTTCTTCCATGTCTAGGGCAGACATGGAACTGCCAAAATGAAGCCACCATTTGGTTTCTTCGTTCTGCAGTTCTTCTCACCTGAGCTAGTATGAGAAAGATTAACCAGCACAAAGTGGCCATTGCTTAGGGTACGCCTCATTGTGGTTCAACAATACCCACAATCTTCAAGGAGGCTCGTTATGTGTACCCTGGGTTTTTCTCAAACTTCCAGAGTTTAGAAAAACATTTTTTTTCTGGGTTACAACTACCAAAAATCCAAAATATTTGGCTAGGTAACTCTGGAGTATATAATCCAAATAGTAACTCCATAAACTTCTACACTGGAGATACAAATATCACCATCAAAGCCCAGTTTATGTATGAGTTTGAAAGGTCTGTATTCAGTTACTTCCAGGTTCAGAAGCCAGGCAATTTTAATCTCCACATATTCCGGGGTGTGAGGCCCTGTTCTTGCGTGTGGGCCCTAAGAGTCAGTTGGGAATCTTGCTCATGTACCTGCCTCCCTGCAGAGTAGCAGACTCCCTGCCTGAGCTCCTTGAGGCGGTCTCCATGTTGGCATTGGAGACCCCCAGGCTGATGGTTCTGGGGGACTTCAATCTGCCGTCATTGGGGATTGGCTTGGAGGTATCTCAGGAGTTCATGGTTTCCATGGCAACCGTGGGCCTGACCCAGGTAATTCAGGGTCCTACCAGGAGCAGTGGCTACACCCCAGACTTGATCTTTTTGTCGGAGCTGTGGCAGAGTGATCTGAAAGTACAGAAATTAGACATCACTCCTGTCCCATGGTCAGATCACTATCTGGTGACTCTGGACTTCCTGGGGGCGAGACTCCACCGTAGGGAGGCAGGGCCGATTAAATGGGCCCGCCCCCGGCGACTAATGGATCCAGAAGGATTCCAAAGGGAACTGGGGTGTTGTCCTCTTGACCTGCAAAGCGGTTCGTCCGAAGCCCTTGTCGATTCCTGGAATAGGAAAGCGACCGCAGCTTTGGATGTAATTGCACCACTATGGCCTCTCCATGCTTGTGGGGATCGATCTGTCCCTTGGTTTACAGAAGAGCTAAGGGAGCTGAAACGAGTTAAGAGACGCCGAGAGCGCCGCTGGGTGAAGACTCGGAGCGAGTCCGATCGAACACTGGTTAGAGCTGCTATTAAAGACTACCTAGTGGCAATGGGGTCGGTGAAATGCCAATATTTCACCGCCCTCATTGCCTCCACAGATAACCGCCCAGCGACCCTGTTCCGGGTGACCAGGTCCCTCCTTGGCAAAGGAGGGCCGGGTCCTGGTTGGCAGGGATCTGCTGATGCTTTTGCTAATTATCTAGCGGGGAAAGTTGCTCAGATTCGCTCAAAGTTTAATCCTGGTGTGGAAGGTACTGAACTGGGGTAGACTGAAGCACAGTCTAGCCACGTTATCTGGGATCAGTTCGATCCTGTTGGCCCTGAGGAAGTGGACAAGCTTCTTGTATCTGTTTGCGCCACGACCTGTGCACTGGACCCATGCCCTGCCTGGTTAATTAAAGCTGCCAAGACTGTGGCAGGGGGCTGGGTTGAGGCGATTATTAATGCTTCATTAAAAGAGGGGCATTTTCCAGCACCTTTCAAACACGCTTTAGTGCTCCCCCTCTTAAAAAAGCCGTCCCTCGACCCCACGGTAATTTCCAACTACCGTCCAGTGTCCAACCTACCTTTTTTAGGTAAGGTTCTGGAAAAAGCTGTGGCGCAGCAGTTACAGGTAGTCCTGGATGAAGCGGATTATCTGGACCCGTTTCAGTCAGGATTCAGGCCCGGATATGGTACTGAGACTGCACTAGACGCATTGGTGGATGATCTTTGGAGAGAGTGGGACAGAGGGGAGCCGTCTGTCCTTGCTCTTCTCGACCTCTCAGCGGCTTTTTACACTGTCGATCATGGCATCCTTCTGGGAAGGCTCCGGGGCCAGGGGATCCAGGGCACAGTGTTGTCCTGGTTTTCCTCATTCCTGAGGGACAGGACCCAGTCGGTGTGCCTGGAGAAGGAGAAGTCCAGCCCTAGGCCCCTGCAATATGGGGTGCCTCAGGGCTCGGTACTTTCTCCTCTCCTATTTAACATCTATATGAAGCCGCTGGGTGAGATCATCCGTTCCCACGGGGTAAGGTATCATCAGTATGCTGATGATACCCAGTTGTACATCTCAGCCCGTGGGGACCCAGGCGGTGCAGTGGAGGTCCTCTCCAGGTGCCTGGAGGCTGTTAAGGTCTGGATGGGGGAAAATGGGCTACAGCTGAATCCCGGCAAGACTGAGTGGCTATGGGTGAGGGGCCCTGCGTTGTCACGGGAGTTGCCAGCTTTGGTTCTGGATGGGGCAGCTTTGCCCCAAACAGACCCGGTGCGTAATCTGGGGGTCCTCCAGGAGGGCTTTTGCACAACTTCGTGTAATACGCCAGTTACGCCTGCTCCTAGACCGGGACGCCTTGCTCATGGTCACGCACGCTTTGGTCACCTCCAGACTTGATTACTGTAATGCGCTCTACATGGGGCTGCCCTTGGTGACCATTCAGAGACTGCAGCTGGTCCAAAATGCGGCAGCCTGGGTAGTGATGGGGCACGGGCGTTATGCTCGGGCCTCACCACTGCTTCGGGAGCTGCACTGGTTGCCAGTATGTCTCCGGGTGCAATTCAAGGTGCTGGTCATTACCTTTAAAGCCCTATATGGTAGTGGGCCAGGATACCTAAGAGACCGCGTCACCCTAAGAACATCGGTCCGTCCCACCAGGGCGGATCGGAGGGGCTCTCTTGTTGTTCCATCGGCTAGGGAGGCTCGCCTCGCTAGCACCAGGAAGAGGGCCTTCTCCGTGTTCGCCCCGGCCCTCTGGAACCTCCTCCCAACTGAGCTGCGCCTGCAGACAGAGCTCCTGTCCTTCCGGAAGAGCTTAAAGACCTGGCTGGCAGGACAAGTGTGGGGTTCCAGGGATGGGGGATCCCATGTGGGGTGGTTAGTCTAGGGATAACCACCCTTCTGACGACACCCAAGATACTGTTTTAGTTTATGAATTTTTAAATTTTTAATACTGATATGTTTTTAAATCTATGCTGTTACCCGCCCAGAGTCGGGCTTGCCTGATTGGGGCGGGATAGCAAGTATGAGAAATAAATAAATATAAATAAAAATAAATAAATCTTCTCTGTATGTTGATCGATCCCAGTGGAATTGTTTATCAGTGCAGGAAGAGAGCTCTGCAAACAGACTTACACATATTAGGTAACACACCTGTGGGCAAATGTGTGGGGGCGTCGTTTTGCCTCCTTCCCCTGGGAGAGGCAGGCTGTTTGGGGACGCCCAGGGGTGTGTTGGGCTGGGGGAAGGGAGGAGCCAGCCACCTTAAAGGTGCTTCCTCCCCAAATCCGGCCTCTTTTCAGAGAATCAGTAGGAAAGCAAAAGCCTACCCATCCTCCCTTGAAGTAACAGTGTGAGATTAGCTGATCACTTCAGGGCAGAGTGGGAATTCTTGTACACATCTCTGATTGGCCTTGGGACGATATTGTTTTTGCCCACTTCACACTGTTATGAAATGGGAATGATTGGCTTGGCGGTCTAAATTGGTTACTTGGCAGGTAGCGCATAGTTAAATGATAGGTGAAGGCCTAGAATTAGCATGTCAAATGACCAGAAGCGGGGGAGACCTATGCTTCCACATCCGGCTGGGTGGCATGCTCAGTGGTCATTGACTGTGCGGTTGGCCTACAGCCCTGAGGCTTGAGAACTGCATTGGCCATTACACCCAAATGGCGAGCTGGGATGGGGACTGTTGAAGAAGAGGACGGTCCCGGTAAGCCGGTATTCACCTAGATGTGAGTGGAGAAGGTAAAGTTGATCACCTTTGTTCCATCATTTAGTCCCATGCTACTCAGCCCCTGTCATAGGCAAAACAGTTCAGTTATGAAGTTGATTGTTAATAAAGTGGCCCTGAGTTTAATTCCAACACTGTGTTTGTCTTGTTGCTTGAGGTTTGGGGGGGGAAAGCTTCTCATTTACTTTCTGGTTCCTTGAAATCAGAAGTGAGGCACCTGTAGTTACTGTAGTTAATTTTTGAACTCTAGTTCCCATTGTTACCTCAAATCTGAAATTACCATTTTTATTATTTTCTTACATCTTTATTTTCAATTAAAAAAAAAAACTTCTCTCGTTATTTTAATATGCCATCCACAATAAGGTGAGGCTTATGTAGGCATCAAACACTACACTGACAGACACCCATAATTCACTTGCAGGTAAGATTTTTAATAAATTTATAAAGAACTCAAACTGCCATTTAAAAAAAGCATGGGCAAAGGTCACCCTCCTTTTCTCTCTCTGTTTTAAGGACCTGGGAAATGCAGTTTTAAAATGCATTTTTCCTTTCTGCCAAATAGACACAGTAGGCTTGCCCCTTTCAATTCTGATTAATTTTATTTCAGTAGCAGTTATACCTAGGATGTTAAATAAACTAATAAAAATGTTTTCATGTACTGTAAATGGTTCAATTCAAACTAAATCTCTTAACTTCCTATCAGACCATATTTGAGCATGCAGGAATTCACTTCCATCCTTCCTGAAAGATACCCTGAAGATCTGAGATTAATTCTTTTCTCTGTTTGCTTGGCTCTTTCTCTCTATTGTCTTTGGGGTCAGTGTTAGATTAGAAATTAACATATGTACACAAGTGCTGGGTGGGGAAAATGCCCAGGGGCATCTCCAGGCAACTTTACTGCCTTCCTGCAAATCCTGAATCTGGGTATTAAATTCCCTTTTTTTACATACTTTAATAAAGGATAATGAAGGGTTTTTTAAAAATATTTCCTTTGCTCTGTATAGAATAATAGTATTTTGGTCTATATAAAACTAATATTTTAAATTTGCTTCATGTCTTAGAAGGTCAAATTAAAACGGAACGAAAAGCTAGAGATAATGCTGCAATCTGGTGAACATTGGGTGCCATTTAGCCCATCAGGAGGGATTATCTGGGTGAGAACTGCAAAGCAATTCATCAAGTGAAGTCCTAGTTACTTTAAAAGATGCCATAGATGCTGATTGGTTCCATCCTTCAAGCCAAGCCTGATCATTGGAGTGTACTCAACTATCCACTCTGCCAATGGCCACTATATTGACTTGTCTCAACTTAACCCACAACCCCCTCTCTCTATCATTTCCTGAATTTGTAATCTTTTTTATAATGCAACTATTTACATGAAAACTTATCATTGTAACTTAAAGTTGATGTGAAAACATACCATTGTAACTAAAAGCTGACTTATTTGTTTATGAATTAGACACTGCTGCTGGACTATTATTCCTTTGTATAAACTTTACTGTAACAATAGATGATAGGATTAGATAATAGGAATGTATAAAGAGTCTTTGCAAGGTAGGAAAGCCACCTCTCTTTAAACAATTAGGAAGGGATGCTCATGGGTAGATTATGCCAGATAAGGTTGAGAAATGTCTTTCGTTAGCAGCTGGCCTATGTTGATTAAATGCATGACAATAAACCATTTTTATATCTGCCTGAAACTCAAGTCTCTGTGGTTCTTGGGGGACTCTGCCAGTAGACGAACTTTTTAAATTTAAAACGCATCTCTGCTGAAAAAAGGGATAGCAATTTTTAGGTAACACCATCAGCCCTACCCAACATGGCCACAAGTGAGGAATAATGGGTGACATACCCCTTTTCTTGATTTAAATCAAACAGTGTTGTACTGGAACCTCTGAAAGTCTGAAATGAGAATTAAGTCTCATGGTGTTTCCTGTTTTCCCCTCAAAATTCTTCCACTGTTGGCAAAGTAAGCCAGATCCGGTTTGTCTTGAACAGTCTATGCCTGCAATGATTCAAGTAAGGCAAAAGTGAAGGAAGACCAAGCTGTTAAATTGCTGATTCAAGTTTCACCTTGGCCACAAGCTTACTGGGTGATGTTATAAAAGCCAGTCACTGCCTCTCAGCCTCATCTACTTCATAGGGCTGCTGTGGAGAATGTGGTGGGGAATAATGGTGTAGCTGCCTTGAGCTCATGGGAAGAAAGAGGCATATAAATGTAGTAAATAAATGAATGTGTTACCTGCAATTTTGAGATTCCAACACATCTCTTTTTATTTAACTCTTCAATAAAGTTACAATCAGAAAAACCACTGTACACACATGGGAAAAGGTATGAAAATAGGGGAGAAGCCAACGTTTAATGGCTAGCAAGAGAAATAAAATCATACAAGGTTTAATTTAAAATCATAATTGAAAACCTCTCCAAGGGGGGGGGATTAAATGGGAAGAGCCCACTAGTCACGTATACTCTGGCAAGGAATGTAAAGCTAATTATGTCACCTATTGTCCCCATTTTCTAAGAGTTTGCCAAAGGGTGTAAAAACTGGTATCCTGGTTTCCTGATAACAAAGCAGAAATTCCTTTTCATTCCTTCACAAACAACAGAGGAGGGTTGCCTGAATTTTAAAATCATACATCTGGTCTGAATTAATTCTCCTTAATAAAGTTTAATTAAAACATTACTATACACTGGCCAAGGCAGAGAATATATGGGGAAAAACCAACTCTTAATTACTAACAAGTTTAAGGCTTAATATAAAAGCCTCAAAAAAAATCTATGTGAGCAATTGCATTAGGAGTTGGTGGCTTCCCAGGGGGGGATGACTCATTCGGCAGAAACAATGGTACTAATCTCTTGTCTTATCTCCTGAAGCTCCAGAGAGGACAGTTCAATGGAAACTTTACCTTAGATTGACCTCAAGAAGAAATGTGACAATTTAAGAACTAAAAGAGACATTTCAGCTTCTTACCGTGTTTCATCATTAACCATTGTATCTGTAAACTGCTATGTGTATTTTTTTAAACTACTTTTGCACAATATTACTAAGCTTTTGTAACATGCAATCAAGAAGTGTAAATGACTCTTTTAATTGCCCCCATTTTAGTAAACAGCATTTACCCCTGCACTCATTATTCCAGGCTTAAGTGTTCTTCAGTAAGAAGTGTATAAAATGTTGGAGAGATGGGAGGGATTTTTAGCTCAGTCACAGAATGTCGTGATGGAGCTCCCGGGTGTGGTTTGGATTAAAATGTTTGAGGTGAAGATTTCTGGTCTATAATACTGGTCAATGTAGACAGTGCTCCTGCCCTTCCAGAAGGGCTTAAAAACCTGACTGGCAGGGCAAGTTTGGGGACCCGGGAATGTGGGTTCTCATACCAGGTGGCTCATTTAGTGGATTGCCACCCCTGGGTCTGTTCGTGGGATCGTGCATTGCTTTTAACCTCTGATGATTTTTAACTCCTGATGTTTTACTGTTGTAGATTGTTTTATGCTTTTATTTTTTATGTAAGCCGCTCAGAGTCGAGTTCTCCCGATTGGGGCGGGGTAACAAATGCATTAAATAAATAAATAAATAAATAATAATAAAGAACCCTTAATGCCAATAAAACCAATTTTGTTTTGATCAAAACCATGTCTCGGTGTCAGTTTTTTTGAGGTTAATTAATTCTCCACCAAGAAACGAACCTAGCCCTAAAATTTGTGGTAACAAATGTATTATAAATAGTGGAGTGGACAGAGTGATGGACTAGGACTCAGGAGGTGGGGGATAACTGGGGATGTAGAACTGGCAAAACCACTCATTGAAAGCCTCTTACATATCATTTTCAAAATGTGGTTTTAAATAGAACCTTGCAGAGAAGCACCTACCTGACACTAAGCTATAGTGTCAGGTAGGTGTTTATCTACCATTTGTTCACTGCCTTGAACAGTCAACCTAGTTATCAACGTTCCAAAGCTGTGACTAGCTTTCTGGGTTCAAAAAAGTATAATCAGCAGATCAGCAGCAGGGGAGCAGATGGAATGAAACTGCTTGTAGATTATTTCTGCCATCTAGGAAAAGCAATTTGAATGAGAAGCAGACAACCCCACATTATAAGCTTTATACACGGGAGAGGGAGGAAACTGATTCTCCATAAAAACTCATGCAGATAGACACTTCTCTTTGAGTCACACATAGAAAATGTTAGTTGTCTGTGGGATTCAACAGCAGCCAAAAAAAATGGACCCAACACATGCTTATCTTTGAATGCATGTTAAATTTGCTAATAGCATGCAGGGAAGAAAACAGGTAAATATTTGGATCTTGTATATCACTCTAAACATTTAAACTAGCTTTGCAAATACTACAAGTTGGGGTAACACCTTTCTTTTCTGAAATTGTTTTTTGGAAACTGTTATGAGATAAATTGATGAATTCTTAGTATAATTAAAAACTGATTGCAGAATAATAGCAAGATCTAAAATATAAGAAAATAGAATAATTGGCAAGTTTTGAATAATTGATTGATTTGGTGTTACATTGAAAACAATTGAATTCTGGGACTTAAATCAAATTAGTCGATTGAGTAATTCAATACAGATTCGAAATATAATATTGAGATAAAATAACAATAAATAATATTAATAATAATAAATATTTTGAATTACAATTGAAAATTATAAGATATTAGTCCTAGATTTCAATTTGGAAATAAAATGGAAGGAGGAAAAAGCAAGGAAGAGGAGGAAGTAACGAAACCGAAGACGAGAAGAGAGAAGAAAGAACAGAAAGATCAGAAGGAAAGACAAGAAGTGCAAACACCCCCACCAGTAGTGGAAATTTCAGCAATGGAAAATGTGCAAATGTTTGTGGAATTTGGGAAGTTCATCAAGAAAGTGGACATAATAGAGAGAACGATGTCAGATGGAATGCAAGAAAGGAAAAAGGAATTTCAAGTAATTATGGAAGAGATGAGAAAAAACAGGGAGGAGACGAAAAAAGAAAGGGAGGCCGCAAAAAACAACTATCAGACTCTGACAACAGCGCTAAACGAAATAACCAAGGAGGTTAAGGACAATACGACAAAGATAAATGCTATGATGGGAGATGTTTATAAACAACTGAATGATGTAAAAATGGAAGTCTCTGGTTTGTATCATGCAGATCAATCAACAAATGTTAAGATAATAGCTCAAGATAAGAGACTGGATCTGTTGGAGGAAGAGAATAGAAAACGAAATATTGTGATTAGAAAAATGGAGGAGAGGACACCAGACAAGCTTAAAGAACAAGTAATCAATTGGCTGAATTCTTTAAAAATGGGCAAAGATTTTATGTTAGAAGATATAGTAAGTGCATTCAGGTTGGGGAGTAAAAGGGGAAAAAAAGGGAGTAGGAATGTGTTGATCAAATTTGCAAATTGGGGGGACAAACTGAAAATTATGGCATTTATTAAACAAGCTGGTTATGGTGTCCTACAGATGGATGACAACGTGGTGGAAGTTTACAATGATATTTCCCCAACAGAAAGAAGCTGGAGATACAAGTTGAAACCAGTAACAAGACTATTGACGGCAAAAGGAGTTACATATAGCTGGAGGTTTCCACAAAAGTTTAGATTTTATTTTGACAAGAAAATGCACGAAATTGATGATAAGACAGATGTGCTATACTATTTAACTCAAATTGGTTTGATTAAAGTTGCATCTAGGGAATGGATGGATCTAAAAAAGGGGTTGCAGGAGGTGGGTACCCTGGAGAAGAGTTCATTGTTGGTGGAAGAGTTGGAGGGGGCGGCGGGGGGGGGTCAGATTGTCTAGATATGGGGAGCCTGGAACTGTTAGAATAAGTAGAATTTTTTTCAATGGAGGAGGCGGAGAGAGTGGAGGAGATGAAGAATAAAGAGGAGAAGTAAAAAGAGCTTGTGTGTTTATGCCATGTACCACTGACCCTACCCTACCCTCTTTGGGAACCAAAGGTAACGCTCGGAGAAGGAGAGCGGGGAGGAAGAACTTTGAATTCTGTGTAGGTATGTCTTTTTGTGTAGTTGTTATTAGTATTCTTACTTATGTCTTTCTTTGTAGGGTTTTTCGTAAGGTTTTTTGTAGGGTGAAGGTATGCACATCCAGGAAGAACAGTTTAAAAACTATAATAGGTAGTAATGTCAAGGATAATTAAAATAGTATCATGGAATGTAAAGGGGACAGGTTGTGTTCTGAAAAGAAAGAAAATCCAACTAGCACTTAAACAAGACAATTCCGACATCATTTTCTTGCAAGAAACTCATCAAAAATCTTATGAAATAAATAAATTGTATATTAAAGGAAGGCAAATATATGAAATAGCACCGGGATCATCCAAGGCTAGAGGAGTGGCAACCTTGATATCAGATAGATTGGGATTTAACCTCACACAAAGAATAGCAGATCCTGATGGAAGGTATTTAGTTTTAAAAGGGACTATCGACGATGAAGAAATAACGTTAATAAATGTTTATGCGCCAAACGAACACCAATTGGAATTCTTAAACAAAATAGCAGAGATAATGAGGAAGGAGAGTGGACAAAATTTGATAGTAGCTGGTGATTTTAATTTGATTCGATCAGAAATTGATAGCACTGGGGTAAGAAGGGATAATAAAAAAGAAATGCTTTCTGATTGGCTTAATTTAACAGGGCTGAAGGACGTCTGGAGGGAGGTTAAAGGTGAAGAGCGAACATACACTTTTTTCTCACAAGCATATAACATGTATTCTAGACTTGATTATTTTATGGTCACCAAAAATTTAATTGACAAAGTGGAAAAAATCGAAACAGGCATTTTCAAGGAATCAGATCACGCAAAAATAAATTTGGAAATAAGAATGGGTGGAACTTGGACAAATACCTTTAAATGGAGGTATGATCCCAGCCTGTTCAGAAATCAAACTATTAAAGAGCAAATGATAAAAGAGTGGGAAAAATATTGGGTGTGGAATGACAATGACGAAGTTAGTTACAGCACAGTATGGGACACCATGAAGGCAATATTTAGAGGGGAATCTTTAAAATTAGCAAGTATAAGGAAAAAACAACAAATAAAAAGATATCAAGAGTTAGAAATGCAATTGAAATATATTCAAAATAAACATGCGAGAAGCAAAGATCCGAGATTACTAGGGGAAATGACGAGAATAAGGAAAGAATTGGATGGAAGAGATATAGAAAAAGTCAAGAAAGACATTATATTTTTAAAGAGAGAATATTTTGAATATGGCAATAAGAATTCCAAATTATTAGCAAGGGCAGCGAAAGAACGGAAAATTAGAAGCCAGATAGGTACACTGGTAGACAGTTTGGGGAAAAGATGTAATAAAAGTGTAGATAAATTAAAAATAGTGGAGAAGTTTTATAGAGATTTATATTCAGAAAAAAATGTAGATTTAAACAAACTTAGGGCACAATTTGAAGGGCTACGAATAAAGAGAATAGAAGAGGGCCATAAAAATATAATGGAGGCAATAATTACAGAGAAAGAAATTAGTGAGGCGATAGGAAGGTTGAAACCAGATAAAGCCCCTGGAGAGGACGGACTTTCGGCAAATTTTTACAAGGACTTCAAAGGAATACTGATAGGAAAACTCCATAAATTGTATAATAAAATATTAGATGGAGAAATGATCCCAAATTCATGGAACAGAACAATAATAACACTAATACCAAAACCAGAGAAGGATGTGGAAAAAATTGAATCATACAGGCCAGTCTCTCTAATAAATCAGGACGCAAAAATATTTACAATGATAATGGCAAAAAGATTGAACAGTTTCATTGGAGATTATATTAACAAGGACCAGGTAGGCTTTTAAAAAAATAGGCATATGACAGACTTAATTAGGAAAGTATTGGATTTGATGAAAATAGCCGATCGGAGGAAGGAAAAAATTGGGTTTTTAGCATTAGATATATTTAAAGCATTCGATTCTTTGCAGTGGGACACAATACAGGAACTGGTTCGGTTATATGGATTTGGGAATAAATTTCAAGGAATAATGGATAAACTATATCAACAGAGCACTGCTAGGATCAAGGTTAATGAAGAGTACACTGAGGAGATAAGATTAGAAGCAGGCACGAGACAAGGGTGTCCACTGTCGCCAGTAATATTTATTCTGGCAATGGAATTACTAGCAAATACAATAAGACAAGATAAGGAAATAGTAGGTTTAGAAGGTAGTAAAATAAATTTATATGCTGATGATACTCTATTAATAGTTAAACAACCAATGCAAGTACTGGGAAAAAAATTCAACATCTCAAGGAATTTGAGGAAATCACAGGCTTGAGAGTAAATTGGGAAAAATCAGAAATGATATTATGCAATGTGAAGAAAGATGAACAAGATGAAATCAGGGCAAGATTTAAAATTCAGGTAAAGTCTTCAATCAGATATTTAGGTATAATAATAACAGGGACTTATAAAGATCTTAAAAAATTAAATTATGGGAAAGTTAAAAAGGAAATTGAAGGAAAAATAAGAAAATATAAAAATTTGAACTTGTCATGGTTTGGAAGAATAGCCCTCTCAAAAATGATGCTTTTACCGAGGTTCAACTTCTTGTTTGATGCTTTACCAATCAAACATAGTGTTAAAGAGCTTCAAGATTATCAGAAAATGATAAATAAATTCTGTAATGGAGATAAGAGGCCGAGGATAGCCAAGACACTGTGGTATTTACCTCAAAAGGAGGGAGGATTGGGGTTACCAAATATTCAAAATTATTATAAAGCTTTTCAGATTAGGAATGTTGTAAAGATATTAATGAAGGAGGAAGTAAGCTGGGAAAGAATAGAAATGAAAGAGTTATCTCAAACGGGTAAGGCATCATTTCTGAGTAAGGGAAATAAAAAACTGGATAACAAAGGGATACAAAATAGGTTTCTAAAGACAACAATAGAGGAATGGAAGAAGGTTAAAAAAAAATATAGCCCCGGGTACTTCACCAATTGTAGAGATAGGAGACTTTAATGACTTTCCGATAAAATTGGATCAAAAGATTAGAAATGTGTTAGTTAATAAAAAAATACAATTATTAAAGGATTGGATGAGAGTCTGTACAGATAATGATGAAAGGAAGGAATTGTTTCAACAAATGGAATTAAGCTGATTCCAAATTCTCCAGATAAACAAATGGAATATGAAGAATATACAAGGATGTGAGTTAGAAAGGGATTTGACAGACTTTGAGGAAATGTTAGTTAAAGTAAGAAAAGAGGAGAAAGGTATAAAAGGGATTATTGGCAAATTATATAAAATGTTTAACAGCAAAAGTAGTATACAAGAGATATTGAAAAATAATTGGGAACAAGATTTAAATGTAATAATCTCTGAAGAAAAATGGAAAGAAATCTGGCGAAGAAGAGTGATGAGGTCTATGTCAGTTCGGGTCAAGGAACATAACTATAAATTGTTATGGCGCTGGTATCTGACTCCAGTCAAGCTACACCAAATGGATAATAAGAAAAGCGATAATTGTTGCAGATGTAACCAAGAAAAGGGGACATACTTACACATGTGGTGGAACTGTAACGAGGTTATGAACTTTTGGGGTAAAATTGAAAAAGAGATTAATGGTATATTTGGAAAGAAGCTTGTACTGGGGCCGGAGCCAGCTCTTTTGACATGTGTTGAGGATTTTAAGATGAGTAAAGAGGAAAAAGAACTATTGTTAATTATGCTTTCAGCAGCCAGACAATGTATAGCTAAGGTATGGAAAAGCCAGATGGCTATGAAAATAGAAGATTGGTATAAAGAGATGTGGCAATTGGCACTAAATGATAAACTGACTTGGGAACTGATGGTTAGAAAAGGAGTAATTCGGGAAAATAGATTCTGGAAAATCTGGAAAAAGTTTGTCGAGTATGTATTAGTGAAAAATCAAGGGAACAAACCTGTTCCGGATCAAGCTGGTTTTTGGGAAAATTGAACTGTTGCATTCCTGGATAATGTATATAACACCTGGGTGTTTCAACAAAGACTGTTTAGATTAAAAAATGGATAAGGGTTGAACAATATTTAAGTAGAATATAAATATCAATTTTGAGTTTAGTAAGATAAGTTTAACCTTTTTTCTGAGTGTAATATTTTAAATTAATTGTTTTTGTTTATTGTCTAGTAATATTTATAACCATAATTGTAATAGAAAGGTTGTCTAAACAATGAATTACTGTATGGGGAAAAAAAATAAAAAAAATAAAAAAAAATAAACTAGCTTTGCAAATACTACAAGTTGACCTTGCAAATTATGGAGGCACAGCGCTCAATCAAGACATTTGGCTGGTTGCTGAATTCTGACCAATTTCTATTTCTTTCCCTCATTTTTGGTATTTAAAAAAAAAAGGTCAAAACAGGCTACAGTACTTGCATCTGCAGCTAAGAAATCAAAAGAGGTATGAAAAGACTTGGAAGATAATATTGAAACAGAAAACCCTCCCTCTAGGCCCCTTCCACCTTGGCCCGGATATGGATGAAGATGGCCACAGCTGCGGGCGGTGAAGCATCGCCCCTGCCCTCCCTCCGGGCCCCTTCCACCTCGGCCCGGAGCCAATAAAAAGAACTTTTGGCAGCGGGAGGTGAGAGGACGGTCCTGCCCGCCCTCTGGGCCCCTTCCACCTCGGCCCGGAGATGGATGAAGATGGCCGCAGCTGCGGGCGGTGAAGTGTCGCTCCCGCCCTCCTCCAGGCCCATTCCACCTTAGCCTGGAGCCGATAAAAAGAACTTTTGGTGGCGGGAGGTGAGAGGACACTCCCATCCTCCCTCCAAGCCCCTTCCACCTAGGCCCAGAGATGGATGAAGAGGGCCACAGCTGCGGGTGGTGTATTTCTTTTGTACAGTTATATTGTTGCATGATTGCGTTGCCACATTGTTGCTGTTGTGTGGTGTCCTATCATAGCATTGTTTGCCTTATTGTACTTTATTGGTTGATTGCATGCTAATTGTTGTACACCACCCTGAGTTGGTTGCACCAAGTAGGGCGGTATAAAAATCCAAAAAATAAAATAAAATAAATAATAAAATAAATAAAAATGTTTCAATTGATCTAGGTTTAAGTGAGGCATATATTTGCAGTTCCAGCCAGTCCTACTAATGGAAGTTCTGAAGATATTGAGAAGTGTGACAGGTTTACTTGTAAATTAAGCACTTTCTGATGATGTGGAGATATAGAAAGCCTTAAAGCAACCTTGGCTACTATCTGAAAATATTATTTCCCTGGTCAGAGAGAAGAAAGGTGTCCCTTCAGCATCAGTGGCTAAAGATTTATTCTTGGCTAGTATGTTTTAAATGATCAAGTGGCACATTACACAAAATTTGTGTTGTATTCAGTCATGCAGTTGAGGAAGGGGGAACTAGACAAAAGGAGCTTTGGTCACAACGGAATATATAGTTTGGAAATCTGTGAGAGAAAATTTCAAGAAACATAGAGAAAGCATCATAGTGATGCTAATATTTTGCTGGAATAAAATCTTAAAATCATGAAAAGAAAGCAGGTTGATGTTCTCTCACATTTGTGTTCAGAGTGACAACAAATTGTTTTAGGGAAGTGCAAAAGTTACTATCCATTGTAGAAAGTATAATCTTCTGAAGACAGCAGGAAATAGCCTTATGACTTCAACACTGTTAAATTGAAAGACCCCGAAAATAATGATTGAATTTACTTTGCACTTCTGCTTAAAGTGGAAACAAAGTTATGAAGAAACACTTAACAGAGATACCATTAACATAGTTCATTTACCCAGAACTATGTTCACCTCTTCAATTATACAGAATGAGAGCATTGCCTGATGTAAGGAAATTAGCCAGACAAGTATTGTCTCAAAAATAAATGCAGCTGAGTGTTTTTCTGTATTAGCTGATGAGATGCAAGACATATTAAGGAAAGAGCAGCTGGTGATTTATGCACATTATGTAGAAAGAAGTGAGATACCAAATTCTTCTTCAAGATTATATATAAATATAAACCCGAATTTCTGCTACCAGTTCTGGCAAACTGGTCCGAACCTGCTGATGCCCACCATTGTATCTGTCTGTCTGTCTGTCTATCTATCTATCTATCCATCTATCTATCTATCTTAAAGCACCATATATACATTGTGATGCTCAGACATTAAATGCAGCCATTAATCATTTATGTGATATCTCTGTGGTATAAATTTGTCTTGAATGTTCTAATTAGTCAAAATGTAGTAAATGAAAGTCCAGACATGAGCCACCACAATATTCCTGGATTGTGTTGGACAAGCCACATCACATGGTTGACTCATATCCAGCTGTACATCTGTTGTGTCTGTAAAAATTGGCTGTTAATAAATCAACATTGCTTTACTCTTTTGGTTTGAAGAGTACATGATGGGAGGGAGGAATGAAATCTCCTCCCCTCCCCACCCCAATTTAAGACTCAGATTAAATAAGAAGAAAAAGAAACGAAATTATGTGAACAGCCTAGGAGAGAGCCTAGAAGAGTCAAGAAACTATTAGGCAAAGGCAAAGGTTGCCCTTGCTCAAAAGCCAGTTGTATCTAACTCTAGGGTTTAGTGCTCATCTCTGTTTATAGCCAAAGAGCCAGCACTATCTGTGTCTGCAGACATTTCCATTGACATGTGGCAGGCATGCCTCAATACAGAATGCTGTTTACCTTCTCACCTATTTATCTACTTGCAATTTCTTGCTTTCAAACTGCTAGGTTGGCAGAAGTTGGGACAGAGACAGGAGTTCACTCCATCATGCAGTACTCGGGAATTGAACTTCAACCTTCTAATGGTTGAGTTCAGCATCTTAATGACTTGAACCACTGCAGTCCCCCCAAAAAACCTACAGTAAAACCCCGAGTTACATATGCCTCGAGTTACATAAAATTCAACTTACATAATGATTTTGTGCTAAAACCATGTCCCAATTTACACGATTTCCTATGGGTTTGCTTTGAGATATATAAAAATTCATTTATCTATGGGTTTGCTTCAATTTACATAAAAATTTCATTTTTCCTATGGGTTTGCTTTGAGTTACATAAAAAACCGATTTAAGCAAAAGCCTACAGAATGGGCTTTTTTTGTGTAAGTAGGGGCTTTACTGTATTACCTTTCTGCTAAAGTACTTCTAAAGCAATGTCTATTCCAGTGATGGTGAACCCTTTAGAGATTGAGTGCCCAAACTGCAACCCAAAACCCACTTATTTATCCCAAAATGCCAATATAGCAACAGGGGAGGAAGGAAACGCTCCCATTGGGCTGCTGGGCAGAGGGGCAGGGTGAACTCTATGCTGGGTGGAGGGAGGAAGCACTCCCATTGGGCTGCTGGGAAGAGGGGCAGGTAAACTCTGTGCTGGGGAGGGCTGAAGCACTCCCATTGGGCTGTTGGCCAGAGTGAACTCTGTGTTGGGATGACTGCATAGGTGCCCACAGAGAGGGCTCCAAGTGCCACTTCTGGAACACTTGCCATAAGTTCACCATCACTGGTCTATTCTTTAGAATATGCTTTCAACAATTAGGTTTGCTTAGTTTACTGGTCTCCAAAGAAAACAAGTTTTGATGTCAAACATCAGCCAAAAAAATAAACAAAGCATATCAGTTACACTCATACTTCTTCTTTGAGTTCCCTTGCTGACAGATCTGTTTGGCAAGAATTGGGATTTTGAGCTGCTGGCCTCAGCTAGCCTTGTGAGGATAAATTCTACCTCAGCTTTTCTTTGAAGCAACCCTGTGAAGAAAGTAAGGCCAAGAGAAAACATCTGGCTTTGGTGGGACTAGGTACCTAAGTCCCAATACATCACCCAATCACAACTTTACACTGGTTCTCCAACCAACCATGACCTGATCGCCTATTGAAAGGCTGAGCAGGCCTGTGGAACCAACATTTGCATAGATGAGCTGCATGGAATCACTCTCTCCCATACAAGTCCATCTAACATCTGCACAAACATAGCCTTGTGATCCTCAGAACCCGAAAGGCTCATTCTGAAGCCACCCAGAATAGTTGGGTACAACTGAAAAATATGTTTCAGCTATAGATACAATACAAATCTTCACTTATTTCGTTCTCTTGGGTAAACTTTCAAAATTCTTAGATGTTTTGTCCATATTTGGTGAGACTTTAAAAGTTTTTGTGCACTGTTTGCATTCTATTCTTCTTATTATTGTAATTGGTGAAAAATCCACAGAAGCAGGTTTTGTGCAAAATAATAAGGTGTTTTTTATTTGTTTTTGTTTTTCGTTGTTGTACAAAGCAACATGTTTACTTGCTGCAGCAATAATATTCTGACCTTTTTACCTTGTAGAAGCAAAAAAATATTCTCACAGCAGTTGACAATTTTTCAGTAGTGTGCCTCAATGTATCATGGCACTTTTTTTTTCAGTGAGGAGAAGGAAAATTTGTACAGTCAATATTTACTGTGGGCTTTCATGGTCAATAATAAATGGGTTCTATAATGCATAATCATAAAAGAAAACTGATCAAACTGAGTTTCACAACAAGTGGTCAGAATCTAGAAAATGCTGGTATTTTGACAGTACATTCTAAAATGCTGTCATCAAGCAACAGTTAATTGGCAGTCCTTGCTTTCCATTTAGAGCTAAAGAATTAATAGCAACAGGGACAGTACTATGACATTTCCAGAATTAAAATACAGTAATACCTCAGATAACACTAAGACTTGGTTCCACAAGTCTTGGTGTTATCTAATTTTTTGTGTTATCCAATGCATGTTAAAATCCTATGGGATGGATCGGATAACGTTAAAGCTCCATAGAGATACATTGTAACCGCACAGTCTTTAGCAGTTGTTATCCGATCCATCCCATAGGACCTTAACGTTATTCAATCCAATTCTCCTCCCCAGATTACTTAACGTTATGCGATTTTAGCGTTATCGAGGTAAACGTTATTGAGGTATTACTGTAGTGCTCTGTTGGTGTAAGGGCACAAGTATTTTGGTAAAAAGATTTTTTAAAAATAATAATTGAAATATCAGATGATTGATCTTGAGCCCCATCTTGTGTTTTCCCTCCAAACTACCAAATAATAATATTTTAAAAGCAAAGGAATTCACATACGTATTACAAAAAACCCTTTCCTTTCAATGATGAACGCAGGGAAGAAAATGTGAATGAATGACTGAATGAATAGCTGGCTTTTCTACACTACATTAAAAAAATGGACAGAGAGTCAACCCTTTTTCAGCTTTGACTTCTATTCTTAATCCCTATTAGCATAATTGCAAATACCTGGTAAATTTCTCCCTTTGATCTGTCCTGCACATCCTTCAGCAGTCTTTTAAAACTCTAAATCTCCTCTCTCTTTGACATTTTTTATTGTCTTCACCTTGAATACCTTTCCAGTGGTTCTCAAAAGATGGCCAACACAAGCCACTAAGAGGCCAGATTGTGGTATCAAGTACCATAGTTTAGGGGGCTACAGCAGCTGCTATGTCCTAAAAGCTCCTTTTATTCTTCTCTGCAACAGCTTTCCAGTTGCATGAAGGCCAAATATTCATTTCTGTCCTCTTTTACCCTTAATTGGGAGGGGCAACCATAGAGAGAGGGAGACAATGACTTCTTCCCTCTTTGTATGCCCGGCTGTGTATGTAATACACCTTGTAATTGCTTATACTGATAGACTTTTATTTTTGCCTCCCAGTCCCCCTTTCTTCTCCTGCTTATGCTTCGCCTTTGCAGCTATTCACTCCAGTGAGCTCTGAAACTTAAGTCCTGACTACCAAAAAAGAAAAAGAAAAAGACCCACACTTGGCCATTCATGACAAATTCAATGGTTTATTTAAAAGGAAGATAGCACCTCCTCTAGGATTACTATTCAGTGCAACAATCTCTGTTGCAGGTTTGGTAGGAAAAGGGGAGGAAGGGGGAAGGATTAAAGTTCATGTAAAGGCTTTATTGCAGGGGTTCTCAACCTACAGTCCAGGGGCTGGATGCCGACCATGACATCATTTCATGTGACCCCCCTGCCTCCACCTCACCCGGAAGTGCTATGTGTGGCAGGCAGGGCAAAATGGCAGTCTGGCCTCTGAAGCTGTCTAAGGGAGCATGACCCGGCCCTCAGCTTGAAAAGGTTGAGAACCCTGGCTCTAGTGGGAAGTTAATGAGTTGGAAAAACCAAAGGAAGGCCATCAGTCTTTCCTGTTGTCTCTGAAGGTCGCTGTTTATCCACAGTCACAAAACGGCCAATGCTGAGTTGATTCTCTTCTACTGTACACTTATTCTACCCAGTACCAGCCCTACCTTTAGGGAGAATTAGAATGAATCCCTCAGGTAGTAGACACTTATAGGAAAACAGTGGCAACCTTCCAGCTATCATCTCAGCTACTAAACAGACTGTTTATGCCATGCAACTTGTACTCATCCACTCCTGGATCTAGACTCCTGCATCAAGTATAGAGGAAGAATGCAATTGAAGACCACTAGCATTGTACTTTTAGCCTGGAACATTTAGTGCACTGCTTAACAAGGAGATACCATCTTTTCCTTTATCCAGAGTGGCCAAATAACTCTGGCCTGCCATGATTATCCCTAAAATGCTAAATATTAGGGTTCAATCACATGTGACTGGGAGATCTCTGAGCTGGACTGCCTAAATCTCAAGTGCAGTTGTGGAGTAAAGTCAGATTTGATGAAAGGGAGGGCAAGACAAGCCCCTGCTTTGTGGTTTTGGCGTCCTCAATGCAATCATCAAATTGTAAAATGAATAAAATAAAATTTAGAGGAAGAGAGAAACAGCATCTGAAATTTGTTCTTTGTTTTCGGCGCTTTTGGATGCTGATAGGAGCAGAGGGTGGGATATATGTGGCCTGTGGTAGGTACAAGAGGGAAGTAATCCTAGACCAGGGGTGCCCAAACTACAGCCTGCAAGCCAGATCTCGCTCCCAGAGCCATTTCATCCAGCCCAAATGCCCTCGCTGCTCCCTGAAGTGGAAGTAAAATGTGCATGTGTGAGTACGTAATGCATCCTGCACATGTGTGTTTTACTTCCGTTTCCAGTGGAAGGAACCATGTGACTGGTCCAATCAACTGTCTGGGGGTATGGTCAGGCCCTCGACCTGAAAAGTTTGGACACCCCTATCCTAGACCCATAGACCCAAATCCAACTCAGTGGTTGATTTGATGAATCCACTTTATACTGTAAGTTGCATTGATTCAAATGGGTCTTATCTCTAGTTGCAATTTAGTTTAGCATAGTAGGCTTCACTAAGAGTAGGCATTCCTTAATCAATGGAAATTATGGAGGAGCTGACTCACTAAAACCATCATGATTTAATAGGCTTACTCCAATGCAATTTACTACACTACGCAACAGAATTTTCCATCACTAAGAGGTGTTCTTTGCTGATGGTTATTTTTAATGGGAGTGGGGGTGGATGTTATTATTTTTGTTTTGTTATTTATAATTTATTCAGTTTATTCATTCTTTTTGTTTAATTTCTTATTGTATAGATTTTTAAAATGGTTATTAGCTGCCCAGAGCAGGAGAATATCCCAGATGAGTGGAGTATAAATGCATAATAATAATAATAATAATAATAATAATAATAATAATAATAATAATAATAATAATAATAATAATAATAATAACCATCACCATCACCATCACCATCACCATCATCAGATCCCTTTGCAAAACAAAAATTACAGGTCTAGTCAAGTTAAAATATAAACTATGCCACTACCCAGACAGCAACTATGTGCCTCTCTTTCCTTCTTATTTTCTGATTTAGTCCTGTATATAAGTGGTATAGTGAGAGAGAGAGAGAGAGAGAGAGAGAGAGAGAAGGAAATCACTTCCATAGAAGAAAAATATAACATGGCATGGCCCTGAGAGAGATGCTTCACATCTGTGAGCACACTCAGATGTTATTGCAGCTGGCTAATCCCCTACTCATAGCTGCACATGGAAGTGATCTTCTTGTGTGTGGGAAGTGCAATGATGAACATCAGAAGACCACACTGACAAAAGACTGAGGCTCCTGTTCCACAAGACAGAAAACTGCAGGGTTATTCATGGTTTTCTGTTTCCATTTCAAATATGTTTTTTCTTATCTTACATAAACTGCTCCTCCACTCTGTTCCTCATAAGTCCCTATGAACAGCAGAGCCAGAGAGGATGAAAACTGATCAATCAGGTTTTATCTAGATTCTAGATGTGCTCCCCAGTGTCTGTTTGGCAAGTATTTCAAGTTTTCATCTCTTTTTAAAAAAATTGGTCTCTAATGTTAGTAGAAGTAAAGAGAGGAGCAAAATGCAAGCACAATCCCCCTCCCCAATGAAATAAAGAGGCAAGACACAAACTGATGTGGTTAGAATTCTTGGGCCACATTTATTAAAATTTACAAACTGCAGACCTACGTAAGGGCAGGTAGCGCTCAACCTGGCACTAGAACATTGGTGGTTATTCCTCCCCTTTGGTTTGGATGGGACCATATCCAGTGCTGTTGGTGCTAGCACTGACAGGCTGGCTTTTGAGGAAGGCATACATGGGAGCATTTCCTATCCTATTCACACAAATGGATATTGGTTGTATCATATGCCTGCATCATGGCATTCCCTGCATTCCCGCCAATTCACATGAACCTGAGGGAATTACTGCTGTCACCCTAAGCCAACATTTACCCACCAGCTAAACATGACCTATTTACTAGCCTTACCCAGCTAACACCCTGATGCCCCACAAGAACAGAATGGAATAGGCAAAAAGCAGTCCAGCTATGGCAGCCAATTAGAGCCTGGGTCCAAAATCCCTGTCCAGCCCTCTCTGGTGGCCCAATATCACTCCATAAGTGCAGGGCGGGCCAGTGCTGTGTTCCAGAAAGAGGTCAGCACTGGGCCATGTACCAGCTTAAAAGTCCTGTGTCCCCCACTCCCATGCTGACCCACAACAACATTATATGTCAGCTGCCTGTGACCTCCACTCACCATTGGGTGCAGGGCCATATTATTATTATTTATTATTATTATTATATTTGAATTTCTATACCGCCCTACTTGGCAGAGCCAACTCAGGGCGGTTTACACACATGTATAGTTACAGTCACAACATATCAATAAGTCAATAGTCAATATCAAATGAAAACAGTCAATAAATAGTCAATATCAGTATCACAGAACATCAGCACATAAACATCATTACAGTAAAAGTAATTCAATAAACAGTAACAAAAAAAATTCAATAACATCAATATCAAGCAGTAATTTAAAAATTTCCATATCTCAGTCCATATGCCAGGCAAATATTTTTTCAGGATATATATATAAAAGATATTTGAGATGTGGTGTTGGAGGAGAGTTTAAAGAGTCCCCTGGACAGCGAGGAGAACAAATAGGTCAATCTTCAAAGAAATCAACCCTAACTGCTCCTTAGGTGGTCAAATAGTAAATATGAAGCTGAAGTACTTTGGACATCAAATGAGAAGAGAGGATTCACTTAAGCAAGCTTTGATGCTGGGAAAGGTAGAGGGCAAAAGAAGAAGGGGGTGGCCAAAAATGAGACGGCTGAATGGTACTGTAGACGCAATGGGCACAGAGCTGGGCAGGCTGAGGAGGATGGTAGAGGATAGAGGTGCCTGGAGGACAATTGTCCATAGGGTCACAAAGGGTCAGAATCAACTGTGTGACTGAACAACAAAATATATAAGCAGCCAGGAGTTTGATGGTGGGGAAACTGCTAACTCAGGGTGGGCAAAGCCCACCCTGGCTTCAGCCCTGATGGGGTGGGGGGACTCTTCACAGGAAAGCCTACAGCCTCATGCTGGGAAATATGCTTCTGTTCACCTGGTTTGTAAGTTGATCCTCTACTGCCTTTCACTATGTTTTTTCCAATAAGTGTGACTGTTAGTCGTTTTATATGCTCTCTTATATATTTAAAATTCATTACTTCAAAAAACTCTGGTTTATGAATGTGGAATATTGTGCTCCTGTATCCAAGATTGCCAAATTGCCAACATTTGTTGGATCATGGAGAAAAGAAAGGAATACCAGAAACTTGTTTCATTGAGTACACCAAGGCCTTTGATTGTGTGGATTACAACAAAATGTGGCAAGTAATTAAAGAGATGGGAATACCAGAACATCTTATAGGTATCTTGAGAAATCTATAGAAGAGTCAAGAAGCAACAGTTAGGACAGGATACAGAATGACGGAGTGGTTTGGAATAGGAAAAGGAGTAAGATAAGGCTGCATTCTGTCACCCTGCTTATTCAAGTTACCCGTATTTGCCGGCGTATAAGACGACTGGACGTATAAGACGACCCCCCCAACATTTCCACTCAAAATATAGAGTTTGTTATATACTCGCCGTATAAGACTACCCCCTCTTCCGCATACCTTCCACACACCAAATAAAACATAAAAGAACATCAGATTTGATTTCAACATCTCCCTGTGGCTGGCACTAGTGTGCAAGTGCGCATGTGCGAGCTCTGCGTAGACAAGGGGCAGGGCAGAGCGTCGCTGCTTCCCACCGAGCAGAACAGGCCGGTCATGCCAAAAAGGCTGGTACTCCTGTCTCGCTGCTGATGCTCGGCGCAGCCATGCTGGATACCGCGCGATACTGGATGGTATGTAGAATGAGGTGCATGGGCATCGGGAGGCCACTATGGGCACTAGGCGGGCATCGGGAGGCCACTATGGGCAGCTATGTCTATCCCAACTGAAGTGCACCCAGCGTATAAGATGACCCCCCCCCCACTTGGAGGCATGTTTTTCAGGGGAAAAAAGTAGTCTTATACGCCAGCAAATACTGTATATACAGATCACATAATGCGCAATGTAGGGCTGGATGAATCACAAGTTGGAATTACAATTGCTGGGAAAATCATCAACAATTTGATATGTACAGATGATACTACCCTAATGACAGGTGCCACAACCTTTTTGTCTTTTGTTTTGTTTACTATCTGATATGCTTGCACAGACTAACATGGCTACCATGTCAAAAATAGAACTGGTAGCCACACTGAGAACCCACTGACGAAGGAGACTGTAAAGGAAATCCTCCACCAATTTCCTCCACAATGTCATAAAAGCTTGTTGCAAATGGTTGATGATAACATGATAAATACAAAGAACTGGACATGTTTCCCTGTCCATAGAGAGGTGCTCTACATTCATTTAGTACATTGGATTCCATAGTTTATCTTAAAACTACATTCTGCAACATAAGTGGAATGACTTCAACAAACAAAGGGGGACATTGGTTAGCTAGGAGTCTGTACGAGTAGAGTTTATTGATATAATGGGTGGCTTTGGAAGTTACATAATAACCAATAGAGTCCATTCTAGAACTTTTTCTGACTGAGCATTGCAACATGCCATTAAAGCGGCTATACAAGCCAGGCTCTGCTGTTTGTTGATTTCCAGACTTTTCTCGTTATGGCCCATGAAAAGTTCAACTAAACAAACAAACCACCCCAACCCCTACTCTGGACGTCTGTACTCTCTGACATATTTTGAAATTATTTTTAAACATTTGAGGTGGAGTGAGGGTAAGCAGGAGGGGAAAGTGTCTGTTTCCTTCAAACAAGTTATCCTAAAATCTCTAAATTATCATTACAGTAATACCCTGTATAACGCGAGTATCATATATCGCTAAAACCGCATAACGTTACAAGATTTTCGGAAAAATCTTGTATCGAATAACGCGATTTTAACATTATCCGATACAGTCGTTCTTAGTAGCAGGGTGGCTGGAAAGCTGAATGGGGTTCTCCGTTCAGCTTCCCAGCCACCCTGCAGCTACGGAGGCAGGGGTGGGGAGGCTGGAAAGCTGACGGGGGGCTCCCCCGTCGGCTTACCCAGCCACCCCACAGCTGCGGAGGCAAGGGCGGGTGGCTAGGGAAGCCAACAGGGAGTCCCCGTCAGCTTCCCCAGCCACCCTGCAGCTGTATTTCGGGTCCTCTGATCTCTCTGGAGCAGGCAGGGGACACGATCCAAGCTGTTTCTGGGCTTCCCCGACGTCCTGAGCCAGTGCAGCAAGCCAGAATGTCAGGGTTCGAATCCCGACATTCTGGCTTGCTGCACTGGTTGAGGACATCGGGGAAGCCCAGAAACAGCTTGGATCGGGTCTGCCCACCTCCCTGGACCCAGCGGGGGGTCAGAAACCCCAAAATTGGTAAAAAAAAGTCCGGTTTTTTTAACCAATTTTGGGGTTTCTGACACACACACCCTCCGCCGGGTCCAGGGAGGTGGGCAGACCCGCTCCAAGCTGTTTCTGGGCTTCCCCGGCGTTCTGAGCCAGTCCAGCAAGCCAGAATGTCGAGATTTGAACTCTGACATTCTGGATTGCTGCACTGGCTCAGGACGTCGGGGAAGCCCAGAAACAGCTTGGATCGGGTCTGCCCACCTCCCTGGACCCGGCCGGGGGGGGGGGGGTTCAGAGACCCCAAAATTGGTAAAAAAAATGGATTTATTTTTTTTTACCAATTTTGGGGTCTCTGACCCCCCCCCCCCGCTGGGTCCAGGGAGGTGGGCAGACCCGATCCAAGCTGTTTCCAAAGTTCCTCCACCTCCCTGGAGGCTGCAGCAAGCCAAAATGTCAGGATTCAAATCCCGACGTTCTGGCTTCCTGCAGCCTCCAGGGAAACAGGGCTTTTTTTAACATTGTGTGATCAATGTATCGCACAACGTTAAAAACCGGATAACGACGGGACTTGTGGAATCAAGTCATAACGTTATCCGGGGTTCTATTGTACTTTCTCTCTATCACGTAAATCAATTAATTTATTTCCCAATGGTTTATTTGTGTAACCTTTTAATTACAGTATAGCCCTATCACTGGTGCAATGCCGTGGGAAAATCTCAAGCTATTAAGCAACTTTAATACCACTCCACCCCATACAAGCAGATTGACTGCATCTACAGTAAGCAATGGAATGCATGTTAAGACATTTCCACATTTCTCCCCCTCTCACTTTCAAATCATGACTCATTAAATCGAGCATGGAAAATATGGAAACACTTCTATGAGATTGCTATTGTTGAAGAGGTTCATAACAAGGTTTTTTTTAAAAAAAAATTATGGCTGAGCAGACATTCCTTCATTAAGACTGGATACATGAATGGGCAAAGGAGGAAGAAAAAGGTCACAGAAATAGACGGAAAAGACATATATTCTTTCAGGGCCCTGGTTTATCCCAAGTATGAATGCTTTAAATAAACATTTACTCAAGATTTCTAGGATCATGCTGACACATGTTTTCAAAGGGCAAATCTGTGCTATCTTACGTTGTTCTGTCTTTCTACTGCTCTCCTTCCTAGCAATATTGTCTTTTCCAAAAAGGTTTCCTCAGGAAAGCTGTGACTTCCTTTACTGAGACACCATCTCCCTCTGTTCCTACTCGCCCTCTTTCTCCAGCAATATTGTGTTTTCTGGTCAGTTCTGTTTTTTCATTATATGTGCATGGAAAGATAGCCTCAGTCTACTCATTTTTGTTCTAGTGAGAGCTCAGGCTTGTCTTGATTGAGCACCCGTTTATCTGCCTTTCTGGAAATCTATGGCATTGGTTAGGATCTCATCTGATACCACATTTGAAATGAGTAGATTCTCTCCCCGCCCCCGCCCCCGCCCCCCCTCCGGTCTTTCTTCCCTGTCATGTCTGTTTCTCCATTGTATGCGTTGCACTTTACTCATATCTTTGCTTCACCATTTCATTAAGTCAAAAGAGCCCTTTGAAATATTTTGGCACAGAGGAACTAGAGCCACATTACAGTTGTTTTGCTTCTCCCCTCTCTCCTCCTGTGCTCATCTTCTGGGATCTTCTAGCACTGGGTTACTCTACATGAGGGAAGTATCTATTGGAATGTGTGTGCAGTATATGTACCCTTACATGCCTACTTTTAAAAGCCAGGACATTCAATTAATTAAAAAAAATCCTCCAATTCATTTTTGAAGTGGTATTTTGGTACAGAGGGGCTAGGGGCACATTCCAGCTGCCCTTGCTTTGGCCCTCCCCCAGAAACTGTAGTAAATACCATGTACTCATCCTCCCACACTGTCAGAATTTGTATGTAGTAGGAGGCATGCGGGCTTGAGCAGTCTAATTAGGCAGTGCTGGCCATCTCTTGTCAATGATGTTAGGCTGGGATTAAAATTCACAAAAGTGTCCTCTGTTGGATCTCTTGGGCGACGTGAAAGCACAAATCATGGTCCTCCTAGCTAGCAGGTAACGTGATATCCAAATCGCTTAAAAAACCACAAATGGACTTGATTTCTCATGTCCATTTGCATGTGCGGAATGTTGTCGCGGAGATGTCTACCATTGCACAGAGTCGTCACTGAATAACAACTCTAAGGTATCCAAGGTATACACACTTACACTTCTGTATTAAAAAGAACAAAAATTAATTAATAAATAAAACCTCCTCCAGTTTCTGAATGTGGGATATTGTGCTTCAAAATCCCAGGATTTACTGCAACACAAGATTGTGCCGGCACTGCCAGCAAGAAAAAGGATGTCAAGCTTTACATAGCAAAGGGCGTCATGAATGTTAACAACATCAACAGCAGCAGTCAAGATGGTCTAAGTTTACATAGATAAAGTACCATTCACATAGTACCATTCACATAGAGACACTGAGCAAGGGAATATCCAAGAAGCTGATTCGTTTTTCCATCTGTTAACCATTCTTCAGCCAAACACTAGGCAATAGTCGTGACTGTTTTTCTACATGTATGAATGATAGTGAGCCAAAGAAGGTATCATGATTGGAATTCCATTTCCATTGCCCCAGCTCTCTCCACATTCATTGAACTGCCTAAGTTATCAGGCAGAAAGAAACATCCAGATACAGTAATACACTCGGATAACATTTGCATCAGATAATGCTAAAACTGGGGGGGGAATGCATCGCATAACGTTAAATCCTATTGGATGAATTGGATAATGTTTGTTAAAGCCTGTGTAGGTTACAATGTATCTCTATGGAGTTTTAACATTATCAGATGCATCCCATAGGATTTTAACGTTCTCCAATGCATGCATCAGATAACATTAAAAATCGGATAACACTAAGACTTGTGGAACCAAGTTTTAGCATTATCCGATGCTTTACTGTACCTAATATGTTGAACTATCCAGGCAGCTATAGAACTGCTTTAAGAGAAGACAAAAATCAGGGCAGTTAAAATTATACATATTGGTATGGTGGACATGGAAACAGGAGTGTCCTTTAGATGTCTAGGAGTTACTACATATGGAGCTCAGAGCTCTGGGAGTTGCCTATCCCATGCCTGGGTATACCAGGAGAGGCAGTGCAGAAATCTGAATGATCATTGTTTTTTCTGTACACAAAGATACAGTGGGGTTAGAGCAACAATGGGCACAGTTGAAAAAGAAACATTGAAATTTTGGTCAATGGACTTTAGCAGTAGACTGACTTGCTCTTTCCCAGGCCAATGAGCTAGTATAGCCAAGGCTCAACTCAATGTAATACATGAGGGAAACTAGGGAATGTATAGACGTGCCCATGACTTTATTAACCAAAGGAGTAATGCTCTGGAAGAAAGCCTTGTAATAAAATGATATTTCACTTCTCTATCGCTATGTCTTATGAAAGCATATCAGGAATGAAACATTTCAGCCCCAAAGGAGTTCTTCTTGGAGAGCCAGCATCTGAAGAGAAGCTATGGCAATGTCACTAGCAGTGGGATATTTTCTATAATAAAGAAAAAACACTCTGACCTTTAAACTTTATCTGCCTTTTGTTCTCACCAAGTATAAAATGTTTCTGTCCCATTATAAGTTTTATTAAAAGAGCCCACTACTACTGTTGCTTCTACCACATGAAAAGCCTGGCTTGGCTTTAACCCATCTTCAGTTTAGGATTGTCACTAAGACTATCATATGTCTGTCTCAATGATTTTATTGAACAGTATGTTGCTCAGTTCTTTCTTCTGAGTCTGCTGTTTCTCTTTCACCTTTGGCTATCTTCTATATGACTGTATAAACACCCCCAGGAGTTTCTTTTATATAAATGCCTTTCTTAACTTCCCTGTAAGCTCTACGTGTGTGTGTGTGTTTTTTTTTTCTTTTGTTCCTCTGCTATTGCAATTTAGTGTATGTTATGGAAATATGCAAAGGTTTAACCCTAATGCACTAGAATTGGGCATTTGGGTTCCCCTGAGTCAGCTGTTGTTATAGAATCCACTCAGAATTAGAATTGCATTGCAGGCACTGTATAGTTGTTTGATTTAGGGACTTTGGTACATACAAGAAGGAAGAGAAAAGTTTCTCAACAAATTTTCTGGCTTTTGCAGTTTATTATTTTATCTCTCTCAGTTGGAAGAAAAGAAAATTGGAGTCATGCAGCTTCTTGGTGAAATATGATGCACCAAAGGAAAATTTGCATGCTGTGATATTTAGTAGCTTGGACCCATTTAAAAGAAATCAATATTTCTTACTTTAGGGGATATTTGAATGTGCTGCGTTCAGGAAGTACCACAGAATACAATTTTATCTGATTATATTTTACTCTAATTCCATGTTACATTTCCCCTCCATTTGAGGTGTTTGAATAGAACACATTTTATTCCTTTGGTAATAAACCATTTTTATACCCTACAATGCACTGGAGTTCTCCATAGTGTTGATATCCCATAACTCACTCTGATCACAGCAAAAGGCCATGTTGTTATCATTCTTTATTCTTTCTTTTTTGCCTTGCTTGTGTTATTTTGATAGGTGCTTTATGTTTTAATCTGTGTAAACCACCCAGAGTAGCTATCCTTCTAGACAGACAATGTAGAAGCTGAACAAACAAAACAGGATTAAGCACAACAGAGACTTTGGGCTTGTCTACGAGTGGCAATTGGAGTGGACTGGAAGCAGGCTAAATAAGTTCACCAGAGGACAGATCAATGTCCTGTATGACATTTGGTGCATTCCTTGCATCCAAATGGTTTATGCAGACCAAGTCAACCCATTTGGTAAAGGCTTTCTGCTTTCAGTTTGGCATATTGTCAACTGGCTTAAGAAAAGACCCACTTCAATGAGCAGGGATAAGGGTATGAAGCCAGCACCTGATCAAATGAGCTTTTGGAAACATTGAAAGAATGCTATGATATATTGCAACCTCTTGGACATTGTAAATAACACTGAGGTGGGTATTTTGAGTTTGTTATTAAAATGAATATCAGATACCATATTGAATTATTAGAAAAAGTGATACAAATTGTATGTAATGGAGGTAATCAAATATAAATGTGGAAATAACACATTTTTATATATTTTTTCTTTTGGTATTGTATGGTTTGTTTTATTTGTATTTTTAATTGAAATTTAATAAAAAATTGTATTAAAAAAGAAAAGACCCACTTGACAATACTGTATTGGCAAATTGAGGCACAGAGGAAGTAAAAAAATAGACTCTATTAGGGAAGTACATTTGAGCCAAATTACTTATATTTCTTTTTTTAAAAAAAATTCCTTCCAAAATTAGGAGGAGACAGGAATGGGCAGCAAAGGACAACACACACCCCTTTAAATTTTATTTGTCTTAAAAGTCCAGTTGAGAAATTGCCCATAGCCAAATCCACAGTTCTCACTGATAACATGGCCAGCAACCGTGGTCTACCAATGTATGCAAAGTATCTCTCTGCCCACAAATATATGTGAGAGTGATTTCCTTTCAGAGGAAGCCCTGGTGGCACAGTGGTTAAATTGCTGTACTGCAACCAAAAGTTTGTGAGTTCAATCCTGACCAGGACTCAACAGTGACCCATTTATTATTATTTATTTATTTATTTATTACACTTGATACCCCGCCCCAATCGGGAGAACCCGACTCTGAGCGGCCTACAAAACACTAAAAATAAAAGTAAAAGCATAAGAAACAGTTTACTCCAATAAAACATCAGTTAAAAGGTCATCAAAATATTACCACAAAAATTAAAAACAGTACACAGTCCCACTTTCAGACCCAGGTTGGCAGTCCTTTAAATAAGCCACCTGGTAAGGGAACTTGTATTCCCAGGTCCCCAAACCTGTCCAGCCAGCCAGGTTTTCAAACCCTTCCGGAAGGGCAGGAGCTCTGTCTGAAGGCGCAGTTCAGTGGGCAGGAGGTTCCAGAGGGCCGGGGCGGACACGGAGAAGGCTCTTCTCCTGGTACAGGCGAGATGCGCCATTCTCGCCGAAGGAACAAAGAGGGAGCCTCTCCGATCCGCCCTGGTGGGACGGGCAGATGCTCTTGGGGTGACGCGGTCTCTTAGGTATCCGGGCCCACTACCATATAGGGCTTTAAAGGTAATAACCAGCACCTTGAATTGCACCCGGAGACATACTGGCAGCCAATGCAGCTCCCGGAGCAGCGGTGAGGCATGAGCATAACGCCCACACCCCACCACTACCCGGGCTGCCGCATTTTGAACCAGCTGGAGTCTCCGGATGGTCATCAGGGGCAGCCCCATGTAGAGCGCATTGCAGTAATCAAGTCTGGAGGTGACCAACGCATGTGTGACCATAAGCAGAGCATCCCGGTCCAGGAGTGGGCGTAACTGGCGTATTACACGAAGTTGTAATATTTTACTGACCCATCCTTCCAGGGTCAGTAAAATAAGTACCCAACATGTTGGGGGCAAAATGCTAAATAACTTGTGAACTGCCCAGAGAGTGCACTAAGCACTATGGGGCGATATATGTGATTGCTTTGCTTTGTTTTGAGAGGCCACCTGTCTTGCCTACAACTCACCTTAGAGTTCAGAGTACAGTCAAACCTTGCATAAAGAGCACCTCGCTTAGAGAGTAACTCGCTTAAAGAGCAGAATTTTCTCTGAATGGTCGGCCTTGCTTAACAACTAAAACCAACCAAAAACTTGCTTAACAACTAAATTGGGGTTCTCAATCCCAGCCCCTAGAAATCACAATTGGTCACTTACAATGGTATTTTGCTTAAAGAGCAAACTCGTTTAAAGAGCAATCCCATGGAACACATTATGCACTTTAAGCAAGGTACCACTATTTATACAACAGCTTTTTGATTCTCTATACTGAAGAGAGAAATTAAGAACCAATTCAATCTACATTTTTTTTAAAAAAGCCTTTGTTTAATAGGTTTTTTTCCAAGAGAAAACATCATTCCACCACTGTAATCTACCAGTACTCAACACATATCATAAAATGGGGAATGGCTTTATTCAGTCTACTATCACAATTGGCCCTGGAAATATGGGTATACTAGGTAAAGGTCATCCTTGCTTGAAACCCAGTCATTTCCATGGTCATGTGGCAGGCATGATTGGAGTGCACGGAACACTGTTTATGCTAAACCACCCTAATTACAAGGTCAGCTGGCCTACTAATTAACGAATGCTGCAGAACTCTTCTTCCCCTGTGGAGTGGCTTATTTCTTGGAGTACCTGAGCAGCAAGGAAATTTTCAGAAACAGTAAACCTGTCCTTCAGGAAGTTACTTTCTGAAAGTTCTCCAAAAGTCAACTTGGAGAAGAAAACAGAGAATGGATAGCCACTCTCTGTGTTAATTAATGGTAGGAATGCTGAAATATTTCCCTTTTTAAATATTAACAGTAAGCCTACATGAAATACAGTGGTACCTCGAGTTACAAATAGTTTGAGTTACAAAATTTTCACAATATGAATGAAAATCAATTTAAAATAATGGCTCAAGTTACAAATCTTTCTGAAACAGATTAATTGGTTTTCAATGCATTCCTATGGGAAACCATGTTTCAAGTTATGAATGTTGGTTTCTATGGGAAATTTGAGTTAAAAAAATTTCATAACATGAAAGATGCCTTGGAAGTATTACATTTGTAACTTGAGGTACCACTGCAATACCATTATGAGTTACACCATATACAGTGAGCTGAAAACTAATGCCTTTCGCTAGTCTACGGCAGCCAACTGTCCCGCAGTCTGCGCAGCAATCCCATTTAGGGAGGGGGAATTTCGGCTTACCCTTGTTTCGAAAATGGTACCGGACCACCCCCGTTGCGTCACGGAAGCCCCGGTTTCTCTCCGACCGGCAGGCAGTTAAAGAGAAACGGAGCCGAAATGGCTCCAATAAACTGCGCATGCGCAGAAACCCAATTTGGCGCCAATAATAATAATAAATTTAAAAAGAGAGAGAGAGAGAGAGGGCAAAGGCGGGGAGAGAGAGGCAAATTGCTCACATTAATAAGAGATAAGTTAAATAAATAATTGTAAGATGGCGCCTAAGCGCACACCTCAGTGGCCTTCGACCAGGGGTAGGACGCAAAGTGCTTCCTCTGACAGGGGTCGGATCAATCGGCCTACAGCTCGCAGACCTGCAGCCAGACCTGCGCGGGTGGCTCGGGCTGCAGCGCCTGTAATTGCACCAGAAGCCAGAGCGGCCATTTTGGCCCGCATTGAGGCCCTTGAGGGCGCGGCCGCTGGTCCCTCCCGGGGCCCATTAGTGGGCCAGCAAGTGGGTCGGACATCCAGGTCCCGTGGTACTATCGACCCAGTTGATGATTTGGCCTCTATAATTCGAAGGGTTGAGGAGCTGGAGGCTGCCCAGCTTCAACGTCAACGTCAACCGGAATCAGAGGTCGGACCGCAGGACCCGCCGCCTGCCGAGGAGCCCCCTATGGTGTCAGACGAATCGGAGCAGCCTAGTTGTTCCCCGCATGCTTATGTGCCGCCACATCCCTCGCCACCGTGGTTTTTTGGGGACCGCGGTCCCGGTGAGTATGCGGTCCAAAGCATGCCTGCGGCACAGTTCAGTACACCACACAGTTCCTTTGCCTTGCCTCCACCACAACGCTGGCCTGTTGGCCCACCATACCCGACACAAGTAGGTTCTGGGTCTGTGGCTTTGCCTAATTTACCTTGGCGTCCACCGTACCCGCAGTGGGGTTCCCTTTACCCACCAGCTGCGAGCAATGCATCGGGTTGGCCTGCATATGCGGTGGGTGACACCAGGTACAATTCGGTACCTAGGTCAGCATTGCCTTTTGGGGATCAGTCACTCCCTTTGGGTGATCACCTTCTCCCAGCCACGAGGGATAAAATTTGGAGGAGAGAATATGTTGATATTTTCACACTCCTTAATAGAGACTCTGACAAAAAGGAGGAGGATGAAAAAGATAAAGAGCTGGCCAAACGCAAAAAGCCCCCACGTACTTGGGCGAATTGGCTCCCTGCGTTTTTAATTTATGCAGGTGTTTCCATCAAAGCGGCCCCTGAATTGGCCGGACCCTTGTTCCAGTATTTGGACATTATTTACAGGGCTTATGTGGACTTCCCGGGGGGAGGGGGGCGTGGCTTCTTTACGATGAACCCTTTAGAATGAGGGCGGCCATACATCCTGACATGAGATGGGATGTTACTCACCAGCAACTATGGCTGATCTTTATGACCCCGTCACGGCCTGTGCTGGGTGACCGATATGATTGCGGTCACCTGGTTCAGTGCCCACAACAAGTTCAGATATCCCGCCTGATGGCGGGGCAGGTGGTTCAACCCCGCCTGCTCTGTTGGGACTTCGCGTCCACCGGTAAGTGTGCACGAAAGCAGTGTCGCTTTAAACATGAATGCACCATTTGCTCAGGTGCCCACCCGGCCTCATCATGCCCTAAGACCGGTGCCTCCCGGCAACGCGGACAAAGTAGACCGTCTGGTTGACCTGATCAGACTTGCCCTCTCCCGCAAAAAGATAACCCTCAAGGAACTTCAATCCTTGCATGGCCATTTGAATTTTGCTTGTAAGGTCATTGCCCCGGGTCGAGCCTTAGCTCGCCGCATTTGTGATGCTATAGTTGGATTGACTAGACCTTTTCACCGTACAAGGGTTACACGGGGTATTAGGGAGGATTTAAATATCTGGTTAAGTTTTTTCCAGGAATTTAACGGGGTTTCATTTTGGCGTTCCCCTCTCCCTTTACGATCCCAATTTCAAGTACATTCTGACGCTTCTGGCACCTTCGGCTTTGGCATTTATTGCCAGGGTCAATGGTGCGCAGGTTTATGGCCGCAGGAATGGCATGGGAAGGGCATTCTTCGTGACTTGACCTTCTTGGAGTTTTTTCCCATACTTGCGGCTATTTTAATGTGGGGACATTTTTGGGCAAATTCAGAAGTGACCTTTTGGACGGACAATATGTCCGTGGTCCATATATTGAGGTCGTTGACATCCTGATCTATGTGGGTAATGTGTTTGGTTCGCCCATTCGTTTTACATACCCTGCGGCATAATATTACTTTTAGGGCACGCCATATTCCGGGACTAGATAATAGTGTCGCTGATGCTTTGTCCCGTTCGCAGATGACCAGGTTCAGGGACCTCGCTCCCAACGCCAACGACTTGCCGTCCCAGCTCCCTCCGTCTATTTGGACCATTGGCCTAGGGAAGTGAGCCGCGCAATTGCCCATTCCCTGGCACCGGGTACCCGTTCAGCATACTGTACGGCATGGCAGGAATTTATGGCTTTCCGTCGAGACAGTTTCTTGCGGGATGTGTGGCCAATCCCTGTCCAGCACGTATTGGCATACATGGTACCTTGCGTGCTAGAAACTTGGCACCTTCTACCATTAGGGGTAGGCTCTCTGCATTGGCGTTTGTGTCCAAGGCTGCGGGCCATGTTGATACCACCCAGGATTTTAGAATACGTAAGGTACTGGAAGGTTGGTCACGGGAGTGTGGCCCTCGGCCAGATACCAGGCAACCAATTTCATTGACGGTTCTGCGCAGCATAGCGGCAGCATGGCCTGATTTTTGCAGAGATGAGTATGAAGTCAGGCTGTTTCATGCTGCTGCGGTGGTTGCATTCTTTGGAGCATTCCGCATCGGCGAGCTTGTGGCATACAGTTCCAGGGACCGCTCGCGACGTGCCCTACAACTGGCCGATTTGTCCATGTCTCCTGGATCTGCCACTCTAACAGTTCGTTTTTCAAAAACGGATCCTGGGGCCAGGGGCACATCTGTGTTATTGTTGCGTTGCTGCTGGGAATCTATCTGTCCAGTATATGCGCTGCGCTGGTACCTTGCAGTTAGAGGCTGGGTGCCCGGTCACCTTTTTTGTCACCAAGACGGCTCACCGCTCACACGGTACCAATTCTGGCATGTTACCGGTTTGGTCCTGGCAGCGGTTGGAGTGCCGGGGGTGCGTTATTGCTCACACTCATTCCGTATAGGTGCTGCATCTACAGCGGCGGCCTTGGGATATTCGGCAGATGACATAAAGCGATTGGGCAGGTGGTCATCTGATTGTTTCCAATGATATGTGCGCCCTTTTTAGGTTCTTCTAATTTCTTATGTTCTCTTTTCTTTCCAGGTTTCTGTTTCTCTCCTTCTTGGCCCCGCGTCTGGATGGTAGGCCACAGTTACGTTTACTGGGCTGGCAGACAGGCGTCCAGGGCTCCGTGTGGCCCTCACTTGGGCCTTCAGGGTGAGGCATTCATTTTTTGGCGAGGCCAGAGGGGTATGCAGTGGCGGCATATCTTGCCTTTCATTGCTGCCAATGCTGACTGCCCTCCACCTGATATTTTGGTCATTCACCTGGGTAGTAACGACATTGGGTATACGTCGGGTCTGGATCTGGCGGCCACCGTGTGCCAGGATATTTCCTCGTTACACGGTTGGTGGCCACAGACCCGTTTTGTATGGTCAGAAATCATCCCGAGGGCGATTTACAGAGCCCAGGCTGGTGCCTTTATTATTGATCGGGCCCGGCGTAGGGTTAACCGTTTGGTTGCCCAATTTTTTGCCACCATGGCCATTGGCACTGTGGTGGAGCACCCATCCATAGTGGTGGCAGACGAGGGTCTGTATCGGCCGGATGGTGTCCATCAAACCGACCGTGGTAACCAGATGTTTTTGTGCAGTCTGCGTGGTGGTGTCCAGGCCGAATTGCCGGCCGTGGGTGGGTCGGAGAGCATGTAAAAAGGTGCTCTCCGTGTGGCGGGTAGCACGGGTGAGCCATTGATTGGTCCAGCCATTTCAGGCAAGGAGCGCATTTGACTGAGCAATTGTGCAAGGCAAGGTCAGGTCCATTGGGGTCGGTTAAGTGCGTTCCACTAACAGGGGTAACCAAGCCTTGGGAGCCCCAATTCACGTTCACCTGAAACATGGGCAGAGGTGTGAACCAGGATGCCACTTCTTTTATGGACCAATCTAATTATTAGCGTAACCTAACACCAATTGGCTTGCTCACCTGTGCTACTCTCACCGCACAGACAGTTTGGTCACAGTTATATGTTGATTTTAATAAAGTGGCCCATTGTTTAAAACCAGCAAGTTTGTCTGACTCGTCATTTGGGGTCTGGGAGCAATGTACGCGCGCCCGGAGCTTGTATCCGGGCGCGCGCTTGCTGGGCGGAGCCAGGCCTATAAAAGGCCTGGACGGGCTCTGGCGCGGCCTTTTTGTCGCGCTCAGAGCCGGAGAGAAGCCTTTGCGCGTCTCCCACCCCTCCCTCCCCGTGTGTAGTGTGACTGTTTTGGCTGCCTCGTGGGCTGGATGGGAATTTTTGCATGCACCATGATTGGCCTGTTGATGCATGGAGTTTTCACCCATCCCACACTGCATTACCGGTTGAGTACTGGGGTAATTTTTTGTTTTGTTTTGTGGGCAGGTAGCACGGGTGAGCCATTGATTGGTCCAGCCATTTCAGGCAAGGAGGGCATTTGACTGACCAATTGTGCGAGGCAAGGTCAGGTCCGTTGGGGTCGGTTAAGTGCGTTCCACTAACAGGGGTAACCAAGCCGGATGCCTTGGGAGCCCCAATTCACGTTCACCTGAAACATGGGCAGAGGTGTGAACCAGGATGCCACTGCTGTTATGGACCAATCTAATTATTAGCGTAACCTAACACCAATTGGCTTGCTCACCTGTGCTACTCTCACCGCGCAGACAGTTTGGTCACAGTTATATGTTGATTTTAATAAAGTGGCCCATTGTTTAAAACCAGCAAGCTTGTCTGACTCGTCATTTGGGGTCTGGGAGCAATGGGGGTTTCTTCACCATCTCTTTGCCCTTAGAAGGGCACAGAATGCTAGGTTATACTGGAAGATAATGACAGCCACAAAGTTATCTAGTGAGTTTCCTAACTGAATTGTGTACTGTTTGCCCTGTTTTAGTAAGAGAACTGTTACAGTACCAGATAGCCTTAAAATACTAAAAATGCATTTTCAATTACATATTAAGGAATTTCCATCATACTCAAGACAATTCCATAGACAACTCCCATTTCTCTCAAGCATCATCTAAAAAAGAATATTTCCAGCAGTTGTTTTGGCTGCCTGGTCATCTCAATTAGAGCTTGGAACTTGGCACAACTGGAACAAATGGCAACTTGTTAATTAGTTACAATCTGCTGTTGCAATTTATGCATTTAACATGTTGCTGCTGCTGCTGCTGTTGTTGTTGAGTCGCACAGTCGATTCCAACCCTTTGCGACCCCATGAACCATTGCCCGCCAGGCACCTCTGTTCTCCACCACCTTCCTTAATCCACCCAGCTCTGTGCCCATTGTCTCTACAATACCATCTAGCCATCTCATTTTTGGCCATCCCTTTCTTCTTTTGCCCTCCACCTTTCCCAACATCAAGACTTTCTCAAGTGAATCCTCTCTTCTCATTTGATGTCCAAAGTACTCTTGCTTCGTCTTTACTATTTGACATTCTAAGAAGCAGTCAGGGTTGGTTTCTTCTAGGATCGACCTATTTGTTCTCCTTGCTGTCCAGGGGACTCTCAAAACTCTCCTCCAGCACCACATTTCAAAGGTGTCCATTCTTCTGTGCTCATCTTTCCATATGATCCAGCTCTCACAACCATACATTACCACCAGAAATACCATTGCTTTGATTATGCAAATTTTAGTTTGTAAGATGATGTCTCCACTTTTGACTATGTTGCCCAGGTTTCTCATAGCTTGTTTCCCAAGGACATACACTGTCTTAAATCCTGAATAAGATTCTGGCAAGCACACCTTTCAAACTAGACTTCATGAGTGCAAAAATGGGAAAGTCTCATAAACTCAAAGTAGTCTCATGACTCACAGTGACTCTTTCAGAGGTTTCTTAGGTTTAAAGTACTCAAAAGTGATTCACGATTCCTATAATCTGGGGCTGCTTTGGGACTGTGTAGCTTGCTCAAGGCTACATAGGGTGGCTCTTCTCCCAAGAGCCATTGTGTGGAATAAAACTCCCAAGCCTTCACTCTATAACCAGGTGTTTCAAATGGAATCAGTTTGCTCTGCCACCCACAATCAACATTGCTCACAGGAAACAGTTAGAATCTTGGTGTAACCCAAGCATATAAATTTGACTTAAAAACAACAGAGACTAACACCACAACAGTAATGAACCATAAATGTAGCTTGATCTATAACCGTATTACTGGAGGAAAAGAAATTAACCATGATTACTCATTAATTGCAATCAGTTGCTCCCAAATATTTTTACACTATTTTGTCAAGTGTCTGAAAACATTAAATAGAAAGAGAACTCAAAATTAAGAAACAGAAGAAACATTAGAGTTGCCACGTTCCAGTTCTCCAGATCTGGCAATATATAAGTCAGACAGTCCAATTCGTTTAATATGTAAATTTATACAGTATACTAATCAATGTGGATTGTTCATATTACATAAATAAGTCATTTACTTGTTGCTTTGCTTTTCTACCAATATATTTTAATCTTGCCATCATTTATACAGCAGCAGTGATTTAGAGCAGGATCACTCATGTTTTTAAAAGTTTTTAACTAGATTTTTAATTGGTGCAGGTGGGAGGTAATTTTTCAGTGTTTTTAGGAATTTTAAGGGGTTTTATAGTTTTAAATGTTGGGGATTTTATGTACACTGCCCAGGGTCGCATGTTGATTGGGGTGGCTATACAAATTGAATAAAATAAATAAATAAATCCAAGGAAGCTTACACAATGTCATAGACAGGGTGCTGGATTTGGAGTAGGAGGGCACAAGTTCAAATCCCTCTGTAGGTACAAAGCATTTGGTATCAAAATCAAAATCAGTACTGTACTCCTTAGCCAAACCTACCTTGTAGGATAATTTTAGAATAAATAGGGAGAGAGGAACCATACAAAGGAAATATTGCTGGTACATATAAATAAATTGTGACATTTTACCATACACTTTGAAGTTCCAGTCATAATCTTATATGAAATGACTGAGGGTTTTTAACTATGACTTTTTATTGTTGGCAGCCCCTTTGATTCATCAAAATACAAGAAACCTTTCCTGCACCTAATTTTCAGGGGGGAAATACAGAGCAAACTCCAGTGATTGGGGGAGGAGGGATACTCAATGTATTATTTCCTTCGAAGACACAGATGGACCTTTTGTCAGGTTCTGAGGCAGATTCAGGGCTCCATCTGCTGGTTGAATGCCAGAAGAACAAGTCTGGTAGTTGCAGGATTAGACCCACAGTCTACTGTAGTTGACAGGTACCTCGTGCGCACCACCTGGGACCCATGGAGAAGAAGCTATGGAAGACCTAGCTTTCCCCTTCAAAATCTTCTTCAGTAACAAATGTTTCTTGATTTGCTTCAGTCTGCTTGGCTCCCTACAGTCATTGCCTGCTTGCACCTTTTCTCACTCTTGTTCCTGCTACAGACCTAAGATCCCCTGTTCATGTTGATTCCTCAGTTTCCTGACTTCTGACCCACCCAGACTATGTTGTGTCTACTGGACTGGACTTGCCTTGTTCACCTGTCTACCCCCAGCATTGATTTGGATTTCAACTTGGATAGGATTCCCATTTGGACTGTAGCCTAATTGGCCTGGGTCCTGGTGTCTGTGTTGTTGGTTGGCTGCCCACATCTCAGACTTTGACACTTGTTTACTATAGCTAGAAAATATCCTAACCTAATTTCTTTTGCCATATTTGCCATTTGAGATGCATATTGACACACACAGATACAAGCAAGCAATCCAGCATACCATTTGCTTTTTAAAATGACACATCTATTAGCTATGTTTTTGCTACACTACTATGATAATAGTGGGGATGAGGTTGAGATTTCAACTTGACATTTTACTTTTTGAACTACATCATCTAGAATCCTTCAGCCAGAATAGTCACTGTTCATGTTTGTAGTAAGATTCTGGGAGATGTAGTCCAAGAAAGCAACTCTGCCAATGTACTAATTTCCTATCCACATTTCTTGAGGTGTTCTGGAGGACTGGATGGGGTTGGGCTTGGTCCTAGTTTTTCTGCTCTTTGCTTTAGTGGGCTAGTGTAACACACACTTTCAGCTGGGTGGTGGCATTGGTGTGGGGAGGTGGTCATTTACTTTGTTGGGTGACTGCCCACTTCTTTGGGATACTATAGCTGTATTGAAACATGGGTCCTAAGAAGGTACGTTCCTTTCCAAAGTGAAACAACCTCCAAAGCACACGTTTGCTAGGAGGTCCCTTCTGGTCCTCTCCTTTTTCAATGACAAAGAGGTCCTGGATGTGAAGGTGCTTATTGCTATGATTCAGACATTAGAGAGGAAGGGATACAGCAGGTGGCTGATCCTTTGCCACCAGTTAGGCAGTCTAGTAAGGAGACTAGAAGTCACAAGGTGGTGGAATGGCCATGGGCGGTGGAGCACCTAGCCACTGTCCTCTGCCCCCCCCCCCCAATGGCTGGGGGATGAGGAGCAGCTGTGGCTGCCGTCACCACACTGTGTTGTTATGGACTTACTAATTGAATACTATGGACTTTTTAAAATGGATACTTTTTTTCTTTACAATGTTTTGTGATGCTGTATTATGATTTGTGTGATGTACACTGGTGTTTTATTTTACTATACTGTATTGTATTCTATTATTGTATTATTAGATGTATTGTGATTGTTGTTAGCTGCCCTGAGTCGCATAGCCGAGTTGGGCGGCATACATTTCCAATAAATCAAATCAAATCAGATGTTCCAGACTCAGGGCGGCTTACAATCAAAAACATAAACACAAGTAATAATACAAATAACACCATAATTACATCACATTCAAAAGAACAAATACAATCCTTGATGCACAAAATAAAGATAAAAATACCGTATTACAGTAATAAAGTTAAAACACGTTACTACGTCAAAAATAAAAATTAAAAGTTAAAAGATTTAAAAAGGTAAAAGGTTTAAAAAAGTTAAAAACAACTAGCTCTCTAATACATGTTTTGCTGCATTACACTTATCATTTATTTTTTTCCATTGTGTCACCGGTATGTCTGAAATTCATCGATTTTCCTCTATCTCCTGTAGATTGTGCTTTTATTTCATGGATCACAGGTTGTCTGCTGTAATTTAAATAAATCTTCAAATTGATTGCACTCACCAATAGCCTTGGTTATACCTTTTTGCCCACAGAGGAAAAAGTTAACCTCCTTTTCAAAAATGAGGACTCTAACATCTCAACATGGTTGGCTAGCCAAGAATTCACATGATCTGCTATAGTGGCTTTGGGGGAAGAGATTGGCTTCTGAAGTGTTTTCACTGTACATCTGGAATGGCAGGGGTTCCAAACCAAAACAAATGTGCACAGCAGTTCCCTTTCCCATGCCAGCAACTGATTCATGTTGTGCAAGCATTGTTCTCCTTAAGAAGTAGAACTATACTGAGCACAGAAATGAACATCACACTTGCCAGGATATTTCGTTGCCTCTCAGCTAATGTTTCATTGTGAAGAGTCTTGCAAAGCAGAGGCTCACATCCACGATAAGGCATCTGGAAGGCCCAGTGATCACATGCTGAAATAATTGCACTCCTTGCTCATGCAGAACACAAGAACCTGCTCTCTCTTGGCAACTTGGCTTTAATGGATACACAAAGAATCAAATATTAATACCTTGTTGCCATGAATGTTCACTGCTATAGTTCCAGAGGAAATCTCATATCTCATCCCTGGTAACTAGCCAAGACAGGACAAACACCATCAATAGCTTTCACAGGACTAGTCAATCATTGTTACCGCTAAGTTCTGTTTTCTGGTAAGGCTGAAAATTGGCTAAAACAATAATAATACACCATTATACACCACCACTACTTCAATAACAAAACACTATAGCCTAAATCCTGTTGTTACTTCCAACTAAAGTAGACGCAACATATCACTAGGATGTACATAAAAATCGGATTTTCATATAGAAATTTATTCACTGGGTCAAACACAAGCTGAAACTAGCAATCGAATGGAGGTGCATATCATTTTCTGGTGTTTTTTAGTTATGGCCAAATTTATAAATACAGTGGAACTTCATACAACAATTGTCTCTGGGTTTTTTTGGGGGGGAATGGCATCCCGCATAATAATTTTCCCTATGGAAAAAATTGTACAATAATTTTTCAATGGGAAAAACCACTTAGCAAAAAAAAAAATCGTTGTACAATGCATCCCATAGGGGTGTGTAGCAATTGTTTCGTACAACAATGAGCCCTATGGAACGGATTAAAATAATTGTATGAGGTACTACTGTATGTTGTTATGTGCCTTTAAAGTGACTCCTGAGCTAGGGTGACCATATGAATTCGTGACCTCCAAAAGGTCATATCATTAAAAGACCAGTTCATCTCTTGCAAACTGTAGGATTTTGATTGACCAAGGATGTCTGGATTCACGTGTCAATGCTAGTTAGGACTGTCACCTGGATTTAGGCCTCAGTCATTTAATTCCATTTTGGATTGGAATTGTCAACAGTAAGAATTATTTGCCAGCCATGTCCTTTGCATTCAACTACTCTTGGTATAAACAAACTTGGCAAGAACTTGGTTAAATTTTTCAACACAGTATTTCATAAAGCTGGAGATCTATTTCAGGAATGTCTTCAGGCACATCAACAGTGTTCTTGAATAGCTGGTCTCTCTAATAGGGACCAGCAGTTCAATTAATAATGTCTTTTGGAATTTACCAGAAAGAAGACAATTTAACTAATTGCTTCAAGGTTCATATAATCCTTCCACATCCTCTGGACATAGATTCAAACTCTTGGCTTATTCTACTTTCTTTTGTTAGCAACGACATTCCTCATTTTATGGCTTCAGTTTTCAACTTTCTAACGGGCAAAATTAACAAGATTTGAAAGAGAAAAAAGAAAGTGGTGGCACTTAAATAAGGCTGACCTAATCGGATGCCAGTTCTTGTAACATTCTGTGGTAAGTTCATACAGCCAAGCCAAATATGTGCCTGCTCCCGGGCAAATTTATAGATAGACTTTCCACCTATGGGTCAACAGGTCACAACTTCATTTAAAATGCAGTTTAATAAAAAGGTGTCTCTGTTTTATGAAGAAAAATGGATTTTTTTTTAAATGAAGGCAGACCTTCAAATTCAAGGTCAAGCCACTTACTGAGACTGGAAATACATCAATAGATGTGGGACTTCAAGAGCATTTGATATAAATTAGCACACCACCTTTGTGATCACAGTTAAACGTTACATAAAGGACATCTCATGCAGATTGAGTCCTCACCCTGGAGGCTCAGTGAAGAACCAAAATCCCATTCTCAGCCTCCACAGCCAGATAGCTAGATAGCTAAACCTCTGAGCTATCCAGTCAGAACATTATTTTAGGAAGTGCTTTGAAGCTTAAAAACACCTGCTGGAAGCTTTTGAACAAGAATATAACCTTCTTGCATACCTACCCCTTTTGATGAACAACACTTAACTGTTGGTCATAGAGTACCTCAAATTTTCCCAAAGTTAATAGGAATCAGCACACATTGGACACAATCACGTTCATGCTGGCATAGCATGTAGTTATGTTGTCATAAACATGCCAGCCATTATATTCCATAACAAGAAATTGTACTATTCAGTTGCACAAGTGGCCATGGATACCTGGCATAACCAACTGCCCAATGGGCCGACAGAATTGATTTATGGGCAGCTCTTCCACCTTAGCCATTTTGCAACCTCAAATTGTGCATGGGCAGTTGTGCAAAAGGATTCTGGCCATTCAAACACAGATAATCTATCTTGAGTAAAAGAAGAACAAAAAAAAAAAGCAGATGACCTTTCACATTCCAATGAAATGATACACCTTGTTGGCTGCTCCTTCAAAGGAAATCATTGCTGAAGCCCAGAGACAGAGTGTGCTTTTCAGGTTCTCTAGGCAAACCAAAAACAGATTTAAAAGCACAGAGATAATTGATAGAAATCCTTACTTTCCCCACACTTTCTCTACATCTCACTGTGAGTGTGTACTATAACAAGATGAATTTAGTATCTATTGTTTAAGCATATCCCTCTTCATCCACTACAAGAACTCACATAACTTCCTCTATCACAAATTGTGGAATAAGTGTTGAGTGACTCAAAACATCACTTCATTGATTACTGTACATGGACATAACATTCTTCACACCAAATGCACAACATGGTGTACAGGGAGATTGACTACCAGCAGTCCATTGGCTTCATGTGACTCACCCCATCTCTGGCTCTTTTTGAAGTCTCAACTCCATTCTCCAAGGATAGCACCACACATCTGTAGTATTTCAGTCACCGCTGTCAACAGGACCAAAAACCAACAGGTTATAATATAATATAGTAAATTTAAAGGTCTCCCTTGCTCGAGAGCCAGACATGTCCAATTCTAGGGAGCAGTGCTCATCTCTTTTTTGCAGCCAAACAGCCAGCGCTGTCTGCATCTGCAGACATTTCTGTGGGCATGTGGCAGGCATGACTAGACACCGGAGCACACAGAAATCACCAAAGCACTATTTATCTACATGCAATTTCTTGCTTTTGAATAGCTAGGTTGACAGGAGCTGGGACAGATAACAGGAACTCACTCTGTCATGCAGCTCTCAGGTCTCAAACTGCTGACCTGCTGACCTTCCAGTCATCAAACTCAGCATCTTAACTGCTAAGTCACCATGGCACCTATAAAATAATACAACACCCTCCATTGATTCTCTCACTGTTTCTGCTCGTTCAGCTCAGGCTGCAGTTTACATAAATATCCCTATGGACACCTATATATGCAAAATGATGGTGGTTGCTGCTTTATTGTTAAAAATTTGAAGTGTTTTGTGTTGTTTTTTCAAACAATCAGCCAGTTCTTCAGTGTTCTTACTATAAAAGTACTCTGGTTTTGTACAGTAGGGGTTGTCCCAGATTACAAAGACTTAGAAGGTGGTTCCTTTAACATGTTGGTACTTGAAGTACTTGCTGAAGTATCTTACCAGGTTGAGACAACCTAAACAGGTGAGAACAAAGAATCTGATAAGTGTTTACATTCCTAATGCAGCCAATAAATTGGTTTTAATTGGTGCAAGATAGGGGCTCATTCATTTCTTTAGTAGGCAACAGGTTTCCTAACATTTACCTCACAGCAAGTATAAACCAGAATCCCCCTTATTTAAAGGGATTCTGACTTTTCCTCCTGGTGAGTCCTGTAAACATTGCTTCTCATCCAAGTCCCAAAACTTCCTCCTTTTTATCATTTATTTTTGAGGCTCTTCAATTATGTAGGAATCTCTGTTTATGAAAAGTCTGTGAGGTTCATCTGTTTATTTGTAAGTTTGCCCAGTGGGTAGAAATTTTACCCCAGCCTCTCCTCCTGGTAGAAATTAATTTAGAGAGTTGGTTACAATATTTTGGCTATTAGAAGTGAGCCATCTTGATTCAGTTAACTGTTTTATGGAGCAACACAGAACTTTGGGTTTTAGCCACAGCTAAATACTCTAATCTCATAATGGAAAATATGTTCAGTATCATTATGGCCTCTTTCAAGGACAGAAACATCTTAAGACCTTTGGTCTGTTCATCTTTTTTATGTAACAGAGTTGATGCTTTATGTAGTGCAATGATAGACCCAAGAATTTAAGGGCTTTCCTAGTGACCCATTTATCTCTGTGATCACTCTGTAAACTGCTCTCACAAACACTCAGCATCTATCATACCTACCCATAAAAATGAAGGATGTAGCGCTGATAAATGAACTTGCATAATCTCCCTTTCAGACTCCAGAGATAAGGGTGCCCTTTCCCCCCTGCTTCTTGCTTTTATTCCAAAGGATAGATCATAAAGTAGTTCAGAATGCATTTCAGTTTTCTTTTAGG